>JADKYC010000027.1:0-360143 GCA_019843955.1 Xylaria sp. 218_066
CCCCCCCCCCCCCCCCCCCCCCCCCCCCCCCCCCCCCCCCCCCCCCCCCCCCCCCCCCCCCCCCCCCCCCCCCCCCCCCCCCCCCCCCCCCCCCCCCCCCCCCCCCCCCCCCCCCCCCCCCCCCACCAAACTCTACCTAACACCAAACTTTTTGTACATGTACTTAGTGCATTGTGCCTTGTTGTTTACCATTACACCTATGAAGTCATTTACTTACCTACCACTTCCCCCGCCCGAATAACGATACCATCAACCCCAAGACTACCTGCATATAGTATCTAGCAAACCCGTCAGTTGTGCAACGAGAATGCTCTGTCCCTCGACCAAGTCGTACCTATAACCGCTCGCACAGTCCAAGTCCAACCCAACAGAATTCACCCCACCCAGACGACGCCTCTCGCTCCGGCCGCCTGCCATGCAGAGCAACAATGGCAACGGCATCCTCGCGGTGCCGTTTCGCAAAGGGACCCAGCTGTCGTTGTCGTCAGCCATCAAGCAGTATATATCGACCAAGTATGACCAGCACCCAGACATGTTCCGCCAAGACCTCGACGTGATCGATGCGCTGAGACGGGACGCCGTCAATGTGCGCGAGCCTCATCCGAGCGGCGTCAAGAAACTACAGGCCTATAACGCCCAGCTTGTCTGGATCGCTGGCAAGTTCCCCATAGATGTGAGTCTCTCCTTTACAGTTGTTATTTCATCCACAGGTTAGTAGCTAGCGGGCTGAGGGCTGACATCATCGTACAACAACATAGATTGGCGCCGACTTTACTTGGTATGCTGCGCTGGGATACAACATTGAACGGCCCATCGTTCATAACAACCTCCAGTTTGAGCGAGCCAACATTGTATACAACCTAGCCGCACTGTATTCGCACCTGGCCATCAACAGCAACCGCGCCGACACTGATGGTCTCAAGACCGCCGCAAGCTACTTCAACCAGGCCGCTGGCGTCCTTACCCATCTGAAGAACGAGATCATACCCGAGCTGAGGACCACACCACCTGACGACATGGACGAACATTCCCTCGAGTCACTTATACAGCTACAGCTAGCCCAATCGCAAGAATGCTTCTGGCAGAAAGCGGTTATGGACCGCTACAAGGACGCATCTATCGCTAAGCTAGCAGCAAAGGTCTCCGATCTTTATAATCTCGCAGGCGAGGCCGCTATGCGTTCTGAGGCGATCAGCAGCAGCTGGATTCACCACATGAGCGCGAAACACCACCATTTTGCCGCGGCCGCGCAATACCGAGCTGCGTGCGAGTGTTTAGAAAAACGAAAATATGGCGAAGAGGTCGCGAGGCTCAAAGACGCTGTCGCGTGCGTCGGGGAGGGTCTCAAGGAGAGCAGGGGTGGCTACCTCAGCAAAATAGTCATTGAAGACTTGAATAACCTCAAGAGGCGGGTAGAAGATCACCTGCAGACCGCCGAACGAGACAACGACAAGATTTATCTAAGTATGTTGTTTGGCGAATATATCATTGGAGAATCAAATCGCTAACTTATGCTCTTCTAGATCCTGTCCCCCCCAAATCCGAACTTAAAATCCTCGATAGAGCCAACATGGCAATTGCCCGAATACCACCGCAGGCCGCAAAACCATTAGAATATATAGGGGACAAGGGCGAATTTGGCCCAGCACTCTTCACGAAATTGGTCCCGTATTCTGTCCATCTTGCTGTATCTATCTACGAGGAGCGCCGGGATCGCATGGTCAACCAAAATATTATAGCTGAGCTGGAGACTTTGAACGAAAGGATTCACGAGATTCTATCGGAGCTCAACCTCCCCGGTTCTATACAGGCATTTGAAAAGCCCCTTGGATTGCCTGGCACTCTAGTCCAGCATGCAGAAGAAATCCGACAAGCAGACGCAATAAACCGACTGCAAAGGAGTTTTGCAGATATCGACAAGCTCCGGAATGCTGACATCGTCACGTTTGAAGAAGGCAGCGGGCTTCTTCAAGCGGAAGAAGACGAAGATAAACGGCTGCGTATGAAATTTGGCACAGATCGATGGACCCGCCCAGAGAGTCGCAATGAGCCGAACCAAGGTATCAAACTGTGGACCCAAGTAGCTGAAGCTGAGGGTTGGTTCGCGAATAGTGCAAGTAGTGACGGGGTTGTGCGAGAAAAGTTCTACAATATTGAGCCGACGTTGGCGATTCTAGCCGGACCGGATCGTGGCATTATGGACTTCGTCCCCTCTTCGCGACGTACTGAAATTCCGGAGACACTAAAACCAGCCATCGGGCGACTGCGCAGTGTTTATAACGATGTTACGCGCCTCGAAAGCCGCCGTCGCCGAAAAGCTGATGCACTACGCGAGAAGGCTCGTGGAGACGACATCAAATCGGATATTTTGGCTGAAGCGGCGCGTTTGGAGCGTAACCAGGCCGTAGCTACTGCCATTGTGCCAGCACATTTCGAGGATTTCTTCGAGAAACGGCTGGACTCACTATACGAACCTGATCTAGAGATGGTGCAAAAGGAGGGCGCTGAACAAGAGAAGATATTATCCGACCTCATTCGAGCCAACCGTGATTTTGAGAGCCAAAAGAAATCGGTAGGCGATAAGGGTAACCGCGAAAGGGAGCAAGCCCTCCAGAAACTCGAAAACGCCTACTATAAGTATAAGGAGCTCACCAGCAATGTCGAGGTTGGCAGAAAATTCTACAACGATTTAAGCCGCATCGTTGGCAACTTCCGGGACAGTGCTAGGACCTTTGCAACGGAACGACGACGTGAAGCGCGCATGCTTGAGGATGAGCTTAACATGCCGCCACTCGGTAATCTGTCTCTTACCCAGCGGGATCACGCCCAGCCCCCAGCCTCCACCGCTGCTTGGAATAGCACTTCTAATTATCAACACCCGACTCAACCGCAACCGCAGGCAGAAAGCCCGTACCACGGTGGTCAATCAGCCGTCCCGCCTCCGAGACAACAAGTTCACAGCCCAGCAGAGGCCCATATTCAGTCATGGGCCCCAGCTAGCGAAACAGTGGCACCGCAGCCACAGCAGCCGCGAGCGAATCCTGTGCAGCACATTTGGAACCACGAAATGCCGCTCAAGTTCTCAAACCCGAGTGGTTCTTCTGTTGTCAGTCAGACTTCACCACACAATAGCAAAGCACCGAGTGGTACTTGGGATCCAAATAGCGGGATTCGGTTTGGTTAGGAGTCAAACACGTCTCGTCGCTATGTGAGAAGGACCTAGTTCACACCGTGGGTTATTGGGGCGCAGAGCATGTCTTCTGTGGGACACTGGATACGGGAAAGATGAGAAGAGTAGGCAAACTTGGCTGACAGATGGTGTCCGAGCAGCTTTGGAAGTTAATGCTACGAGTTACGCATGAAAGATTAGCGATGATACTTATTGGGGATAATAGAGAACGTAGATTATCAAGTCATTACCTAAGCATAGTGTACATAGCATGAGAGGTACTGGCAGAGTGTTATCCATAATTCGAAATCTATTTCCGAGTCTGGCGACCTCTTGTACTAGTTAAGTTGGGAATTATCCATAACTGCTACTTAACTGAATAAAGGGACTGCCGAGTACGTAGATCACCTATTGGGTTTTAACTAATGCTCGAAAACTGGCTTGCTTATCATGGTAGTAGTATTACTGATACATCACCAACATGTATACTGAACGGCCAAACACGTCTCGAAACAATGTGCGAGTCCTATTAACGGGCTCTTTGTTTTGGTAGTCAAAGGCAAAGGCAAGTATAAAGTCATTATCCGATCCTGATTATTTACCTCGTTAGTTTAAGCTTAACTAATCTAGGTCAGCAAGCACAAAGCAACACTCCCTTCTTCCACACGATACGCAACAACGTCATGTCTTCATCATCCACCTCGCCGGCATTGAAGCCTTTTTACACCCGAGAAATGTTGAATAACATCGAGGCTTCAATTGCAAATAATGACGAATTTATTGAGATACAAAATGCCGACGGTAAGATTTTTAAGAACGCAAACCAGCTCGGGGTTGTTGGAACCGGTAACTTGGCACCCGGCAGCAAACAGCGGCGCAACGTCGTAGGATTTTTAGACGAGCGCGATTTCAAGCGTCTAGAGGCTCGAGGTAAGGCCGATCGATTCTTTCCGGTTTATAATGCTAGCTTGGTCTTTCACGGGGCGACAAGGACAGAGGAAGAGGCTCGCGACATGTTCGTTGAAGCTACACAAGCATTGGTGGCCAGTGGCGAGACAGCGGCCATTACCGACTTGATACATACTCATTTGCGTGGCCGCGCGGTAAATAAGGTTATCGCCTTCGGTCTCGGCCGCCCCGGCTACGGCCCACGGCAGACATTCTACGAGCACGCCGCTGCGAGAGTAGTCTGGAGAGCAGTACAAGATGTGAGCTCTGCCCCCCAGGTCGTTCTACTAGCTCAGGAGCTGCCTTATACTGACGTCTGCAAAAGAGTGCTTCAAGACTTCAATTTTGATATCATCGAGGGTTTCGGCGCCAAGGGCTTCTCGCTTGTAGACGACAATACGGTCGTTCTCGCGCACCACCCCAGTTTCCCATTACGGGAGATTCTAGCAGATCTTTCAAGGCCTGCTCTCATCTCTATGGGAGCACAGAAGAAATCGGAGGATCAGTTGACGCGGCCCCAGCAACTCCCTGATTTTCGATGGGATGTAGATTCTGTGCGGTCCCGCAAAATGTTAGAGGAGTATCAGAGTGTTCCCTTGCCTGTTACTAGGCAGAATGCGTTCTGGGGAAACACTTGGTATGTTAGAAATATTCACGGGAATCAGTGATGCTACTAGAAACGGATAGAATCGGACTGTCAACAAGGTAGGCGTAGCCCTCAGTCAAGTTAAGTTATGTGAATATGAATATTGCAACACGAAAGCTTCTCTCACAGTGCCTGATTTCATTCATTCTTCCGTGATAGTTTCCAAGGCTCCCTGTCGTTCTTGTCATCCAAACACGATTCCAAATATTAATATAAATTTAACCTTTATTGTGAGATAAACTCAAAGTTTGAATAGTGATGTTCAGCCCCTTTACGTTAATAAATCATAAAATAGACCAACTACTAGTATCATTAAATGCTTACAATAGATCTCACCTCCTACATCTAATACCTGACTGGTGTTTTATGAAATCTCAAATGCATCCAAATCACATCACCCTACATCATGGCAGCGAATGATGAAGACGTTAGATAGCCTAATCGATCAATCAAAAAGCTGACTACGAAAATGCAAGGCACCCTTCCACGAATGAATTGGGAGGTTCTAGCCCCGCCTAACTTACAAAGGGAAACGATCTGATCGCAACGACTCAAAGTGGCAAGTCATCGAGTGGCGCACATGCAATGTGACCATGAGGAAGCACCACACTCGTATCCCCGGGATTGGTAAAAGAACTCGGGATGGGGTCTCATAGGTATAAATCTCTCACCGAGTCGTCGTCGCCAATCGTCGTAGACATGATGACACCGTAGTGGTCTTGCCAAACGAGACGAAGATGCGTCCCAAGCTCCAGCTCCTCGTCTCCATGCAATCAGTAGCGACGGCGATGTTCTACTATCCAAACCCGCAGGTGTCGCAACTGGAGCACATCATTGTGGACAACTGGGGCGCGTATGCCTCTAACTTCTCCTCGGCCATCACGCCGTGCACGCGGTACGTGACGCAGATCGGAGAGGCTGCCGACACCTCGGGTCGCACCACCTCGGCGCAGTGGCTGCGCGTCGTGTTCCACGACTTCATCACGGCCGACGTGGGGGCCGGGACCGGGGGCGTCGACGCTAGCATCGGCTTTGAGACCCTCCGCGAGGAGAATAAGGGGAGCGCCTTCAATGATAGCTTCACGTTCTGGCGGCCTTTCGTGAACGAATTCGTGCCCAGTAAGCTGTCTATTCTCACAACTTGATCATATAATTCAAAAGTTCCTGTTTTATTTCCTTTTTTTTTTTTTTTTCTGGCAAGAGAGGCATGGCGACGAGGGAAGACGATTGTGATATGATAATAGTATCAATGGCTGGAATTCTGATGCAATACAGTGGCTGATCTCGTCGCCCTTGGCACCGTCATGTCCGTCAACCTTTGCGGCGGGAGGTACATACCCTTCCGGCCCGGGCGCGTCGACGCTTTAGGGGCGGATCCTACTACCGGGGTTCCGGAACCGGGGACCAGCCTGGACGAGACGCTCGGGCAGTTCGAGAGAGCCGGCTTAAACCAAATGGAGGCTGTTAAGTTGACAGCTTGTGGGCATACACTGGGGTAAGCAAAATTACCCAAGTTTCTCCTCTGCCTCTGCCGCAGGGAGGAAAGAAGATGATACATCGGGGGTTGTATGTAGGTCAGTCCATCACAGCGGCTTCCCCGAGGTCTCCGACAACTCAACCGTGTCGGAGAACAACACGAACGGCGGGATCAACTTCGACTCGACGCGGGGCATGTTCGACTCGCGCGTGGTGCACGAGTACATCGACGGGAGCGGGAACCGGGGCGGGTCCCTCGTCACCAGCTTCAACGAAACCAGCCGCTCCGACCTCCGGCTGTACGAGAGCGACAGCAACGCCACGATGAAGACGCTCTATGACCAGGGGGAGGACGGATTCCTGGATACGTGCGTGGACTTGCTGGGCCGGATGATCAACACCGTGCCGGCTCGCGTCAGCCTCCAGGACGCCATACAGCCGATGAGCATCAAGCCGATTAATGTGACTTGGGACGTAGCCGGGGAAAATCGATTGGTATTGTCAGGGAAAGTAAGGGTACGTTAAAATTGTGCCGATGCTAGACAAACAGGAGGTCTCACTTCGAATACAGATTCTCGACAAGGCCGGGCAAGAAAAAACAGTCACAATTGACTTCTCGAACGGCTACAAGGAGACGTTAACTATTGAGAACGCGACGGGTACATCCGTATTCGGGGAAACGCAATTTGCGTCGTTCGTGATCGACCACTCAAGAATTAGCGGTTCTTCATCATTCTCAATAATAGCCGGGGACTCGGAAGCCGAGACGTTTGACATCCAGGACAACTATTCCATCGTACCAAGCCTATCCACTGTCAATGGCACATCAGCCAAGACGACAATAGCGGTCAGGAAAGGGGCGGACGATTCGGGGTTGTCGGCCAGGATCACAGTAGCGACAGCCCAGCCCCTGACACTGGGCCCGAAGATGAGTCCAGCTGAAATCAGGCTACAGAGAATACCAGGGGGGCCGAGCGGCTTCGCGCTCTGGCAAGGAAATGCCGACATTGAACAGCCTACAGGCGCGGTGAGTATACGACTTATGAGAGACGGGGAAACACTTGATACCCTCTTACTTGATGGTGGGGTTGCTGGCTGGTAAACGATACGCTGCAAAGGATGAGTCTGCTTAGAGAGCTCGAGTAACAGGATAATGTATTAATGGGTGTGAATGAAAGATATGTTGATGGAACGTATGTGTATCTGTCCATTCTTAGGGTTTATTTACTCGGTTTGAAATTCTACTTTCTATCCTCCACATGCAAAGATTTCTTGGTTAATTGATCAATCATCACCTATTATCATCTGAACTTCGAGAGGTTTTGTATTTACCGGTGCAGGTTAAAACGACTCGATTATTGGAAAATGTCGCATAATGATTAGTGTCTAAATATAAACGTGCTTACGTAGAGACGATAAGGCTTTTCACAAATTTTTAAGAATTTGGTTAGATAAGTGTTCTGAAAATCTATTGCGACGGCAGAATCTAAGCTGAACGATAGAAAATCGCTCGAACTACATTCTTTTCGGGTATATTGTGTTCATTGTCGTGTCATCCAGGCCGGTTCCCCCCTATTGTACAGTATTTGGCTTTGCGAAGTGCTCCACGCTCGTGGAGAAGAGATGGCAAGAAGTGGAAAGAAGGTATGTACAATCAAAAATGGAAATGTCGAAAGCCCCTTCGTTCAGCAACTGAGCGACAGGTTTATGTGTTGCATCAAGCTACTGTAGTAATTTACCACTTCCAGGTTCCCCCGTGGGCGCCGCGACGGAATCGGTGACGGCGGCTATTAACGTTGAGAACGCTGCTCATTCCAGGGGTACACTTGGTCCCCGAAGCCATCTGAAGCGCCTGGCTCCATTGGCCGGAAGCACAACGTTGGAAGCTTGAGCCACTAATGCAGTTCCAAGCGCCTTCATCGGTGCACGCACCCGTTTTTACTCCAGAAGCACCACCGCTAGGGGCTGGCTGCGAGACCACAGATGTCGAGGTGGCAACAGGTACAGAAGATGCGGGTGCCGAAGATGATGCCGGAGCCGAGGAGGATACCGGAGCCGAGGATGAGATCGCCGTGCTGAGAGTTGTTGGAATAGCGGCACCACCGGTGGTCAAGAAGACTCCACCTGTTGGCGTACTAGAAGGAATTGTCAGTTTAGACTTGTGACGGGAATGACTCTCAGGTTTGGAAAGGGTACTAGGTAGGTCATTTGTAGACGGAGGGATCCTCGCAGATGGGGAAGTTACGTACACTGCAGCTGAAGAGGAGGTGGTCGGGTCCTGAGCAGGAGCAGACGAAGAAGAGCCGGAGCCGGAGCCGGAGCCGGAGCCGGAGCCAGACCCAGACCCAGACCCAGACCCCGAATCGCCTACAGGAGCTTTCTCTCCTGTTGCGCAAATTATAGCAGAGCCGAGGTTGAGTGGTGTATCGGTAGTTTTAGCTACCTCGACATCCGGGCCGGGCTCGGGAAATTGCGTATCAACACCTTCTACGGTGCAGTATTTACCACCGAGGTTGGCCTGGAAGACCTGCGGGCGATCGGCGAAGGCGACGGCGGCACGCTTCTCGTTAGAGGGAATAGCGCGTTTTCCGCCTCCGGCCTTGATGTTAACGATGGCGCATGACATGTAGAATTCACGGTTGCCAGTCTTGTTCACCCAGGTCCATGCGAAGACGACGTCATCGCCCTCTGGGGCATCGGAGGGAATGGTGAAGTCGAATTTCTGGCCACTCGAGAGTGGGCAACCACCGTGGAAAGACTTGATGACTGTGAAAGTAGTTCCCTTATCGTACGAAAGGGACAACTGACAAGATCCTCCGTTGTGGGGTGCGCCGCCCTCAACGCTCATAGTTGCCTGCTGACCAGGAGAGTAGGTCACGACAGGAGTAGCATCAGGCGTGCCGAGGAGCTTGAGAGTATTCTTGCATGGGTACTGGGCGGCAGTGATAGGGGACGTGATCGAGTAGTCCTTGTTCGCCTCTTGAACGTTGGGGTTGCCCTTGTATCCCAGAGGAGCTGGGTCGTTCATGTTCATGTGTGCCATGGCTGAACCAGCAGCCAAGATGGCCATGAGCCCTGTTTTGAATTGCATGTTTGCGGAGTCGGTTTTCTGTTGATGTTGATGAGAATAACGTCGCTGACTAGCAGCAGTCTGATTCCTCAAAATGTCTCGGTGTGTTTTGTTGGCGAAAGAAGGAAGGGATGGTCAAGGCAAGATGGCACCGCAAAATAGGACCAACTTATAATCAATGACGAGTTGCCTGCGACACTCAAAGGAATGGCGAGTGTACAAAGACGGTTGTGCAAATAGCTTGTTGAGGAACCTTTTATGGCACCAAATTGTGATGGACAGTTTGGACTGGAACAATGCAGTTCGTTCTCAAGTCAAGATTCCACAAAACGGCTGCAACAATCCACAAGTGAGGGTGTGAAAAGGAAAGGATACCACCAGGGAAATTTTGGCGTAAACGCGCAAGTGAAGAATAGAAGAAATAAAAGGAAGGCGGGGAGAGTTTTGGAGAGGGAGAAACCGAATGCAGTATTGCCCAGGCAATAGAGGTGAGGGAT
The DNA here is from genome assembly GCA_019843955.1 of Xylaria sp. 218_066. Taxonomy (NCBI): domain Eukaryota; kingdom Fungi; phylum Ascomycota; class Sordariomycetes; order Xylariales; family Xylariaceae; genus Xylaria; species Xylaria sp. 218_066. Next base: position 9,807 of record JADKYC010000027.1, read on the forward strand.
GGGAATGTGAAAAAAGGGTGGTGGGTGGTTGTGGTTCTCTATATATGCGGGAATGGCGAGGGAGGGAAGCGGCGGAGGCGTGGTGGACACCGGAGCGGGAGACCCTCGAGATCTACATGTACTAGCCAGGTACAGGTACAGACGAAGAAAAAGGGGATGGGTACCTTACCGATATTGGTAGGTGGGTAGGTACCATGGGTACACCTGCTCACAGGTACCTCCTAGCTGCACCTTCAACAGGTACACCATAACAGCGGTGGCTGCTTGACAAACAAACCAATTGCCGTCGCTTGCCACACATTCAAGATTCACTACAATGGATGTGTACCTTTCTCATTGTCTGAATAGAGCAGCTGACGAAAGATACAGCACACAAGACTCCACAAACCGACATATTTGTCTATCTTATGTTAGGCGCAGCGTTAGGTTGCTCGGGTCGATTGGACTGCTCGAGTCGAACCCTGAGACATCAGAGCAGGGACAGGTAGAAACCATTCACACTTAATGCTCGCTACCTGGTTAGTAATATGCAAAGTCATCCTAAGAAACATTAGATAGGGTTGAAGACAGGGTTAGCGGAAGTATCTCGGTGGAAGAAAAGCCAAGAGACAACTATACAGCCGCCATGAAGTCGCCCTCACCCCTCACCCCTCACCCCTATCTATACTTAGGTCCTGGCATGTGGTGGTGATAGTAAAAGCTGACGTCTTCCCGGATATCAGGGGTGCAGCAACCATCCTAAGGCTAAAAGCCATCTATCTACTGTAACTAGCGCATGAATGCCCAGGCTGATCATGGAGGCTTAGGATGAACCGTTTGCTGGGCGAATAGTGGTTAACGGCCGGAAATCATGGTTTCTAGGCGACTAATAACCTCTGTTCGCAGCGGGATAGTAGTCTACAGTAATGATCTACGGGTAGCTGGGTTCTGGGGAGACTAGTACTCCGTATAGTACATGTATCTGTCGTTTGAAGTCGTGGAATGGAATGCGAATGAAAACGCCACGATAGAAAACGGAGGGTGGGGACTGGAACCAGTGGCAGTTGTACCTGCATTGGTGAAACCGCGGTGGGCCAGCAATTGGCTGTAACGCGACGCCTCTCGATGATCAGCCGGGAAATGTGGGGTTGCTGCACAGGAGGCAGGAGGGCGCCAATGCACCCTGACCAGTGGCTTTCCGATCGTCCAGTCCACTGGCGGCACAGCTGGCGCATATAGTCGACCACTACCAGTGGTAATAACACATCTGTTTTCGGGCCTTACGTCAGTCTCTCGGGAGGGAGCCGTCGGAAGCACTAATGATTGGGTGACTGGAGAAGGACCGCTGTCCGGGAGGAGCCGACGAGCAACCAAATCTGGAGACCTTCGAGTAATAACTCCCAATAGCGTTTGGTGTGCATGTTCCATCGTGACAGATGCGTATGCATCACTGAGGGTCCTTGGTTCGTCTCTGGTGAACCCCAAACCTTAGTTTTTGGCTGATTGGACGTATCCCGTGGCTGCCCCATTAATAGAAAGGGTTGGCATGAAATAACGGCAGAACGGAGGACCATATTATAGAATTAATTAAATCATGTTTCTCCAACAATCAACGTCTTTTCTTCGAGATGAACCCCGCCAGAGAAACACCGCGAATAACTCCGAGTTTCGGCAGGGACACAAAATACTTAGGTTCTAAGACTGGCCCTACAAACCTACCTTAGCTAGGCACCTACAACAACTATTGTGTTTTTTTAAACGACGGGAGGAAGAAGTTTTGACTCCAGGGCCTTAAAGTACCTGCATCGACTACAGTTTGTGATTGGTCCCTTCAGCCGCTGGTTGTTTCAAACAATTCGTTCCTGGATCTATGATTGGTTAGCATACTCTTGGCTACAAGGGCGGGCTGCGAGGGCCTGTTTCAAATTGTCGCCGGATTGCTAGCGCAAAAGGATATTTACTAAGGTAGCTTAGTCATATACTGGGGGGTAGCGAGTACCCATCGTCACCGTCTCGACATGTATGGAAAGGAAGCACGAATAGTAACGCCATCAACGTTTTGAAATTCGTTGCTTCAAGTGGGTCTCCTCTTCTTCATTCACTTGTTCAATCTTCTTACGCATATCTCCTCTCACTCTCTTGATAGTTGGACAAATGGCTTTAGCATTCCCCCCAAAAACCTTTGCTATATCTCGACTAACTATTGTTACCCTTCTCTTTGTTGAGTAGCCTGCCTCTTATATGCCGACATGTTGGCCGTAACGACCCGTTTTACAATGCATCAGCATAATGTCTGCGCCCCCTCCCCTCTCCTCATTCCAGCCGTCCACACACAACGCTCAACTATGGGCGACAGTGGATGTAGTCGTCCAGAGTGCCAAACCCCTAGGGCAGACGTGCTTCTCGATACATAGATCAAAATGGATAAACCCCCTTGAGAAATGGTTACTGTCCTATTGACCCATCGCGGGAGGCTTACAGAAGCAGCCTTGCCTTTACCCATCCTTATTCATATATGTCTAGGTACTTACATCACCACCATCGTTCCAGATAAACATGGCTGTTCAATAATGTCCCAAAGCACTGACACAGCACTGACGGGTTCGTTGTCAAATTTGTCTGCACTTTGGCCAAAGAGTTTCATTTGGAGTCGAGGGTTTCTGAACGTCTGTCGAACCAATCGGACAAAACCTGTTTATATGTTGATTATCGACATTTCGGCTAAGGTCGCTATTGTCTGTGATTCTGGCTCCCACAACACGTAGAGGTGTCCAAATCAGCGACGAACGGGCCTTCATTGTCTTGCGCTCTCGATCTTAAGATCTAAGATACAACAGTCCTTCTCCGTCGGCAGACTTAATACCATTGTCTCTTGTATGCTTCCCAAGGCTTTCCTCATCCTGTGTCTCAAAGTAAAGTTCAGGCCGATGGGTCTGCAGACTCCTCTGCCAGGGGCAAAGGAGATCGTCTGGACCAGAGCTAGACAGTGTCTTTGCTTTCGTCGCCCCCCCCCTTGCATTTCCCCCTTTGAAGCTCAACAATGTTTCGTCACGCTAGCCCTCGCCCTTCTTCGACTACTCCAATTTACCACATCTTCCCGGCCGGTGTCTTACGTTAGTGATCGAGTGGCAAGAAGCATTGGGGTGATATCCTATGAGCCAAGACTAAAAGGGCGACATAAGATACCTGTAACCTGTAGGTTTGTTTAAGATCCAGCAGACTTTGCATTAATGGATCTCCAACCTAGGCGCCCTAGCGACGAAAGATGCCATGAACAACCTCGACCTAGATCGTGAACAACCGGCCACCCATTTATGCGTGACCAACTAGCTGCGATGATCACCACATCTACAGTAGCTGGTGCCGAAGCAGGCGAGAAGAATGCCGTTGTGGTAAATCTAGGTTGAGCGGAAAAGACGAGCGGTCAAAGCGCGACGCTGGTATCCTTTGCTGGCAACCACAGTTGCAGCCTTCACTTAGCTTCATCAGGCCCTTCGGACGTTCGACCTTGAGGGCCGGTAGGGGCCGTATGGGTGCTTGGGCCATGGTGCTGATTGTGGTTCTGATAGTTCTTGTTGTAGTTACTGCTTCCGTTGCGGTGAGGTGGTGCCGCGTATTGGTGCATCTGTTGAGGGCTGTTGCTGTACTGCTGCGAGTTGGCACCATTGTAGGATGGGCGCATGTTATTTACTTATGTTTCGCGTTAGCTTCCGGTTCTTGCGCAATTCGTTTGACGTGGGTTTTTTGGTAGACGTACTCTGACCTTGTTGCGGCGCATATGGCTGCTGATATTGCATACTCGGACTTTGCGCGTACATCACTTGCCCTTGTGATGAGCCTCCTGGTACCATCATGGGTGCTGATGGGCGACCAGGGCTAGGATATCCGTTGGCAGCCCCAGGCATAGGCTGGGGTGTGGCGCCTGGGGGTATAAAGGGTTGCCCAGCAGCATACATGTGCATCTGAGGAGGCCCAGTAACCATACCAGGTGCCATGAAATGAGGCTGCATCATCATCGGGGCGCCCATAGCTCCGGACTGTTGAGGCATAAACTGAGAATTGTTCGATAGGCTCCTATTAAAATTATTCATCTGAGGCGCTCCAGGCCCTATGAAGGAAGGCATCATGTGTTGGCCATAAGGCATTTGGGGTGTAGAGTGCATAGTTGCTGGGTATGCCATTGGAACCTGGTGACCCATCCTAGGGGACGAGAATGATTGATTTGAGTTTGAATGCATCATCCTGTGGTCATCGGCACCATTGAACGGAGCGTGAGGCACCGGGGAATGTTGAACTCCATGCATCTGAACTGGGGGTGCATGAGGCGAATGTCGTGGTCCGACGTTGTGACCGCCGTGTTGCATGTGCAGAGGTAGCTGATGTTGGTGCGGCATGTGCTGGGGAAGAAGATGGGGTGGATTGGGGGTTGGTTGAGCAGTGAAGGGCTGGCGCTCAAAATATTCATCGCAGGTCAAATGCATCGTGGAATCAGGTTTCTCATCATCCGCAACCGAACGCCAGGTGGGTGGCGTGTCATAAGAAGGTCTCAGGTTCCCATTTTCACCCCAATTCTTTGTCTCGGGAGGTTGAATGGTTTTCGCGTAAGTCAAGATGTTGCATTTTTTAGAGTCTGGCTTTCTACCCTTCTTGCCGATTACGATGGGTACGTTGACGTGAGTGGAGGCACTCGTGGGGGGAGGACCATTAGCATGGTTGATACCGGATCGAGGACTTGAGCCCGCGCTGGGGTGTCCGTTCGGGCTGAAGCTGGGCGCGAAAGCATTTGGTCGAAACTCATGACTGTTGGGGTTCAATTTGGCGCCCAGATGGTTAGGTGCACCCATGCGGTGTGTAAAGGAAGGATTGACAGCATTAGCTGGTCCCGTCGGCGGCATTCGCATCTCTTGAGCCTGGGACTTTTGCGATTCTCTTATACGGTGAGTAAGGCCTTGTCTGCCAGCCTGGGCCATGTGCTGTGCGCCTGAGCGATTGTTGGGAAACGATGGGTAGTTAGGAGGTGCACGCCCTCCCTGGTTGCGCATGGGTGCCGATGGACCGGCCGCAGACGTAGTGTTTGCATTGCGAGATGTTCTGCTTTCAATAGGTGCCGTGGGGGCGGCGTTCACTTGAGTTTCCGCCGAAGTTGCTGTAGGCTCCTTTTTCTCTTTCTCCTTTGCCTCTTCAGCTTTGCGCTTAGCTACTTCTATCGCATCTCGGTTGGCCTTCTCCTGAATCTCACGTTGCTTTGCAGGGTCCTTGGCAATAATACCAATCAAATCGAGAGGAACGGGGGTTGGGAGCTTGAAATTATCAGCGAATCTCTTGAGCTCAATCAGCTTCACCTCCTTATCCGCTTTGGCTTTGGTATGTCGCGCCTTATCGACTGTCATACGTTGTTGTTGGGCGAAGCTCTTGAACTCCTTGAGCACATCACGCTCAACTGTAGAGGTTGCATTCGGTACAGCGTTTTGGGCGTCTTTCGCCCGGGGAGATATGGTCCGGCTAGTTGCAGCCGATGGCTTCAATGGTGTAGATGCCTGGTTCGTTGGCTTGGCTTCCACTGATTTTTGTAGGCCCTCAGCCTTTGCATCTAATCTGGGCTCCGGAGTTTGTGTAGGCAGGGGTGTTGGTGTGGCCTCTGCTATTGGCGTTGCTTGAGCCTTGCTTTCCTCTTGTTTAAGTGTTGCTTGAGGCTTTTGAGTGCGCAGTTGTGACGATATTATGGCAGGGTCCACAGGGGCACCCTTCACAGTTGAAGCGGCCGCAGGCGCTCGCCTGGCAGGAGGTGTATACTTAGACTCACGGTTACTGCTACCCAGAGCAGGAAAATCCTGCCGTTTCACGCCACTATACCTATAATAGAGTCAGCGAGCAATCCATAAGCCCATGCGATACTAGGAGCTTACTTTTCCTCTTCATCGTCCCCAGCGTCATCACCACCGGCGAAATTCATCTGCCGCTCTTCAGCATGATGGGCAGTAGTCGTGGCGCTGTTCTCGATTTCTTTGGCTGCCTTATCTGCTTTTGCCAGTCTCTCCTTGTATTGAGGATGGCTTTTATCGATGGCAGTTGTGTAAATGTTCTCATCATAAGTTGTCTTGATCCCGAATTGACGTTCGTTCACAGCAAACTGATCCCATGATCGACCACCCGTTGACTTCTCTAGTGTCATGTCTATGCCTTCGGAGCCGCTAGGAGCTACCCAGGGTTGCAGAACCCGTTCACGATTGGCACGGGACGATGAGATAGCCGCGTCTGTACGGAAGTTGGAAGATGTGCCTATAAGTGCCATGTCAGTACATTACTATTTATGGCATCTAACGCCCAACTAACCATTGGACTTATTGTTGCCCTTGCCGCTGTTCCCGCCGGTTGATCGGCCATCCGGCGTGTCTCTCTTCTGGAAAGACATCTTGGACAGTTCCTTGCTGGTGTTTCCGTCTGCAATATTATGAGAGTTCTTCTTATGCTGTACCATTCTCAGGCAACATATAGAAGCGCTCAAGATGGACAAGCGACCCACGAGCTCGATGTCGGCCTCCGGGGTATCTCCGACCCTTTCACCCTATTTAAAATAATTGGTGAGCTATGATTCGTTCCTCGATCAGGGGTTCAGATCACCCATCAAAATGTAATTGATGTGTATATATATGGTGGGCACAATGTAGGTCTGCGTTAGAGAGATGAGAGAAGGGCTCTTGAAAATATTGGAGCCACGCGGCAGAAGCGGAGCAAGCTCGTGAACCGAAGGTCTCCGAAAAGTAAAGTAGACTTGGTAGTCCAAACCTAAGCCGACTTACTTCGCAAAAGAATTACAATATGCTAGCTTGTCATGCGAAAACAAGCTGCGTGGATGATCGCGAATCGGGAGCTGATGGCGTCGCCGAGACGGAGAATAGTCGGCAGATGAGGAGGCGGGCGCTCTACTTTTTGTTGGAGTTCTCGGGAGCCGTGTCTGGGGGGAAAGGATAGCGACGGTCAGCGCACAGGATGGAAAGACGGTGAGTGCAGAAGATTGCAATGAAGGATTGAATGAGCGGTAGAAAAAAAAAAGTAACTTCGCTGGGACGAGATGAAGGCGGTGGTCAAGGGGCACAAAGGGCGTAAATACGAGAGTTGGCCTGGGGGAAGAAGAGTGCTTTGTTGTTGACAAGGCCAGCTGCAACAGAAGTAAGTTGCTGCAGATTGGAAGTTGCCAGAAAAAGAAGTGGTCAAGGTCGCTTTCTGCTCCTGGTGGTACTTCTGGCTTCCCAGCTACTGCGCACACGGACACATCCTGACACTCTTGCGAAGGGTAAAAAAGGACAGGGCGGTGCGGGCCAGCTGTTGGCCACGGGTACGATACCCATGCTACATTACCTAAAATACATGTTTCGATGGCAAGGTACGGGGGGGAGAATAAGGAAACCATGTCTCACCTCGGAGGGCTGGCTGTACTGGACCTGGACCCCGACACTGTGCTTGCTGCTGGACGCTGCTGTTCCCGTCAATTCTCACCCACTGACATGACCCCGCGTGATGGTGTACGGGAGGGCCTCGCGAGGGGACAACGATGGGTTGAGGGTGCGAAGATCGCTGCGATGGTGGATGATCCAGTTCGCGGGAAAAGGAGGAGCGTTGAGGACGTGGAAAAAAGACTGGGGTTGGCGAGATGGACGCTTGGGAGTTGATGAAGCTTTAGGGACCCATGTGGAGTGTATGGCGGTTACAAGCTAGCAGAAGAACGGTCCTGGGTCTCCTGGGTTTCTCTTGACTCTGCCCATCATGGTTGCACACGCTAGTCGTCATTAGGGAAAGTTCAACTCTACTGTTCTGGTCCGTGCTCGCTGTCATTTAGGTTCCGCCCGTCAGTTTACACTGCACTTTAGCGAGCACGTACCTACTCCCCCAAAAAGCTATTGATACAGCTGGCTAGCCAACAGGGAGGTACAGTGCGTAAGTGAACAGTACTCATACTCTGCCTACTGCACGGACAAACAGACACGATAAACCAAGCTCATAACCTTGTTGTACCTGGAAGATGATAGATTGCAGGGTGGTGCTTGCTGTGAAGCTGATCTCCTCTTTTCACAATGATCAAACAAAAATTGATATTGTATGGTTACTATCTCAACTTACTCCTAGCTAGGTGCCGTCCACAAGGGAATGAAGATTATGCTATAGCAACACTTAATACATACCTGGGCAAGCAACTACCTACCGAACTGTTTAAGCTAGCTGTAAATAGCTACAAGTAGTCTCTGGAAAATCTTAACATGCAAAAGGCAACAATAGGATGGTCTGCAATTAGAAATGTGGAATGCCTATGTTAAGTTCTTTTCATACAACTTCCTTACTTACCTAGGTAGGCAGAGTTGTTCTATACTAGGATAATCGACTCCGCATGAATCTTTTCAACTTTGATACTATGAGATCACACTATCTACTAGCCTAGTAGCTGCTGTTCCCGAGGAATATCCTTGTCACATTCGAGACCCAATATCACAGAGGTAGCCTTTAGCATAGCTATTGTCTACAAGATTAATTCCCGTACCCCACGTCGAATATACAATCTCTACAACGTAGTTCACGTATATAGCTCTACTCACTCAGACCGAGGGTCCGCTGTCCGCTCTAATCTGGGTAAGTTTTTAGCTGTGATTTGAGTATCAAACTGACAGATATCTGCGCAGCCTCGATATCCATAACAAGTTACTTTTAGAATCAGGACTGAGGGGCGGTGCTCCCCAGCAATAGACGAGGCTCTCGTGCATTTGCATAGCCGCTGAGTGCATGCCTACCTAATTTATCAGGCATCTTTGACTACTTTGCAAGCCCCGTCATACAATAAGGCTTCCCAGTTGCCAGGCACAAAGCTTTGTTTCCCTTCACCGAAATTGTGTTATTTTAACACGCAACGACTAAAACTTGTCGTAAGATGGATGGATGACGAAAGGAGAGCTCCTGTTACCTATCTAGTCTTGGCAGAAACCCCCAATGGGATTGCGGGGCTCGCTGATTAGCGGATTCCATATTTGCGCCTGTGAAACGTTAGGCTTGAAGGCTTAGGGAGAAAGCATGGCGACAGTTGGCATGCTTGGAGGTTCTCGTGATGATCAAGTGATACGGATAGGCTAGGCTGTTGAGGATATGAATATGGATGGACATCACAAGCAACCGACCCTCAAAGCTGGGGGGCTCCGTTGTTGGTACATTACGACCTTTATAACGAGCATCTCTTCGCCGAAGCCCGTTCTAACCCCGGAGGAGAAAGACCCCCTCAGGATGCGAATTGGGCCATGTTCTCCCAAATAGCGAAGAGAATAGTGCCGGGAAGGACGGGCACTTACACTAGGTAAGTGAGATAGGTGACCGACCCCGCAGGTCTACGCATCAGCCGATGCGACGTCGCATGCGACCGAGCTCTTTTCTGTTGCTGTTCCGTACGCCCAAAAAGCAAGGGGAGGCGGTCAGAAAAGAAACCAAGACAGAAAAGACGCCAATAGGTACCTATCTCGCTTCCTCAATCACGATCACAGCCCAGTCCCGTGTGACAGCTCTCCGATTCTATTTCTTCCCTCCTCCCCATCCTCCTTTTCCTCCTCCTCTCCTTCTCGTTCTTCTTCCCAGTCATGGTAGGTAACATGCGTCCACAGCTCGGCGTGCATGAGCAAATGAGGCTCATCCAAATGATTTCCTACCCTGGTGCGGGCCGTTCTAACTCCAAAGCTTACCCGATAGCCTCTCTAGGTAGGGGGAGTGGATGTAAGTACTCTATAAAGTTCCCGCGTATTACGACGATGGGGCCAGATGTTAGGCATTTTGGAAGTATCTGTCCAACAAGAAATTCATATAGTCAAATTTGCTGGTTACACGTCTGTATTCCTTCGATGTTATACGGCCAGGCACGAGATAATCTTAAACACGCAAACGCGAACTCTGCGCCCCTCTCGAGTAATATTGCTGCATCTGTTGTACATGACCGAACAGTGACAAGCGTTACCTAGTAGTATGTACGCTGCTAAAGACTCGGCCTCTGAATAGCCGGCTTACTCTCAGTCGAAGATTCTCTCAACCGTCGAAAAGGAGTGACCTCGGCGACATCAAAATCTACCTATCGGCGTTACCATCTATACATATTCTTGCTACCGAGCTTTGAGTTACTTGCCATAATCAACGATTTACTTGTATATTCGGTCCTAAGAATAACGGGTTCCGCTTTTTTGCCTTGAGATACGAAGTTTCATTCTTACCACCCAACCAAGGCGAACGTGTATTTAAATAAATCTTACGCTGTAGTACCATATGCAAGGCTTACATCGTCAAGACTAAGCATCGGTGTCGCGACGAATAATCAAGGTTCATGGAACCAAGTACGACGGCCAACGCTGTTAGTAGTTCCGATAATCTTCTGTGTCACTTACATCAGATTAGGAAGCTTGGGCAGAATCATAAAATTCTCAGACATCTACCTGATTGACGCTTGAACACCTCCATATATAATGACTTCTCCATCTCCAAAGCAAGGCCCTCCGAACAAGAGACCACACACGGGTCCTCCTTCAAAGCCAGATGACTCGGCCAATCCAGATAGGAAAAATAATGTAACAGGTATAGATAGTAAATTGTATCACGAGATTAATTTTTATGAAGAGTTTGCGTTTTTTCCGGGTTATTTGGTTGAGTTATCTGGCTTTGAAGTAGGAGAGTTTGGTGGTGTGTCACCCATGTGCGGTCTCTCTATTCAAACCTGTTGAAATTCTTAGTTTCTCTGCCGTGGTGGGTATCAACGATGATCGCTGCTGATCAACTACAGTATATGTAGAGCAGTGACATGCAGCAGTCCTTCATAGCATAGAAAAAGATCTTGAGCTTCATGATCCCAGTAAATATGAGATTTACCTATCGCCTATTCGAATGTCAACAATATCTATTATTTAAATACTATCTGTCCGTTTAGTGGCACTTCTCTTTTCGGGTTTGGTTGCGTGAAATCGACACACATATTCAAATGCAACTCATAAAATTTCGATCCTACATGGGTGTCGAAAGTGAAAAGGGTCGAAACTAAAACCAAGATATTGAAGTTGCAGTTGACGGAAGTACCCTAAGATAATACAAAATGCTACCCATGCTGACTGCGAAACATAATGTCAGGCTAGGTACTTTCTACCAAGTAAGGTACATAAGAAACGCTACCTACCTACATGTATCTATAGGTGACGCAAATAGGTGATTAAGCACAAGAGTCCACGGGCAAAGTTCATGCAGACGCCTTGCGCATTACTCTACATAAGATCGAAGGAGCAATGGAGGGGGAAAAAAAGAGCTCGAGAAAATTACTTACTCCTGCCCTATCGGTGTCAAAACGCCCCCTTGCTCGTTACGGGGCCGGACTTGGCCGCTTTAGGACTAGGTTGAACGTCCACACGGAATCAGGCTGTTCTGCTGCTCGATGTCGCGCTTCAGCATTGAGTTGATGCTGCTGTTCATCATCCGAGGCATTAGGACTCTCATTCTCATGATATGGGACATCTGTACTTGTTATTGGAGATCTTGTCGCGTTGACGCCCTCGCCCCATTCATCACCACATTTTCGATTTCACCGCCCTCGTCACCATCGCCGTAGACCTCGCTTTCCACAGCGTTTTCATTCCATTCCAGTGGCTTCCACGATTCGCCGAGCCAGAGCCGGTCGTCGCCGAAGCGCTCAATTTTAGGATATATATATATTTAGACCTGTAGGCTAGTCGCCGTCGCTATCGTATAGGTAGAGAAAAGAAAGAGAGGGAGAAAATTGCACACGAGAGCACATATAGAAGAGGAGGCAAGCGCGCGAGCTGGACAGCGGACGTCAACATGCAGGCGCCGAACCCTCCGTCACAGCGCGCAATGCAGCGTCGGTCTCCCGGACCGGATGGAGGCAACCTATCGAACATTCCTACGCGGTCCATGTCGCCGGCCAACATCCAGCCGCGCTCGTCGACGGCCTCGAGCAGATCAGCTGGCGGTAGCGGAGGCGGTTCGAGGCGGAATGTGAGTCTATACTATGCCAGAATTTGTTGTGCTTAATCTCTGCTCTGCGCCGTGGACTATTGCGCCGCCCTGCTGTCTTAAGAAGGCCCCAGCAACGGCGTCCTAGCTTGCTTCTTATGATTGACTGCCCATTGTCTATTATCCCCCTTCTGCTGCAAACACCTCCGCTGACCAATCTATCACCCCAGCAATCAAATGGCTCAAGCATGCCCCTCTCGCAGATAGAGAAAAGCGTCACACACCTACTCGTTGCCACGAAACAGCTTTTAGAAACCCTCACGCAGTGGTCCCGAGGCGCTGCTACTGACACTCAAGTGTCGGACGTTTACGTACGGTTGGGCTACGAATTCAACATGGCCTGCCGGGCCTTCACTGCCATCAATGTCGATACGTCGGACCTTGGAAACGTGCCTGAATCTCTACGGCACATCCTCGAGGCCACCTTGAGCCAAGAAGCGAGCACAGAGAGCCTAGAGAAGTATCTGCCGCGCATACGCGACATAATAATCAATCTACTACATGGCCTGAAGAGAAAGCAGCAGAAGCTCAGACAGAGACAATCCAAGGAAAAGGAGGGCGGCTCACCCGAAGACAACAGTATAGCCTCCCGTACTATGAGCACTAGCACGGTTGGAAGCAACGGTACCGGCCTCACGACGCTATTAAACGAAGGTATTGAGGATGGATATAGCAATACAGCACAGCGGGACAGCGGCAGCCGGGGATCAGGGAACAGCGCAACCCCGTTTGGTATCGAGACATCCCCAAGCCGAAGATTTCAACGAGAACAATCTCAAGCTTCACTTACGTCAGATATGTCGTCTCTCTCCAGCAATACAATGCAGAACATCCCCGTGTTGCCTCCATATCCTGGAGATGAAACGATTCCGACCGGCCCATCCAAGGGCAGCATAGATATCGATTCCTTTCCTCCACCTCCACCACCACCTAAATCACAACAAAGTGCCCTTGCTGCTCTTCAAAGAGGAAAGGATCTCGAGAGAAGGGCGTCCCGGAGATATTCGGCATATCAGATATCGAAGCACTTAGGGGCGCCAACCAATGGCGTGCCCATGCTTCCTTCACAGACTACGCCTGTGCCCAACCGAGGACGCGCCGAGGTTCGAGAATCAATGCGGGCCGTACAAGTCCGAGAGGCCATGCGGCATAACCGAAACGCATCTAATCAATCTAAAAGTGCGGTCGAAGGTTCTCCCGTTCGGGTCCCTAGTCAGATATCAGAAGAAAGCTCGGCAGCCGAGTTGCCACCCCCTCAGGAAGCTTCACCGACTCGATCACCAGATGAGAAATACCGGCCAAGCGCCACGATATCTGGGCCGTTACAAGATGCATTCACAATCAATGGTCCAGAATCACCTGATGAGGTCAAGCCGAAAGCTAGCTTTTCTAGTGAGTCGAAACAGCGGCCTGAAACTCCTAATAATAAGGAGCAGATAGAATTCACCAAGGAACAGTCACCACCGCTCGAAAAAGAGCTGACCCTTTTCTTACAATACAAATCAAAAGTGAAGAAGTTCGTTCTGCCAGAAGGGTATACCGGTCTAACTATTGGCCGCCTTCAACTCGCCTTCATCGAGAAGTTCTCCTGGAACACTGCTCTAAATGGAGCGGACTTACCTGAAATCTACATTCAAGATCCGGTTTCTGGCGTGCGGCATGAGCTTGAAGACCTTTCCGATATCAAAGATCGCACGGTATTAGCGCTTAATATTGAACCTTTAGATGAGGTAAAAAAGCACATCGATGAGGGTTTAGGCACGCTAAAGAAAACTATGGATGAGGTCCGACAGAACGTCACCGATCAAGCAGCAGCCCTTCAGCAAGTGTCGGATAGACAGTTGGAAACGGCCAAAGAAATGGCACGTATGGCAGCAGCACCGCCTATTGCCATAGATGGCGCTAGAAACGGTGGTGCAGGTACAGGGGCCAAGCTGAAACCCAACCAGCTTAGAGAATTGCAAAGCCTACGCCGTGATCTTGCTGTATTACGTCAGACGTACTCCAATTTCCAAACTGAGATTCAGAGTTCTATGTCTTCACTTCGGAACAAGGCTGCCAACGTCAAAGTTGCAGCTGTCAAGGCAGCTGTGCCCAGTGTCGAGGGTGACTCGGGATATTCATATGTTATCAAAGGCCGGAAACAGCTCAACTCGGATTCCGACCGGCTTGTCAACAAAGTTGACGATCTTCAAGACCTAATCGAGGATTTGCGGAAAGACGTCGTTAACCGCGGTGTCAGACCCTTACCTCGTCAACTCGAAGGCGTGTCTAAGGATATCCAGGTCTTGACTAAGGAGCTCAAGAAGATGGAGGAATACATGAAACAGGAGAAACCTGTCTGGACCAAGATTTGGGAGAAGGAACTGGAAGAAGTCTGTCAAGGTCGTGACGAACTCAAATTGATGGAAGACCTGATGATTGACCTGAAGGATGACCTTGAGAAAGCAACAGAGACATTCACACTGGTGGAACAGGCGACCAAAGAGCAGATGAAGGAAAATACCCCAGCAGCAAGACAGATTTCCCGAGGCCTTCAGAATCTTGGCAATAGCGTGAACCAGACAGCAGCAAAAGAGGACGTCTTGGGTGAAGTGCGGGCACTTCAGCCCAACCACGAAGACCGGCTCGAGGCCATTGAGCGCGCTGAAAAGCTGCGGCAGAAGGAACTCGAGAGTCGAAGGGAAAACCCCATGAAAAAGGAGTTGGCTGCCTTTGTGAAAGAAGGTAAGCTAAAGAAGAGCGGCGGAGTTGAAGAAGTGGAAAGGGCAAGGGTAGCCAGGGATGATCGCATTAGAAGGGAAGTATGGGAACGCATGAATGGTATTTTACCGGAAAACCCCATAGGAGAGGAAGTGAACGACAACGATGCTCCCGCAGCAGAGGAGAATGAAGGAGAAGTACAGTCATGAATGAAATGGAAATGACAGGGAATAAAGGAAGGCGATGTGTTGTAGCGGTATACCCCTCGTATTGGTGTTTTGGCAGGTTCTTATCATGATATTTGTACTCTGTTCCATGTCTGCATATGCCTGTTCTACCATAGCCTTGGAGTGTTTGCTTTATACTATTAGTCTCACATGTCGGTTTTGGGTGGTCCGTACAACTTGTACCTCCGTGGCTCTCCTCGTCCTTGCAAATCTAGATGACCATGTTATCTCGATATTCATGGATTACGATGTTTCCTCAGCTGTGATATAGTTTTATCATATTTTGCCCAAATCATAAACAATTAAACAATTAGAGTAACAAATTTGTAGACATATTCCTTTGCCCGAAAGTGAAACAGTATCACACCATATAAAGGCAATTTCACAAGTTGCCAAATATGAAAATAGTGCGAGTTTTCCTAGCTTCACTAGTCGTTGCCTACAACTATGTGAGCTGGCTCAAGGTAAGTTATCCGAGGAAATCAACATCTGCTGGTTCGTCATACATGTTACTAGCCGTCATTATGGCCCTTATTTTAACTCTGAGTGGTTTTCCGGTAATACTAAACATATAAAGGATCGCTTTGGAGAACCCGCTCTGTGTTTAAAGGTAAGTCTAATCCGATGTTTAATATTAATGGGTTACCATCTCGATTCAGCGTGGCATGGTTTACTCGGCTAAGATGTAAATTGGGTAATGCTGATATACCTATAGTATTAGGAGCTGATCCTGAGCAAGTACTCCATTTGCTCCCGAATAGTGAGGTGTCAGGGAACAGGGGCTACGGAGTGAATAGAGAGACCTGTCTGTAGCCAGGGTGGTAGTTGGGGCTCAATATAGTGATCGATTGATTCATGAACCATCTAAATCAAGGGGGGTTCAGTCACTTATACAGACAAATTCTACTAGTTCTGCACCCTAGGTTGTGGACTAGGTTAGTCACATAAATCAGGTCAGCGTGGCCATACGGTCCTAAAAAACATAATCAGGCTTCGTAGTTAGTCATCTAATTCGGCAGGAAAGGCGAAAGTTGTGCATAAGCATCTACTGTGGCGTATGCATACACATATCTTACATACTCTTCGTTCGTTTGGTGTTGGATCCTAGGTTAACTTATGGGACGTCATCGTGCAACAGAGTGAAAGGGACTAATATGTCATGGCCTAGTTTCAGCGTTCGTTCTTTTAACCTCCATATAACAGCTCACTGACGACTCTCGTATGCTCTATGTACTTAGAATAACCATATTCATCTATAAGCGCTGCAGGTTTGCGATTGCATTGAATCACTCATTGAAGATGCTTTGATTTTGGTTCTTTTCTCTTATGGGAGCTATATCACGTAACTTCGAACACCCCAGACGAACCCGTATCTTCACAGGACTTCTTTGAGCTAGTTCTAGCGACTGCCCCTTTACCTATCACGCCCGAGTTGCCCAATCAGATTCCGAAGAATGCAAGATCCATAGTGGCGTGGACGGGAACGGTGTGGCCCACACCGTTGGCGCTATATCC
The DNA here is from genome assembly GCA_019843955.1 of Xylaria sp. 218_066. Taxonomy (NCBI): domain Eukaryota; kingdom Fungi; phylum Ascomycota; class Sordariomycetes; order Xylariales; family Xylariaceae; genus Xylaria; species Xylaria sp. 218_066. The sequence continues at coordinate 26,264 of JADKYC010000027.1, forward strand.
AACAAGTTGCGCCGTCGTGGCAGTACCCTCCCCGTAAATTGTCATACTGTAACTCTCAAAGTCAGTTATTGCTATTTAGAGCGTGTTTGGTGGGGTTTGAAGCTTCTAGACAATATCTTGTCTCCAAGAGGAAATTTGAAAGTCTCTAAAACTGGAAGAGAATGGTTCCAGGAATCACTCACGTATACCCGCTCTGAGGTGTGTTGGCGGTGTCCTTGGATGCTGTAAGACCAAAGACATTCGACCACTGCTTCATGGTCTCGGCATCTGTGCCCGGAATCAGTATATGCAGTCCGTAGAAGTGACAAACGGGAACTCACAGTTAGGATAGCGAAGCGTGCTATCAGCAGTACCGTGCCAGCTGAGATTTTCGAGATTAGTATATGCCCTTGTAATTTGGCCTTTCCTTTACAATTCGTCTCAAGAGATAACTCACATTTGCATCCTTGGCCGAGTGCCGTTGTAACTAGGGAAGTATGATCGGACTTGGTCACCCCACTGAGCTGCCGTCTTAGTAAGCTGGCCGTTGGCGCATTGGTTGTTCCATCCTGGCGGATCTTGCGTGGCAGTTGATCCGGAGACGTAGAAGCATCCGTCCGGCACGCCCGAGTAGACTGAGCCGGCCTTAAAAACGTCGGGGTAGGCTCCAACAAGAACGTTTGTCATCATGGCGCCGGAACTCGTCCCCGTCACAAACACGCGGTCAGCATCTCCGCCGTATTTCTCAACAGCATATTTGACCATATTTGCGATGGTCTGACTGTCGCCGCCACCATCGTGGGTTAGAGCTAGAAACACTTCATTTAGTCGAATTCAAGAATATTGGGCAGAGTAATCTGAGAAAGAAGAAATCGCGATCTAGGCAATATTCGTGGCCATGTTTCGCGTGTAAACGTACATGCTGTTGAGGCAACATCAAAGCAACCGCCGCCAGACTTCGAGTTAGGGAAAATTACGATGAAGCCCCTTTGACCAGCGAGTGGCATCAGGCCAGATTCTCCGGAGTACTGCTGTGCCGATCCCTGGCAATGATGTACTGCCACAATGATTGGGGCCGGAGTCTTGAGATTCGGCGGCACGTAAACATACATGCCTAGTTTCGTAGGAACGGCATTGAAGTCATTGACTTTGGTGATCGATTGGCAACTGCCAATTGCCAAAAGGCCGGCAAGGGCGGAAAGGGTAGACAGAATATGCATATTGCCGTAGTACTCGAGAAGTTTGGTGCGTCTGTAGATGTAGTCAACTACGATCTTTTAAAGGCGAGCGAGCATATATATACAAACGTCGGCCAAACAAGAGCTCCATGTCTATTAACACTGCTCACTAAGTCTTCCAGTTCCCCGGATATGCGCCAAGTCTTCATTGCCGCATTATGGGTCTTCGTTTTAGCCGTCGTCGTCCACCTGCGGCTAATGTGTAAATACACGTGTAGACCTTTCGCGGCTACGTGAGGGTCAATTTGGGGCATCGACAACTCCGCGCCGAGTTGGAGCGACGTTAATCAACGTAGCTCTCGTCCGAGAAGCACGCGGAGCTTCAGTGGCCGAGTCTACAGCTAGTGGCGTGGCAAAGTTGGTTGAAAGTTGTGATTGGCCCATGGACATTCAGGACAGTCCCAAACATAGAAAACAGCCATCTAAAATGCTGTCAGCTCGCTTGTAATTGGGGTATCTATAATGGTACGCTGAAATAACCAAACGTGGGGTTGGCTTCGCCAATACAATATTGATTGTAGTACGTGCAAGCTTATCATCTGGGTTATAGTTTCATCCACGATGAGTATTGGAAGGGGTCTATGAACGGTAGGACAATATTATAAATATTGCTTCTTGTAAAAATTTATTCTTCCTTGTTCTGCACTGATATGATTCCAAGCCGAGTCTTAAATTCTAGTGGTCTTAGTAGCATCTAGATTCGACAGCGATGTCACTCCATCGTCCGGAGGCTGAATTAAACTTTGAGGAGTTATTTAACCGAGCTGGTATGGGTAGATCGCCGTGTGATAGGCATAACTGCTGATCTCGGGCTACTACGTAGAAGCACCTTGTATCTCGGATGATTAAGTAGGCCATGCCACTGGTTCGATAAAATGGGAGTTTCTTAAATAATTAGAAGAATTATTTCTATCAATTGTGTTAGGTGAGACCTGCTATTGGCCTAATATTGTTAAGCCAAGAGGACCCCGTCGATATAGAACTTATTATGAACCTTTGCCCTCCTATTCACTATTATTCGTTCGCACGCTTCAGAGGTTGATTGCTGTTATCAATTTTTATTAGCGCTCGATAATGGAAAGAGTTTGATGGGATATCGCTAGGATAGCAACCTGAGCCATAACTTCTCTTTAGTACATGTTCTCAACTGCCCTGATATTTAGCCTGAGTCGCCCGATACTCTATCCTCCAGTAAATAGCTACATCGATGGGGCATCAATTTAATCCTTGCACTACTCAATGTGTTCGATATCCGATGGTTTCTCTGAATGATCAAGTCGGGGCGATTCGTCACCTAGAGCCGCCAGCTTGGCCCTTCCAGCCCCTATCTCAGCCAAGCTAACTCCATCCTTTCGCATCTTTTCGATTTGGTCTGCCGCAGCTCCATATTCTGCCCTCTCCTCTTGAGTCATCTCCGGGCCAAAGAAGAGGAAAATCAGCATATAAACCCATACAGCCGCCATAAAGATAGCAATCACCTTGCCATAATCGTAGCGCTTCACGCCGTCCTTTGGGGGAAGGGGAAATCGCTCGCCGATTGTTGCTTGGATGGTCGCTGCCGCAGATGAGGCCAAATTACCAAGCTGATATGTCAACCCAACCGCTGTAGTTCGAAGCGCGGGCGGCGAGAGTTCGCTTAGATGGATAGGTATTGGGCCCCAGACACCTCCGACGAAGAACTGTAGGACGAAGGCACTGGCAATAAGAGCCAAGGACCTAGGGAAAATATAAGCCGGGAGCACTGCGGCGCCGACTATGCAACAGGTGATCATGCTGAGTCTCCGCCCAAAAAATGTGCTCGCGTAGCCGATTGTTGCGCCTCCGACTAAAGCCCCAATTTGACCGACCACGCTGATGACGGTTACCTCTGTTGGGCCTAGTTCAACTTCTGTGATAGGTCAGTACTGCACATAGAATAACTGTAAAAGGTTGAGTCTTACGGTTTTTAAGGAATGTTGGATATAGGTCTTGGGATCCATGGCTGCACGAATTGAAGCCCGTCATCAACACAACCATGTAGATGAACAAAAACCAGTTCTCTTGAAGAGACGTTCGAGCGTCTCTCAACCAAGCAGTAGCACCGGTAATAGAGTTGATCTTCGACCCTTGATTTTGAACCATTGCGGATTCTCTCTCCGCTCTCATAACCTGTGAAGCATTGGTCTCTGGTAGCCACCATCGAAATGCTATGATCAAGACTGGAGGGCCAGAACCTAACCAGAACAATGACCTCCAGCCATGGGTTGTCGTAGGCACAACCTATCACCTGTTAGAATGCAGCTAGCTGAATCCATTCATAGATACATACAGCTCGGTAGAAAATCGCAGCTAGCAAGTAACCGACTGCGTATCCTTGTTGATACACACCAGATAATATCCCACGGGCATCGTATGTCAGATCTTCGAGCGCAGTAGCCGCAGCAGGCCCGTAAAGGCCTCCCACTTCAACGCTTAGAGTCAGCTACCGTAACATGTGTATGTTTGGATACCTTAGTATTCTAAGGTTTTATACTCTTGAGCTGACAAAAAACCGAAGCAAACAACTGCAAAAACCACTTACTGGCTATGCCGTAAAGCGCCCGAACACCGAGGAATTGGGGTAATGATTGCGCGAACCCAGAAGCAAGCTCGAAAACAATGAATAGGAAAAGGTTGACTATCATAGTCCATTTTCGGCCGTAACGATCCGACAAACTACCGAAGACAAGGGCTCCAACCGATCTCAGCATTAAAGTTATTGTGATTCCCCAAGACACAGCTGAGTTTGTCGTATTAAATTCGGTGGCGATCTCCGTCACACACAGAGATACCGTGAAGAAATCAAAAGCATCCCATGTCCATCCAAGAAACCCGACAGAGAACATGAGCCATTGATGGCGGTCAAGATCACCGAGCACATGAATCGGATTGCGTAGCTTTGTTTTGGGTGGCTTCAAGCTTGAAGGGCGAGTTGCGAAGTATCGTGCTATCTGTTTGGGGGAATAAAACCACCCCGCGGCCATATGATTCCGCATCTCACTCGAAGGAATTCAGGGCCTTATACTATAGCTTAGAAGGGACGGGAATCGGCGAACGACTTTAACAACAACATGAAATTCCAACAGGTATGAGTCCTCCAGATGCCCCTATATAAGCTCGGCAGTTCTTGCGGGGGAGAAGCCGTGTATCAAAAAGCGCTTATCAACAACCATACGGAATCGAAGAGCGCGGGGAACCTTGTACGTCTCCCGTATCTAGATCTATTATGATGGCATTACACATTCACCATCTTGGAGGTTATCGAGGGTAGGGTTGTATTACGTATTATTGATTGGAGGCTAGAGACAGGCCTCATTGGTGTAGTCATTTCGGGAACACGCACATAAGATCCGATAACCACAAGGATGGTGAAAGTGTTTGTGAATCAGATGACGAACGTGGCTTTTTTCAAGCATGTATCCGTCTGGCATCTCCCGTTCATCTCATCTTTTGTTCCGAGGCTGAAAATAGAATTATGCAATTGTGGTCTCCATGTTACCACATCTTTCCAACAATAAACGAAGCCTCATTTCTCAATGAACGAAGAAGAGAGAACCTATCCAGGGCCAAAAACTAAATCTCACATGACGTCACACGATCTACAGGTGGATCTAACTGGGAGGATTCTCATACACGAGGCAAAACTACCAACTCCAAAAAGGAAAACAAATGAAAGTAGAATATTGGGGAAAAAAGAAGGGTACAGGAGGAATTGAACCTCCGGCGATGGACTCGCGGGGAATCGAACCCCGGACCACTCCCATGCTAAGGGAGTATTATACCACTAAACCACAAGCCCGAAGAGGGGACATGCTGCCTCGATGCGTGCCGTCATCGCACAAACACTCATATGCCACCAAGACATGTTGGTGCACCCAACAAAAACTGTATTCGATTATTGTAAAGCATGGTATGCTATTTGATCGGGCGTACCTCATCTGGTCAAGGACGATCTGGTGCGACCCAAAAATCAGTAAGTGAGAGTGGTTGGTCTCCAGGTTTGAGCAGCTTTCTGACCAAACCTCATCTGCTGGCTTTCTATCTCGACAAGTACGCCACTAGGTCCCTTATATCTGTTGATATCTTAGCTTTCTCATAAGGTTGGCAAGGTCCAAAGAAGCACGAATATGAGCTCTACTGCTATTGCTTCGACAAGTTAAACCTTGCTTCCTATGCGTTCGCTTCATTTTTCATATATGCATAAAGCGCCGGATCTGATATTTAATAGTGCATGATTCAATTTTTATCTGCTCTGCTCAAAGTCGAGAGTTAAAGCATAACTTTCCCGTAATTTCTATGGCGGATGTCCCAGGCCTCTATTCGATAGATTTACTATCAAAGAACGGGTGATTTATCTACACTATTTCTCTACGCGACGACCTTCTCTTTACACTCGATGCTAGATAGCCGTTAGCCTAGGTGCCCAGGAAGTGTCGTTATCTCGAGAAGTACTACTTACCCGTACTTCTCCTTCAACTCCTTGATTAAGGGATCGTTGATCTTTGGAGACATTGGCGCAAGAACACCCTTCTCGGAGATGACGCCGTCAAGAACTTGCTTCACAGCTATAGACAGGCCGTTAGAAATCCCTCCAATTAAATGACTCGGCTTACTTACCAACAGCACATGGCACTCCCACCACTACAAGGTGAAATGGTATGTTAGTTGAGATTACCAAGTTTTAGTTTGAGGAATCTACATAGCGGTCCTAAACAATGATAATGGGTTTATGCTCACTGCAGAAATATTAGTATCGAATCCAAAAATTAGGGGCCTTTATACGCACCATTTTGCCATCGCTGAATAGCCTCCTGAACCTACTGGAGCACCGTACTCGCAGAGTGTAGAGGTTCTCGTTTCTCTACTGCCGTCCTTGTTCTCGATCACGAACTTGTGCTGAAGCATGACGAGGTCTGTGATATTATATCAGCTCCAAATTGCCTTGCAATATGTTGTAGCGAGAGTCTAGTTACCTCGCTCGCCCTCTTCGAATTGCATCTTCTTTTCTAGGGTAGCACAAAGGGTATCAAGTGGGTTGCCCTTGGGGACGATCTTCTCTGATGAAAACTATACTGTATTTTAGCGTTGTTCAAGATGATTAATATGCGCCCGTGGCACGCCCAGTGTTTATCATAAATAAAGCAAAGGAAATCGAGAGCAACTTACCAGCCCAATCCACCTGAGCCCTGCCAGAAGCTGTTCACTTTGCTCATTATCTTTGAAGCTTGCTTTGGTGGTGATAGCAGAGATTAGGTCTTGCTCGCTATTTCCAGATGCTCCGAGGATCTTCTGGGTAGCCTCGTTCCATGAAATCGATTGCTTCAGAGCATCGTTTTCATCGTCGCTAAGGAATCCCACTGTCATGGAAATTAATAAACAAGTCAAGAGGTTTGTGGAAATTGATGCTAAAAACTTACAGTCGACCAGCAACTTAATGAATTCGCTTATATGAAATTAGCATAGTCGTACGGAACATGCAGTTGCATTCTAGCCAAAATTTCTTCCCAGCGTAGAAATGGGAGCACGATAATGAGCACATGGGGCTACTTACGGGAATCCTCCATATCTGAGAGTACCGCGAATAATGGTTTGAGCCTCCGGAATGTTGTATCTACGATACGGCCGCGTTAGTCATAAGCTTTTCCTGGCGACGATAATGTTGACGAACCGCTCCTTGTATGGTGTAGAGTCTCTGTTAGGGTACGCAACAAAAGCGAACCCAGGATAAATCGGATAGGGCTTTGCCTCAGCCATGAGCTCGGGACCCGCCACGTTGACGATCTTTCCACCCTGGTAGTAGCTGGCGGCATTTCGTAGGGCCAAGAGAACGCCCCTAAATATGTTAGCTGTGAGTTCAAGATCGATAGTTATCTGTATGGCAAAGCGGAGCATTTTTGACGGTCCAGGGATCAGGAGGGCAGAATATACCTTGACGACCAACTGAACTTGTATCCAAGAGGGTTACCAGAATCCTCTGGATCCGGTAAGCACATTTCCTTAAAATATAATCATAGTAGCTGAGGAAAACATACCAGGGGAGGCTGTTATTACACTGGAGTCAGTACTGTCCATTTAGGATAAGAATCACCCGGAGTGTCGGGAGCTTGCAGGGGTAGCGAGCGCAGAATATGCCATCGAGGCAATCCGTGCCGCTGAGATATGCTAAAAGGGAGGACAAAAGGCTCCAGTGAACTTACGTAGTCCTCCACAGTAGCTCAAAAAACTCAAGATCTTGCCTCCAGCCTCATGGACTTCAGAGATAGTCTTTATGGCGTAAAGGTGCTGGTCAAGCCCGCGTTATTAGCTCTGCACGTTCAAGAAGCGACTGGGTATACAATGTGACAATTTGCATGATCACAGGCATTGACGAAGACAGATAATGGATAATTCCCAGGTGAAGAGGGTGCTTACATCGATGCCAGGGTCCAGACCAATCTCGTTCATAACAGTTATGCCTGCGTCTTTGCATTGCTGATCGAGCTCCAACATGGCCGGCGAGACGTAACTTGTCGTGACGACATGTCTCTTCTGTCGGATAGCGCTCTTGATGACCGTGGCGTGGAATGTGTAAGGGATAAGAGAGATGACCAGGTCATTCTTGGCCACCTCGGCATCGAGGGCGTTGTCGTCGTTAACATCGAGGGAGATAGGATAAGCGTTCTTGACACCCTTAGAAAGCTCTTGGGCCCTTTCGAGAGTTCGGCAAGCTAGAGAATGTCAGCAATGGGCTGAGAAATGCTATCTTCGGAAAGCTTACCAACGGTAACTTTGATGCCAGAGTCACTTAGGATGTCGAGGGTAGGTCGCGTCACGAACCCTGCACCCAGCATAAGAACCTGTCTAGTGAATGGTCATTATCAAAAATTCATAATAGAGCAAGGAACACTCTTACCTCTGCGCCATGGTTTCAACAGTGTGTATTGTACACTTTTTTCAGGAAGAAAGTGTGCAAAAGAGAGTGTGATGTTCGAGCATTGCACGTTTACTACTTGCGCTGTGACTAACTGAATAACCCCTCCAACTTTCTAGAGCTGATTGCCGAATTCGGAACCACAACTTTTGCTCGGAACATTATAATGGAGCCGAACCCCTCCGGCCCGGCACAATACCTATAAGTACTTGAGCTAGGTATGTAGGTACCTAGAGGTACTTAAGTATTCACAGGTATATTAACACTATTACATATGCTATTTAGTTACATGCTATGACGTCCTGCCGTAGACATTGACCACAGGAATGGTCTTTCGAGCAGCGATATTGATGAGATATTGACCCCAACTCATTCGAGTAGATGCTTTGTGTAATATGCGGACTATAAATACAAATAATGCGCTCCCGCCTCTACAGCTTCTCCCGCCGCAGCCTACCCAGTCTACTGGGCAGTCAACTCATCAATCCGCCTCTCGATCTCAGGCACTTGTCGCAGCAAGACCTCGAGATCTTCCTTCTCGTCTTCTAGCTGCAGCCTCCTCTCGGCGTCAAGCTTTGTGAAGACGTAATTCCCCTGCCCGTCAAACTGCAGGATCTTGCTGTGGTATTTCCACAGACTCCGCCGATGACTGACAGTCATGAGGGTGATGCCCAGCGCCTTGGCGTTATCGTACATGACTTTCTCCGTCTCTAGCGTTACACTGCTCGTACACTCGTCAAGAATCGCATATCGGGGCTTGTGATAAAACAGACGAGCCATCGCCACGCGTTGCTGCAGCCCCCCCGAAAGGACATCTCGCCATTCGGCTTCGGCATCCCAACCTTCTGGATAGAGATCTACAAGATGCTCAAGTGATAGGATTTTCAAGATATCAAGTAACTGGGCATCGGTTACTCCACGTGCACGTACTGCTCTTAGACTATCCGGGTATGTGATCTGTTGTCGCAGGCTGCCTCGAGACAAATAAGGTCGCTGGGGAATGTAGAAAATGTCTGTGAAAGGGGGCTTGTACACAGTGCCGCCATAGACGGGCCACAGACCACCGAGAATACGGAAAAGACTGGACTTGCCACAGCCATTCGGCCCAACAACCAGAAGGTGATCGCCTTGCTTTAGCGAAAATGACAATGCTTTCACAAGCACATCGCCATTGGGAGAGATGATAGGAACGTCGATAAACTCGATGGCCTTGCTTTCCACCACTCTTCCACGACCTTTCAGCACCGCCTCGTGCTCTTCAGTTCCCGAGCTTGATACAAGCTTCTTCTCGAAATGACCCGCTTGTATATCGTCCATTACGTCCAACAGAGATGCGACACGGGATGTGTAGCCTGCCAGTTCCATGATTTCGCGGTAAGAAAACATGATTCGCCCAAAGGCGTCTGATGCGCTCAGTAGCATACGACGATTTGTAACGAAGGTCTCTGTACGGTCGCCCATGCTTATGGTGTTACCCAGCTGACCCGGCAGTTTGAAGAATACAGGAACACTGCATAGCAGAAGACCTAGTGCTCCCCAGAAATATTTTATAACGAAATCCTCCATGATGCCATGATAAAATCGCCGACGGAGGATGTAATTCACGTGTTTGATCAGGGTAAAATACCCCTTGTCGAGCGTGTCTTTTTCCGCCTCGTGACCGTGATAGAGAGCTATCTCTTCACTATGATCAATGAGCCTCGAGTGCTGGAACCGAAATTCGCCTTCCAACCGCGCTTCATCAGCAACGTATTTACCGAAGGGTGGCGTAAGGGCTCGCATGACGTTGGCGGAGAGCTGGACAAGTAGAGACATGAACACAACGCCTTCGCCACCAACGCTCTTTGATAATGACCATGTATATATCGTCTGCAATTTTTGGTTTAGCTAAGAGTGATATGAATCGGGAGATGACGATGCGTACCATATCCAGCAATGGCTTAGCTAAATTACTATACAGCTCGGCCAAGCTATTCGAGAACTTCGCAACATCTACGGATATCACCTGATCAGGGTTCTTTATTCGATCGTCCAAGGCAGATATGCCATAGAACGTGAGCTTCGAGAGATATTTGTCGTGTATGTGTTGCGTCAGTCGTGTTCGGTATTTGAGTGAAAGTTCAGCTTGGTGGTAGGATAGCTAGAACGAGGATTCATTGTTAGCAATCGCGTTGTCTACGTTTGAGGACCCATGTACCACTATACTGACCATTGAATTTGTGAAGGTCGCAGGCACTGCAATTAACATCCACCATACTATCCTCGTCAAAAACTCTTTGCCACTTCCTTTCACGAGCGCCTTGACAATAGCACCATCCATTTCCGCGACCTTTAAACTGATAAGGGTCCGCACCACCAGAAAGAAGCTGTGACTTAAAAGCATCCTAGCCTCCTTGCTGGAAGCGCCGGGTATAACGATATTTAACAGCCTCAGCAAGGAGCGGAAGAACTCGCGATTTAGTTCGACTTTCTTCTTGCTAGCCGAGTCCGGCGTATCACTCGATGTTGTGCCAGACCGTCGCTTGGCAGCTTCGCGAGCAGAAGCAGCCTTTTGCTCGGAGACGGCATGACGGATGCGGTTTACGAGGGCGAGAACTAGCGTCAGATAAACGGCGCGAGAGATGCGCGTACGGTTTGAGACGTAGAGTTCGACCAACTGCGAGACGACGCGCTTCATCGATCGGTCGGGTAGGACTGGTTTGGAGTGTACCGCCATGACGGCAAGCGGAAGGGAATGCGCTCCCTATGCGCCTCGGCGTGTCAGGGGGTCTGAGTGGATGATGATCGGAGCAATTAGTGACGCCGGTTAATCCATGAAGAGAGTCGTATGATGATGCGCAAACAATTCTATGTCGGTATAGTTCTGCGTAGTATTACATGGTTCATGAGAGAGACGATGGTTGTGGACGAGTAGCGCTTCATGGGTTATGCGAAGGATGGAATTAGGGAACTCTGGCAGTCCCAATGCACATACAGTATGTTCCTCGGCGAAAGCCTGCCATTCTCGGTCATTGCATACAAGTCAGCGTGACGTCCACCAGCTTGCATGTGATTTCCCCAGGTGCTTGGCAGTCCAACTAACCAGTTAGAGTATAGATCGAGACAAGATACCAAAACAGTATCTAATGTGGCTGGTGCAATGCGGTACAATTGGGTACATGCAGGAAAGGCCATGAGCTGTACGGGTGGTGTGGGGACAAATGCCTATATCCGAAAAGACGCCACCATCGCGGGGTTCGACAAGAATCTCGCGACAAAGTGACAAAGTGGCATTGATTCATCTGAATCACTCGCTTTATACCTCGAAAGCCTCGTAACGGCGCAATTTTGTGCAACTTCTCTCCCTTTAGCAGAATGGCCGAGGAAGAGGAAATCGCGATTTACGACGAGGTCGAGATCGAGGATATGACCTTCGACGAGACGCTGCAGATCTTCCACTACCCGTGCCCATGTGGCGACCGGTTCGAGATTTCACTCTTTGACCTCCAAGACGAGTCGACCGATATAGCCGTCTGTCCTAGTTGTAGTTTGATGATTCGAGTCATTTTTGATCAGGTTTGTGAACCACAAACAAACAAACATAGCAAGAAGTTGCGAAAATAATGTTCGAGGTGAAGCTAACAGTTTATTCATAGGATAATCTTCCTCGGCCTCCTCCAGAAGAGGAGGATCCTCCCCAAGAACCCGCCGAACAGCCGCAGCCAGTCCCCGTCGCAGCGTGAACGAACCGTCTAGTCTCACAAGTAGTATAATGGGGAGAGCGATGTGATCAAGTGCCCTATTTGCTCAATGCAGAAAGAGTTACAGAGCGAAACACTTCAGTGTCGCAAAACGCCCGCGCGATCCTGGCCGCCCCCAAATCCTAAATCCCAAAACCCATACCATGCATTCCCTCCACCACCCACAGCCTTACGGCTATCAATGTGGCCATTCGATAACTGGCCGCGCGATCAAGCCTAGGAAAATCATCTGTAAAGAGGTTTGTTGCCCCTAGCTGGTCCCGCCAGCGATATCTGGGGGCCGCATTGATATAAAGCATGCATCACGTTGCGTCTAACGTGAGATTGGTGGTGAAGTATTGAGGATTAATCATTCACTATCATCGGTCGCCGCGATGAAGGGGTATATAGAAGCAAATCAATACAATCCAGAACGCCGTCCGTTGCTCAGAAACCGATCGTGCCCCTTGGTGCCGTTGTTTTCCCACCCAGTCATGCCACTCGAAACGCCTTAAGCAACCCCAAACTCCATTGATATGGAAAAGCAAACAGTAAGTATTATCTTGTTGTTATAACAAGACGAGCCCGGCGGCCGAGAACACGACCAATCCCATGATAGACGCTCCGACTGCAGGCTTATCCGACATAGCTGTCTTTAGAGTTGGCGGAGTACCCATGATAGTCCCCGTGCTGTTGTCTGTTTCGTTATTAGCCACCTCTTCGTAGCACCAACGTCTTTAAAAGACAACGGGGCTGTAGATAGTGTCATACCTGAGCCTGGTGGTGTTAATTCAACGGCACCAGCTGAGCGCGCTACTACGCTTTGGCGCAGTGCCGTTGCGCTTGGGATAGCTGCAACAAGAAAGACGTCGCGTAGTTTCATTGTGGGCAGGCCCCAACAAGCCTTGATGGTACGACGCTTGAAGTGCGAATGGATGTTGGATGCATGCGACGCTTATAAGGTGTTTGGGGAACCGAGTCAAAGTAGGTTTGGGGGTTAAAAGCTTGAAGGAAAAGCTCTTCGCCAGCCAACAAGAGCCAGCTTGAGAATGCGCTGACGCAAGTTGACAGGTGATAGGTATAATGGAGATAAGGAAGAACGTATGGCACCCTGTCGAACAAGATCCGATTGCAAGGTCAAGGGTATATTATATGTAGATTTGCATGCATGACATAGTCGTTGACCAATTCAGAAAATAAACGAACGACGGAACAGGACAAGATGGTCTTAAAAAGCTTGCCAACTGCGGCTCAATGAGTAGCCCGCCGGCACATACCGAAACCAAACGTATAAGTAGTACGGAGTATAAGACTAGTCAAGGCAATTAGCTCCATCGATCACCAGCGTTTGTGAGGAACTGTTGTGGTGTGGATCGTATTCCTCTCTTGGTGCCACACTTGTTTGCTCTATTCGGCCGTGATAGCTATCAATTTCCTAGCCCGGCAAGGAATGGTGTTGTGGATCGATGGGGCAATCACGAAGCATTCCAAGCAGGGCTGGCTGTGTCGAACGGCACCTCGTGCCAGAATTCGTGCCACCAACGGAAAGGTACGAACGAATACCTACTATAGCAGGTTAGGCATATAACGCGTGCTCGTTGGTCTTGATACCGCACGACGTTCCAGCCGTCGGGTGGCTTAAGGAGGAATATCTTTTTCTTATTCTAAAACCAAGCGCGATGCAGCGCAATGCTTATTTTAGCGTTGCGCTTCTCAGGTCTTACTCAAGCGCAGACCCAGACCTTCTGCCCAGACCAGTACGGAACGCAGAAGGCGTTTGGTCGATGGGGCTGCGTAATCCGTCGCGCCGCAACCAAAGCAGGGAATTGTTCTGAAACGCAAGCTGACCAACGTCGGTCCCTGATCGGGCAACAGAGAGTGGACCTGATCTGCCCGTCTGCAGTACGGTACGTTATGCGACACGAATTATAATGCATAATACTACTGTATTGTGCTGTATGCACTGGTACACTGCAGAGAAGAGGACTGCAACTCCTGCAACTGCACTCGGAACTACCCTTGTCTACTTGCGTCAGTTCTCTATTCTTGATGGAGGGGTGATGTTCTTGGCCTACTTAACTGATTCACCACGCCGTCTATCGCCCTTTGCCGAAAAGCCGACCAGGCTCACGATCAATGACTGCGAGCATAACAAGCTAAAGTAGGTGATATATAGGCTGAGCAAATAACCGTGCATACTTCCCTACCACCTAACATATACTGCCTAGACATCGGTAGGGCTGGACGAATAAGTAGGCGGCGGCGAGGGCGGGTTAAGCTGAGGATGCTCCATCAATACATTATCGGAGGGGCTTGGCCAAGGAAGAGCTCGGCGTTATTTTTGGCACCATTCCTATCTTCTGCCAAGCCTGACTGCCTTAGTGTGTAAAAATACTTCGTAAAGGCCATGCCGAGCATGCTCGTGGGGTGAGTGTGTGAACGGCCGGGCCCGCCAAGGTTAGCGCGGTATAATATGAGTGGATATAGATATAGGTACCCGTCTGCCAATAGGTGTTGACGTCATTATGCTGCCAAGTTTTCCGATTGGGAACTTGTTGCTACCATGTAGGTAGATAAAGCTTGTTATGGTTTCAGTCTTGGCGGTCGGCTCACGGCATGACACAAAACTTCTACCGCAACATACATACCTATCTATTTGCAGGAAGCAAGATAGGAAAGACCGCAGTTCTCTTTCGTCGCATTAACTAGGCCACTCTCGACTAGGCCAATAACTTAGCGTTGTCAAACTTCCCTATCTGATTCAAAAGCAACGGTAACGGTTGGATTCAATAGCGTCCATTAGATGGTCATCAGATTCGTTATATCAGTCACAACCTACCAATACCCAATTCATTCACAATCACCAGTTTAGATTACGTCGAGCTATTGAGCTTCTAGATATGGCTGGTTTTATTGTATGAGATACTATGACACAACAGGTTAATTAATAATAATTTATTGTCCGTCCAAAATAAATTTATAAGAAAATGAATTAGATAATCCATATACTCCATTATGAAGGGCTAAGCTGGAAGATGGTCTACTAACGGCCTCAATTGAACTCGCCATCGTCAACGTAAAGTCGTCAGAATGCGTCTAGACAGCTAATGATTTCATTGAGCTAAATAGTTCAATAGATAATTAAATGACTATTCCCGAGAGCCTATAAAAAGTGTGGTAGTTGTATCTAAAAGACCGTCCTCATCTGCTCTTTGGGAAATTCTTGGATTTTCCGCAAAATCCGCTAGACAAAGAAAATATGGAGTTTATCAAGTGCGTTGAGGGCATAGTGGGAAGCTTGCTCTAGCTTGCTTTAGGCATCAGACCATTTCACCGCAAAAGAGAGGCATTCGATATCTTCGTTGCCTATCTAATCAATGGCAATTGCTGTAAGGCATACCAAAAAGAGACTTCGGTATATAGCTAGGCCAGTCTACTAGGGTGGTCTTAGAGACCTTCATCCGATAACAAGTGTCTATCGCCTACCCACGAGCAGCGATTCCTCCTTATATATTCCGTGATGGGGTATGAAGAGAACCCGTCAGTAGTGCCACGTATAAGAGAAGTGATGGACTAGCGAAGAGGTAGTTTGAACCTACTATGAAGAACCGCATTGACTATGTGGCACAGCGATAGCAGTGTTTTTATACATGTATCTGACACCACCTGAGGTACTGAACGAGACGTTCAACCGGAACAACTTCAGGGCCCTTAGTATTAGTGGTCAATACTTTTTTTATCTTTACCGTATTGACATTTCTTGGAAAGGTTACGGATACTTCCAACGAGAATGATAGTTCTGAGTGTTGGTGGAACGGATTTGGAGCTTGGTTTGGCTAAGAGCCGAATAACTTAGAACTTATAGTTCCTTCACTGAAAAGAGATGTTAGGCATCCGGCTCATGTTTGCTTTTGGCGGAGGACTTCGACGACGTATTTTCTCTTCTGCGCTCATCACGAGTGTCTCTCCTTTGCTAACCGCTTTTTTTCTTTTGCAGTAGACCCGGGTTCTAAATATTATACATAAGTCATCTAAAATAGAAACTCTACTTTGTCCTTTATTTGTAGACAAGCATGTGCGAGTTGGAAGTTTTAATGTATTTAAGCTTTTGCCAAGACCCTCAAATGCCAACCCTACCCATTTTATAAGACTTACGTAAGTGGGTACTGCTATGGATGGACTGGATTCAAGATTACAACTAAAACATAGGTAATCCAGCAAGTTCAGAAATGACCTATAGTTCAATCCAATGGAAATAGAAGGCTGTGCAGGTAACTTTTTGTTGGATGCATCTAAACGTTTTGCACATATATGATACGTGCATATTAATAATGGGTAATCGTATCCGTCCCGCCAGGTACCTGTTAGGTACAGTTAGAGGTCAACAATCAGTTGATCAGTCATCAGCGCTGAGCGAATATGACCCAACACAGCCACGATGCTGACGCAGTATAGAATGGACAAATGTCATTGTCTCTTTATCAAGGTCCAAATAATAACGAATATTGACCCAGCTGACAAGTTCCCCATTAGAACTACTATCTTTATTTACGTGGCCTGACTGAATAGAGGTGCCTACGTTTGCTGTAGCCTGCGTTGGTGGGGTCACGTCGGGTTAGTCTTATTGTACTGTACAAGTACTGCTGGGCTTCTGTTTTTCATTGAAGCTCCCGAACCGCTATTTGGAGCCCGACGTTCCGCCAGGTTGTGACTTAATCACAGTTTCACGGCGTGCCTGAAATGGTCTAAAGGTCACATAAATCTATTTATTTTCCTCCCATTCTCATCAAAGCCGACCATTTATCTGTAAGGCGGTGAACCTGAAATTAATCGCGTCATCGTAAGCAAGTTGTCTTATGCACTGCATCACACACTCAACTGGCTATGAGTGAGTATGTTGAGGCACGGTCTCTGGCCGCGTTAAATCAACTTGCCGCGAATCCTCCCAAATACCCAACGAAACCGAACGAAATAAAGCAAGATCCGCTCACGCTTTACATTTCCAGAGTTCCTGGCACGAGGGGTATGTATAAAGAGCCAGATACTCACCGTGGCGCAAGCTGACTGATTTCTCAGACATCATCTTATCAACATTGAAACCGCAGATTAAGAACGTAACAGCAGAGGATGTTGCCAGTTCACTTTACTACGTACATTTTCAGACGCCTGAGGACGAACCTCTAATACCTTTGAATCAGCCCGGGCATCCCTCTTCTCCTAGGTCGAGCAGAGAAAGCCCACCGCCTCGTATTCATCGAAAACCTTTACCAAATACAACAGGCCAGCCCGTACCAGGAACCACACCCATCGCGCCAGTAGCCCCGTCAGACAAAGAAAACCATGGTCATGGAGCGCCGGCACGAAAGCATCCAATGGGGACTGCCCCGTATGGTCTGTCTGAACACCAGTCGGCTGCACTGACGGCAAGTGGCTACCGGATGCCTCTGGGCCCCACCGACACAGTCGGACAGAATGTCCCACCATTGCCCAATACACCTCGCCCTCACTTCGACGAACTACCTCACATCGAGGACTATCCCCCGCCGCCACTTCCTGCTCGTCCTGGGAATAGACATTTCCCCCCCAGCCCAACCAAGTCATCTTATCCAAACCCCGATTCCGCCACGAACGCACATGCTTCATCATCTGAAAAGCGGCGGCTGTTCACTCCTTTCTCTTTGACGCTTATCCGGAGGGACCCAAGTTCAGGACAGCAGTGGAACGTCGGGAAGGTCGCGTCTTTTCAACTCGAAGACCTTGACCTCATCGACAATGAGAAACGTCATCAAGCCTCCCCCTCTATCCAGATTCACATAGAAACATCTGGCTATGCCAAATTCCGTGGTATGCCGGCAGGCTCCGAAGTAGGGTTGCGGGGAAGCCTTGATCTAAGGCCGGGTAGCTCATCTTCGACAACACGGCCCTTCCCCCACGTTCCAATAGCCGTCCCCGCTTCGGGTGCATTCGAGCGTCAGGTCAAGATGACTTACTCACCGTCGTTTACAGCTGGCCTTCGACGGCATTTTCGAAGCCGGGGTTCAGCAGACGAAGGCCAGCCTGTCTCCCCTGACAGGCGTCCTGGCCACGTACGGGACGGTAGTCAGGCATCTATTGGTTCCTTCGGAGGAGATTTTGATGGTGGCGACGCACCGATTATCACACAACCTGCGCCGGGTCTTAAGGCAAGGGGCTACGTCTTTTACAGCCCCTGGAATGGACGCTGCGAGTTCATAACAGGGAAAGCCGGACGCACTCTTAAATGTAGGCATGTACTTCCATCCTACGGTGGTGGAGTCTACAACCCACTGGTCGAAGGACACGATCCTGAAGACGGAGACGAGAGGGCGGACAATGCACGATCGATTAGCGAGTTGCGATTCAACCTTCCTAGCAATGAGCTTTTGGCAGATAAAAGATCTACGGAAGGTGGGATGAGAGCAAGGGATCAGATACAGAGTCAATTCAACAAGATGGTGGCGAAGGCACAGGGTCTGGAAGACAGCGATGACGGAGAGTTTCACTTCGATCTGAGTCTTGGGCGAGAAAAGGCGGGTGGGGGGAATAGGGGCAAGCGGGCTAAGATGGGGAAACTCATCATCTTCGACGAAGGACTAAAGATGCTGGATCTCGCGGTCGCTGCGAACGTGGGCATTTGGTGGACTACTTGGGAGCGAACTTATTGATACGCCGTATTACATCCTTGAAAAGCAGGTGGACGTGAATCTAATAGAGAATGACACGAATGTAGACTAGCTTATGATAATGAAAGCGGCAGTCGTTGCTCCTAACTGTACTTCTAAGACTGTAAATAGACAAGCTAACCAATCATAGTACGCAGTCTCATCTTTTCTTGCAGTAAACAGAGAGTTGACTAAATTAGTTGAAAATCCTCTTGACCATGAACCCTTTGATGACGGGACGGGCCATGTCCCGTATACACTACCTATTAGTTGTATGAATGTGCATTTATGGACGATATGCGATAATCCATTAATGGAAAGTCAAGCCACACCGCCCACACTGGAGGTACCTATGTAGCTCAAAGCGCATTCTCTAACACGACCAATTGTTGATCCTGTCGCAACCAGAAAAGACCAAGGGACAATTATACAAACCGTCATATAGCAGTCATTTGGGGGCGAAACCATGTTTCCTACACTTATACGACAACTAGCGACCGATTCGCCTGTCATGCCAAAGCTCCGCAACGCGGCGAGGACGGCGCCGCCGGGCATCTACGCGAACAGCCGCTACAAGCCGAAAAAGGTGTGGCCGCCCGACTTCTCGAAGCTTTCTAGGAAGGAGCAGTTCCGGTTCGAGAGGCGATATAAGCGGCGCGTCAAGCTAGCGACGGCGCGGCCGCGCTGGGACAAATTCGTTCGGTTGGCGCAGCTAGGGAGCGTTACATGTGAGTTCAAGTCGGGCCGGGCGGGGGATCTTTGAATGTTTAAACCCATCTCTCCGCCGAGGTATAGAGTAAGTATGTGTACTGACCGCGGGCGATTCCCTTAGTTGTGCTTGTGTACACGGTCTTGTTCATGGATTGGAATACGGAAAAGCAGCCTTTCGAGGGGGTATGTGCTTCTCACAAGCCGATTCCGATGGGTGCTAATTCGCAATATAGATCCGAAGTAAGTTTTGGGGCGCTATGGGAGCCTTTTCCTCGGAGAGACGATACCAACGGCAACAACCCGACCTACCAACGACGACCGCGGATCAGAAATAAAAGATCCTGTACATTACAAACCCCTCACAACTTATATCGCATTGGGTGGAGTTACGAATTTTGCTGAGATACCATATAATGTCATAATGTGTATAAATATCTATACCAAAGCGCAAGGCGAATACTTGTTCCAGAATGCGTTTATCCCACTCGCCCTACCTATGCTAGAGGGACTGAACTCGCAGAAACGCCGCTGAACTCCGTAAATGCATTCCATGCCATAACGTATGCGAATTTATCGGCCTGGCCAGACGAAATTTCCACCCATGCCTAAACCAGCTCCTAGCCCTGCACTTCTCGACTCGTTGACGGGCCGCTTAGCAACAGTGCCTTGGGCCTTGACGCCCGCGACGATACGGTCGAGGTTCGTTTCGATGACAACGCCGCCGACTATCATCTCGCTGAGGGTGGAGTGTAGCGTCTCGAAGTTGAAGATGAGATCCAACTCGCAGACGTTCTCGAACAGCTTGTCCAGAGCCTCGACATATACCTGAATGAGGTCTAACAGGGCTAGAGGCGACTCGGTAGACGTCGAGATAACGATGAAGTACAGGGTTGCGTAGTTCCGATATGTTACGAGCGAGGGGACGTCATTGTGAGGCTCCGACGAGGATTGCGATGTGCCGGAGGCGGCCAGCAGAGGAGGTAGCGGAAGGAAATTGCACGCGCCGCTTGGCCTGTTCGACACAAGCGCGAAGATCTCGGAGAGTAGACGCTGCTGGATACTCGTTTCCTAGGCGGTGTCGTGTTATGTCAGAATCAGACGGCTCCATATCGCAGGTCAGGTCAGACGAAGCCGCTATCGCTATTTTAGGAAATACGAAGTATCCAAGTCATGCACATACCAGCTGGGTATAGAATTTAGTCAGGCGAGGCTGACCTTGGCCATTGAAGACCAAGACGGCGTTGATCATGACGGAAGCCGCTTTTTCTCGGACATGAGCGTCGGCGGGGTTGTTTCTGGTGTGTACTCCGTAATTGCTGTCGCAAACTGCGACACGTGTAGATCGTTAGATGCTGCGAAGGCGATCCGCCGTGAGATGCGGCCCGACCGTGCGTGGGGCAGATGTGCCAAGCGACGACCTAGCTATAGTGGTTGTTAGTGATACCGTCGGGGCTGACAAAGTGCGGTGTAATGCCGTGGCTGTGTATGCATTCACTGGTCGCAGGTAGGGCCCATCGGCCCCAACCAGACCCCGAGAAAGGGACGCGGGGGTTCTGTGGAAATGGTTGTATCCAATTAACCAGTACAAAGGTACCAAGGTACCTGGTACATGTGCCGGGTCTCGTACCTTTGGATATGGACGGCTGATGGGCACAAAACGTCGCCATCTCCCCTCCCCTTCTCCTTCTTCCCTTTCTTCTCCAACCACCTTTTGGGAACCAACCCAACATCTCAATCCTCCGCCGTTCGAGAGAAAGGACGGCGCGACTGAACAATCCCCCTCACCTGTCCCGATAGTTTTTCCCCGGCCTCAGAAGGAGGCCATCCTACCATATCATCATGGCTTACACCACCTCATGCATCGCATACACACCAACCCAGGTCATCTTCTCGTTCTGCCCACCGTGTCAGTCCGATATTACCTTCCAGCCAACCTAACCCGTGCGTGGACTGGCAGAGTGCCGCGTTTGAGCCTGCCGCGGACCTCTTTCAGTCCTTCGGGGGCGACGACACGTCCGTTGTTCCACCCCTGACTAATGATTGGCTCTACGGATACGGACTCGGACTCGGTGACGGCAGCTCGAGTGGAGGCGAGGGAGACGGTTCTCTAGATGGAGGGTTGGGCTTGGGTATAGACTGGTCGCTTACCGACTTGGGGTTGTCACACGAGACGACACCCATCCTTGGAAACGACCTGTCACCCGCAACAAGCCTCGAAGGTTAGTCATACGTCTAGGCATCTATGCCCTCATCAGTCATCGCCTACCTCTACCTACTCTTTTATCTATGACCTGCTTCCGGTCTTGGCCCTAGTCCAACATGGCAACTAACACCCAACATCCAGACATCCTTCCTCCTGACGACTCAACATTTTCTTTGTTCAACTCATTATCCGTTCCAGCCATGCCGTCGGCAACATCAATACCTATAACTCAACCAGATCACTACTCCATGTCGCCTCCAACAGTCAACTACGATCAAGCTCAGCAGTCCAACCCAGGGAAGCGACGCTCACCCCCAGTTGACCATGACACAGCGCTCAAGCGTCAACGGAATAACGTCGCCGCTCGCAAGTACCGCCAGAAGCGGATTGACCGCATCAACGAACTTGAGGCCGAGCTTGATGAGGTGAAACAGGAACGGGACGATCTGAAGCTTCGCCTTGCGCGTCAGGAAGCCGAGGCGGCTGCTCTCAGGACGATGTTGCAGATGAAATCTGGGGAAGTTCGGAAAAGTTAGCGAGCATATCAGCGTATGTCTTTTTTTGGAACTTTGGGTAGATATGAAATTTAAAAAAAGAAAACTGCCTCTGCTTTTCAGACGATGTCGGCTCGTTCAATGTTCTCATATCGTAATGATTGTTCTAGATTTCGATGTAGGGAACGCCTTGTCATCATGGCATGTTCATGTACTCCTCAAGGTAAAGCCCAATACCTGGACTCTGGACTGGGAAACTCACTTTGCGCCTTGGTTTTCTTCTTCATGGGATGATCGCGCATCACGAAATTGCTTCACGTCTGGCTACATGAGATATCTTCACCATCAGTCTTTATTTACTCTTTTCGAATTATATATATCTACTCAAGTCTCTTGTTGTTTTATCATTATGGTTCATTCTGCATCGCGAATGCGTCTGTATGATTTCACGATGTTTCTTACTCTCTATTTCCCATTCCTGGCCCGATCTCGCTGTCGCGTAGAATTGAGATATTCACTTGTCGCAAGAACACTATCCGAATACTCTAGTACGCCGTATAGAAGCCTCGCTCTGTCCGTCGATGTTTCGCGACAATGTAAATGATCGCCGCAAATCCCGAAGGGGGTGTGGGGTAGAATCGATGAGTGAGGATGATTCATAGCGAGGCTAAGCCATTATGGGTCGCACCGCGGTCCTTGGTTGGTTGAACCATTATGATTCATATCTTGGCATTTTTTCTTCTTTTGGAAGTGGATGCGCAACGGGAAGGACTTTGCGGGATGCATAGGTGTCGGTCTAAAATCTTTTTTGTTATTCGTGCGATTAACCAAGAAACGATTGATGTGTCAAAACTAGCCAGATGAGTACCAAACAATCGAGCATTGTCACAATTATCAATCCTAGAGCATGGTTGCTACTATTATGCTCAATATCTGTTATTGATAGGGCTAGGATGCGGATTTCGTCATATTGTATTGAGTAATGATGGATGAGTCAATAACCTTCTCACGAGATGCTTGCACAAGGTATGTGAGTGTTATCAGGGTAGTCGAATCACTTGTTGTAGTGCCGCTTCCAGTCCCTTTCCGGCAGTGCAATTTCTCGTGAGATTATCCATAAGTCTTCATTATTCTTCCATGACGAGCAAGCGATACGATAAAAGGGGTTTCGCGTAGATCCTACGTCTATGGCATACTAGAAACAAACAATGTTCTATTAGTTTCATTATAAAAAGACTACATTGCAAGCTACTTCACTTCGTTACTGTCAGTACCGGTGAAACAAACAGGCTGAAAGGCGTGGCTGTAATAGTTGACGACGGGAGGTTGATGCTGCTTTTTGTGTATGTGCTTGATCAGATTTGATTATATTCCTAGGAATCGCGTGTCATTTCCATCAGGCAAAGATCTATGAACCTAGAAGGGTAGCTTGCCTTTGTGTTTTAGGTATCTAATTGAGAAGTCGACATTCACAACAACATGTGTATTTTGCATCGTCGGCCAAATAGTAATATTCAGGAGATTTCGGTGGGAGCTCTTCCAGTATCTTGGAGGGGTTTATAACTAACCAGACTCTGGCCTCTGCTAATGCATATGCCATTTGCTCGTAACCATTCACTTGATGAAGGTGTTTTACATAATCTCAACATAACATTGCAATGTCCAAAGGGCTTGCCATATCGCACCGTATGTGACATGGATGTACCGCATATTCCGTTCATAGTTCGTTACGATCAGCCAGAACAAAGGTCACGTATGTATATATCCAGAGACGATAGGCCTCTATACGTACCCCATACCAGAGATCCTGACATCGTCTTTCACGTCACGTCGTTATGAACACGCCTAGCAGGGTCTGCATGACCCGCCTTCTCTCTTCCTCTCGCTTCTTACGTCCTGTGAAATCATGAATGACTCATGATTAGACATAATGATAGTCAAGGTAAGATATCTCAGTTAACTCCACCTGCGCCGGTGTCGGGCATTGGTACCATTCTATTGCCATCCATAGAAACAGTAACAGTCTCGTAGAACCTAATATGAAATATCTCTTGTTTTTTTCATCTCAGAGAGATAGTCGTTATCACCATAACACCAAAAGCGACCTTTCTACTACCATTCGGTGGTTATTAATAGGGACCTCAGCTTTCACACCAATCGCACGACTTACAAACAATTCCTACGAATCATAGCGTTACAAATTCCTGCGTAGTAGAAGCTTCGGCTTCTATGCTAGTTCTTTTATGGAGTGGATGGTTATTGTCCCCCCCCCTTTCTTCGCTACCTACCCTTCTTGCTAGTTTTCGGAACATCTCTCTACTCTAAAGGTACGCGTTAAATACCTGTGTTCAAGACTCGGAGAGTCCCATGACGCCTCTGTTGGATAGGCTAGTCCATGAAATTTTATTTATAGACTATAATACTGGATGCTAATTCTTTGATGATTCTTATAAGTCATACGGAACAACTCAATGTATTGGGAATGTATATATCCGATGCCATGGATTATATCGTGTGAATTATCTATGGAGCGCAGTCTGCATACTCAGCTACCCGTTATTTGCCTGATCACGGAAACAGACGATAACGGACGATAATACGCGATAATAGCAGATAGATGAAAGCGTAGCTTTCGTGTATATATAGACCTAGTTTCCGCCAGAGCTGAAGGGAGGAAGCCAGTTCAGCATGACCCCCTTGAAGTCATAGAAGATTATATGCAATTTGACACAGTTCCAAGCCCTAGAATACTACCTCCCTTGTTACAACCGGGAAACAACGCTTATGAAAAATTTACCGTAAAATATGCAACTGGCGAGTGACCAGATACATAGATAGTGTAACAAGAGCTACTTAAGTGTTCTAGGGCTTGGAACTGTGTCAAATTGCTTATAATCTTCTATGACTTCAAGGGGGCCATCCTGACTGGCTTCGTTCCCTCGATCTTGCTATCTAGCTATTATCGTCCGTCATCGTCAGTCTTCGTGAATGGGTAGCTGGATATGCAGGTCGCCGCTTTGTAACATGACATTTAAAGGCAATAACCCGTGGTTTCGGATACGTGCAATCCTAGTACCTAGGTTTAGTCCGTGTGACAGATAGGCCCTGAATCTCGAACTTTCTATTTAAGCAGATCAGGACCAATAAATTATGTCGATCTACTATTAGATGTGTCTTGTGCAAGAAGGCAGTGGGTTTCTTAGCGGGGGCCGAAACATCTCTTTGAGGAAACCAATTATAGGTGTAAAGTTCATGTCAACCGCCGTGTAATCGGCACTGCAAGCTCCCGGCGTCTTCTTATCTGCTTCCTGGCTTTCCTTTGATTGCCCTGCCCCCTCCCCCTTGTGATGCTCAACACAATATCCTCCGTCAATCTCTCTTCTGCTGCAGCAGAACTAAACGAAGTTGTGATGATCTTGAGAACTGTTTGACAATTACGCTCTGAGAGCAGTCGAACCAGCCTCCCAAGGTACGCTCGGCACTGGACTGCAGTGCTGGGCGACATGGCCTCGCTATTAGCTATGATGTAAACACGCTTTAAATGCTGGAGCAAATCGCCGAGTATGTTCAAGTAGTCTTCTTCGAAGTGAGCCTCCATGTATCTTTTCAGTTGGAATCCCATACTACTCTGCGAATAAGATACGTAGTTGAGGCTAAGCGCTTGATAAACGAGACTCCTCAGTGTCTCGAGGAGTGAGTACTCTTGATCCCTACTCATGAAAATCCAAAAGACTGCAATGTCGTCTTTTAGCAACTGCTTGACGACCTCGGTGCAAAAGCTCCGGATCTGAGTTCTTTGATTAAATGTTGACTTGAGCAAAATGGAAGATGAAGTTTTGGCCTGATTCCAAGTTCTTAGTTTAGGTGACATCCAAAATGCCGCACTATCATATCCAGATCTCTGGCGGAAAAAGGGAGCATCGCACGTCTGTGAAGCCGATTGAAAGGCTGATTTGTGGTCAATGGCACACTGCGACGAGATCATGGATAGAGCTTGCTTCACCTGAACGTCCGAAAGAGAAACATGAATCTGCGTCATCCAGTCTCCGATGGCCGTCAATTGGGTTTGCATCATTTGACGGTCGGCTTGCGCTTGACCCGCCTCTGTCTGAAGCTGGGTGCTGACTGCGATAATGCTGTTGTGTATAGCTCGTATTTCTGCCTGGCTGCTCGTTGCGGCATGCCTCCTCACCATTTCTTCGTCCCGGCGGATGAGTCTGATCAGATCATCGTACCGAAGAGCAGCGGGCCTCGTGATACTGTGGACCACACGCATGAGACTACTCTCCTCGTAGTACTTTAAAGCCCGAATGAGGAACCGCATGATGTGAGCGTAGAGCATAGAGACAAGATGCTTCATGACGGATGTTGGATAAAGTGCTAAAGAGAGTTCTACGGATGGGAGAGAGTCTGAAATGTCGCACAGCGCTGTGACGATGGTCGTGGCCGTACGTTCATGCTCTACGACCGCCTATGAAAATGTAAGCTTGTCACTGGCAGAATCGCACTTGACAGCTCACCCCGAATATGAACTTCATGGCTCCCCACGCGAGAGATACGTATTCTGGATGGTGTTGTACGAGGACATCCATTATATTCCCGTAATAGAGCAAGCGCTGGGAAAACGCAATGAGACCTTCTCGAAGCTTTGATTGATTAGAGGCGCTCTCGGATCGCCTCTTGGCCGCCAGCACGGCATTCAAGACATCTCCTAAGGTGGAATCTGTAAAGAGGTCACTGGCGAGGGCTACTTTTGCAGGATCATCAGTCAGTTTTGCCTTGAAAATCTCGAGTGCGTCTTTGTAGGCAACTCTGGCGGCCTCGAAAGGACTACTATTGAGATCAGTCCACCTTGGATCGTGAATGGAGCCAATGCTGGTAATTCCACTCACTCTGTGTCCAATTTGTCCCCAGCATAGGCATGATCTATCCAGTCTGGTGTAATTATACATGACTCTGTCATAGAGCTCGGTCGAGTCGTCTCGTCTCGCTGGTGTGCTGCCATTGAAGGTTGGCCGATGTGCTTGCAAATAGACCTAAACAGCTTTTGCCATCGGGGGGTCGTACATGGCCAGTGATATACCTAGCTTATTAGAATATAGAAGCTATTGGCTCGCGTGGTGCTAAGCCACGCTGACCGCCCCCAACATGCATACATGTATGATCATGCATGGGGGATTGGATGCCTCTTGGGGGCTGAGAACACAAAATCGTACGCGTCTCTCAGCATAAGAGACACGATTGCGGCAACTGCAACTGCACCTACAACCAGCTCATGGAAGACTTGATTGATGAAGCCCGACTGTGGTCTTCCAATTTCGAAGGTGCGCAAACCGTCCTTCTACCACCCGGCACTGCTGACACCCTTGTTCACACAGAGCGAGTTTTTGGGATTCGGGCGGAGCTGACTCCCCCACCGCCGGACACGATAATACACGACAGCGGTGACAGGCAGTACCAATATCAATCCGAGAACAACGCTGCCCGCGATTCTTGGGACAGTCGGTCGGTCACTTCCGAGGTTCAAATTCATCTGGAGTGTGCGACGCGCAATAAAACTCCGGTTGGTAGGAATACTGGTTTGAGTGATGCGGATGAGTCGAGCGGCGAGATAGACACTTTGCGTAGCCCGGAATTATCTCCGAAGCCTTTCGACAACGATTCAATAAGCGACGACGAAGGTGCAGATGGCGAAGACGATTATCAGTCATCCAGCGTAAGCAGAGAAGATACTGGCGCCGAAGACGAGCATCAATGGTCTAGCGACGAGGAAACTGGGGAAGAACTTGAGAAAGACGATTCCTCACCATTCGTTAGACTTCAAGGCCTTGTTTCTAAGTTAGCTCCGTGAGTACCCCTTCTGTACTCTAGCCAGGACACCCAACTAAGTTTTAGTGTTCTTGAAGTCCAAGAGTCTTGTTCTATTACCATATCAGACGATCTTAGCCACGGCACCAAAGTGGAGGAGAGACAATTTCTTGCGTTACGGACGAGCATAGAAAATCCACCTCAAGAACGTGCAGCCCCTAGTAATCACGGCCTACAAGACTACCAAGTGCAGCTGATGTTACTGGAGCAGCAAAACAAAAAAAGGCTCATGATGGCAAGGCAGGAGCAAGACTCTATTCGCCCAACGGAATTGGGAATAGAAACTGCACCAACAGAAGATGGGAAATGCTTGGGTAAACGCAATCATCTGGGATACTTATCCAATGACGAACTGGATAGCAAGGTGCTTGGTCTTGACCTAGTCGAACTGCAAAATTACATTGCGCGCTTAGATCAGAGAGCCAAGGCCCTGGGAGCACCCGAATCAAACCCTCGACAAACTCATTCGTACTGTACGCTTTACCGAATTCTAGACTTCAAACAGGACTCAGGACGTAAGGGCGTATGGCAGAGGGTACTCTCCTCTTCATTCTTCGACCCTCCTGAATGGGTCGGTTCAAGCCAGAATGGTACCTTGAGATGTCGTGTTCCCGTCGAAAACTTTGACCTATACCTGGAAAAGAACAAAGATCTCTCCTTCATCGTCTATAAGACGTATGTAGTACCAGAGCCCGAGCGCCGAAGTACTACTTTGCAACCAGGAGACACTCCCAAGTTCAGAATTGATGAATCAATCGAACCAATCACTGAAGATTTAAAAGAAGGCGTCAGGGCTCTATTAGAATCCAAAGATGAGTATTCAGAGTTGTGGCATACTTTTCAGGGCATTAAAGAACTCATCGCTCCTTATCTATTCGTCTATCATCAACGTTCGGATTGGGAAAGACTGCGTAGCGAGGTAACGCAGTCATCCCACGAACAACTGAGCATGTTATGGAATTACATCATTCAGAACCATGGCGACGAATATGCTGCGGCTGATAAGTGGATAGCCAGCGGGAGGATCACGTCGAAGTACATTCAATACTTGTTCAAGCCAGGAGATATCTTGATCGAACGCGATGGGGACTTCCACCTTGGCTGGGTAGCTAAGTCTTGGGTAAAGTACCAAGACACCTTCCGAACTACACGAGGAGAAGCTATGGATATGAATACCAGAGGCTCGCAGATTCCACTCTATGGCACCATTGAGGCTTCGAAGAGAATGGCCAATGAGAAGTTGTGGGTTCAAAACTGGCGTGCTAGTGGATGGCATTGGGAGTTTGACGGTAATTTCCAACGAAAAGATAAGGGCTTGTGTTTTTCTATTCCGGAAGAAACGAACCCCAAGTCAGAGTCTACAGATACGATGAAGGCAAGATTACAAGATGCATCCGCAGACGACGGCATTCCTATCCGGGACCTTCGGGTTTACCCAATTCAACATGCCGCGCCGGAAATCGTGCAAAAGCTCCGAAAGCGTTGCAAAACCTTTTGGAAATGTCGAGTTCGAGGTTTTGTGTCATACGAGGAGCATACGAACGATAGGCAGGAAAACATGGTCAGTACTCCCAAACTCAAAGCGACCCGGCCATTTCGTAAACATCCTGATATGGAGAATGCAATAACTCTAACCTGTATGGCAGATTGATGAGCGGTATATGATCGATCTAAAAGCATACCGCAGCCTTCACAAGAACAACCAGTACGACAGGATACTTCAAGGAACTGGTCTGGCCGACGAGTTGGGCCCGGAGGCGATGAAAAAGGACGAACCACCTGATGATAAATTTGAGCTCCTACTTCCACCTACTATCAAGGGCTTTAATATGCGTAGAAAGAAGTGGTACGACCTAATTGCAGACCGTGTGAATGACGTGGATTGGAATAAGGAGGCGTTTCAAAAAATCGTCATGAACAGAAAGGCTAAAGACCTTATCCAGGCTTTGGTCAGTAACCAACTAGCAGCAGAGACGAACACGCTTAGCGCGGATCTTATCGAGGGTAAAGGAAATGGCTTGATATTACTATTACACGGTAGTCCTGGCACGGGCAAAACATTAACTGCTGAGAGCGTGGCTGAGATTGCCGAGAAGCCTTTATACAGGGTAACCTGTGCTGACATCGGCACAAAGGCGGAAGACGCTGAGAGGTATCTCGAGTCTGTGCTACACCTAGGCAAGCTCTGGAAATGCGTCGTGCTTCTTGATGAGGCAGATGTCTTCCTAGAACAGCGCAGTCTCGAAGACCTAGAGCGCAATGCGCTCGTTTCCGTTTTCCTTCGCATACTCGAGTATTACGAAGGAATTCTCATACTCACAAGCAACCGAGTTGGCACGTTCGACGAGGCTTTCAAATCTCGAATACAGCTGGCACTTCACTATCCTGCATTAGGCCCGTACGAACGTCTGCAGATCTGGCAGAATTTCTTCGAAAAGCTAGACACCCTGCAAGACGCGGCAATTGATGTAGATGATCTTCGAGACCATCTGGTCGAATTGAAAGAGGAAGAAATGAATGGTCGACAAATCCGAAATGCTATTACAACGGCGAGGCAATATGCTAAGTGGAAGGGCGAGACGCTTACATATGCCAAGTTGAAGGACGTGATTGAAGTGGCTGGGCGGTTCGATAAATACCTCGACAGACTCCATCGAGGTCTTACCCAGGACCAAATGGCAGAGGACGAAGGCTTACGACTACGCTGAGCAAGATAGACCTTGCCAATACACGACTCGAGTCAAAAATGAAGTCAGAAAGGAGCTCACATATCTACATATCGATGTATTTATTCATTTAGCATCAATTCTACATCTTATAATTTTGAAGAGAAGAAGTGCAGAAGGCGTTTCCGTTTGGGAATCTTAGATAGAATCAGTCTGTTATCATATACAAGAGTTCTTTCCCGAAAAAATTCTCCGTGATTGGTAAGAGAAATATTATCGACGATGCTTCGCTCTCTATTAAACAGCAGTCTTCAACTTGGGCATCATGATGCGAGTGGTTCAGCTTCCAGCTTCCTGTATTCTCGCAGTCTCCTACGGCCCCTTAGATCACCACAGGAGAAAGTAAAATTAAGACCAGATAACCGAAGGAAGTAAAGCTATTTGGACACATGAGATGTAGGTCTCCCACTTGGATTAAAGGGGGTTGAGGCCTTCATAGCCTCTTGAAAAACATAAAAGATCATTAATAATACAAATTTCTTCTAAACCTTCTGTATAAAGCTGCAGGGAATATAGGCTTCCTTGAGCCTTGGTAAAGTAAAAAACCAGAGCATGGTGATGAGGATTTTCATTTCTATTTATCTAGTTACAGAAGACGATCACCTGTTTCGTCTCTGTGCTGAATGCTCAGCTTCGTAGCGAGAACAGGCTAGCATCGGCGTTCAGCATCTTCTTGGCCTTTCCGGTTGGTCATCATGTACGTAAATACTAATCTGCACATCACCTCTCGTGCGTTGTATCGGTTGTTATATTGGCTTGATAGGGAAAGTGATAGGTTCTTAAATATATATTTATACTCTAGGGAGACATGATGGTCTTGTTCGTGCTGTCATATTCTATGCTATTACTCTCGTATATCGACGTATGAAGTATTTATAAGGCTCTGGTGATTTTCTGCCATGAAAATTTCTTTCTTATTATATCTGAGAAGCAAATCATTTTTCTGATTCGAGGATTAGCACCAAGCAATCTGAGGTGCTTTACAATAATGGTTGTAGACTGAGGTTTGCCTATTACTGTCAAATAGTGTGCATGTCGTTGATGCAATCTGCCGACTATATCAAGTTAGATAACGAGACCGCAATCCTAAATCGTGTCTAAGTAACTATGGTTAGCAGCTTCCTTAGCTTGGCCTCGCAAGATCTGTAATTGAAACTGCGCAGACACTTTCGTCGCGGCGGCTAGTGATTATTGCCTCAAATCCATACTCCCTATAGCGTCGTGTGGAATTTATTGTTCTTCCATTGAATCAACCGTGATAGACAATCTCGTCTTTCGGCTGTATTCATCCTTTTCCTCGTGGGTTGTTCGGCTTTTAAACACTTATTTCAAGCCTATCAAACACACCGGCAATAGAAAATGAAGCAAGTTTCTCAATTAAGCCGAGCCCCGACTGAGGACAACGTTCAATGTTCTGCCTCTTTCGTCATCATATTGTCCAGATCGCGCCATGCGAAACTAGCGTCCAGACATAAAGTGAATCAACCGTTGATCTACATACCCCGGACCAAACCTACCGATCCAAGGCCCTGGTTTGTCTCACCCACTATCTATTCACTCACCCCCCCTTAGTTTAGTTCGTAACGCTCAACGCCATAGCGCTATATCCGAACGCAACACCCTGCCCAGCCTCCTCAACGAATTTCCTGACAGCATCCAACGCTTTCTGGGAAAGCATGTCTTCGTCCTCGCCTAGCACGCATCCCAGATCGACGGGTCCCTTTCGACAGCTCTCGAGCTGGTACAGCCGGCCGCTCTTGCTGGACTTCACGAACGCCATGTAAGCGAAGGGCGCGTGCTTCGTGATGTCTTCCGGGGGAGCCGTGCTGCCGCGCGAGGCGACGGAGGCGTGCGCGGCCGCGAGCTCCTTGTCGGATTCCAGGGCCGCGATGCGCTCTGCGCGATTCAGGGGCGCGCAACGCTCGACGAGGCGGGAGATGGTCGTGTTTGGCTCTGAGGGGCTTGTTAGTATACCTACAACCCGGCATGTGGAACATTGTGATGTTGAAAACCAATACCAAACATTCCTACTAAAGCGATCGAATAAAAGCATCTTCCATCTCACACACGTCTATCTCAGGGCTCAAAGTGACATGGCAGAACAAAACTCACCAAGGAACCCTCTCGCATCCCCATTACTCAACGCATGCAGCGTAGCGAACAAGCCGCACGCGTTCCCGATAGTCTGGCAGTAGAAGACAGCGTCCTCTTCGTCGCCCTTGGCGTCGTGCGCGGGGACGTCCGACTCCTCTTCCGCGATGCGATCCGTGTAGCCGTCCGGGCCGGGGATCAGGAGGACGAGGGCCAGCGCGGGCCGCGGCACGGGTGCCAGCAGCTCCACCTCGGACGGCGACAGCGTGAGCAGGTCGTGGAACGCCAGACGCGACGACACCCCGAGCGTGTGGATCAGCTCCGTGAAGAGCTCCGGGTCCGATTCTAGCGGGATGAACCACTTTTTGGGGGCCGCCATGTTTTTTTTTTTTGGGTAAACTGTCGGGTTGAACTTAACTAATGACGAACCCCGGATGTGGATGAGATTGGATCGTGTATTGCCCTTTTGTTTATAGAAAAAATTAATTTCTTAATTGTCAATGCTTGCTGCCTAGGTAACTGGATTTAATCTTCAATCCGACACCGCACGACAGAGAATCATGTATAGGAAGCAGTTCATATGTTGCACGGACTGGCGTTCTTTTGAAGCTTTATTTAATTGGGCGTCTTGATGTAGTAGATGCAACGGATTAAGTAACATAAAAACCACTGTGAGGGGTCATCGTATAGGCACCCGTGCTATTCCGTCATGCCTTCCTCTAAAGGCGATGGTGTGGATTTTGTCGTCTGTTATAGTTTGAAGCCAACAACTATTGGATTGCATCGAAACATAAATCCACAGGAATCTGGCGAGGAGTGCTTACGTAGGTGCTTGGTGCCTTGCGCAGTTGACGGACTATGCACTGTGTTAAACCACTAGGAAACTAGAACGAACGAATCAAACTTGAAGTCGGCGTTTGTGCTCTTTTAATGCTCTAGAACCATGGTCTATACATGAGTTTTATAACTATTATACAACTCCGACGCTTCTTTGGGGGTGCCAAAATATACATTTCGCTAATTGAGCCGCGCCACCCAGATCTAAGTTTAGACATTATACCCATTCTTTAGGGGTTTTAAGAACATCGACCAGGCGCTGCTCCCGGCTCCGTGGCTCTGGCTCGTACATGTACCTCCACGAGGCCGTTAAAGGTAAGCTCATGAGGATGCTCTCGACTCTTGAGCCAGGGACGTTCAGGCCGAAGGACGTGCCACGGTCATGCACAAGGTTGAACTCGACGTATCGCCCTCTGCGCACCTGCTGCCACTCCTTCTCCTTCTCCGTAAATGGCATATCCTTTCTCTTCTCGATAATTGGGAGATAGGATGGTAAGAAGCTCTTCAAGCAATCCTGGATGAAGGCGAACGTATTCTCGGAATCGGCGACCGTCTCATCGAGGTCGTCGAAGAATATGCCACCGACCCCACGCGACTCGCCACGGTGTTTGTTGGAAAAGTAGTCGTCGCACCACTTCTTGAATCGGGGATAGTAGCCCTTGTCGTGCTTGTCGCAAGCCTCCTTGAGTGTCTTGTGGAAGTGGACTGCATCCTCGTCGAACAGGTAGCTTGGCGTCAAATCGCTTCCGCCGCCAAACCACCAGGCTTGTGAAGTGCCATCCGGCCGCATGGTCTCGAAGTATCTGTAGTTCAGATGCACCGTGGGGGCCATGGGGTTCCGTGGGTGCAGTACCAAGCTCAGGCCGAGGGCGTAGAAGTCGAGGTTCTCGCCTTCGGCCGCCACGCCCTTGTGGTTTTCCCTCATCTTCGCAATCGCCGGCTTAGGTAGGGTGCCGTACACGACGCTGATGTTCACGCCGGCCTTCTCGAAAACGTTGCCTTCTTGGAGCACGCAGGACAGGCCGCCACCGCCGTTCGGACGTGTCCATGTGTCCTCGCGAAAGCGCATGCCATCGACCTGCTCCAGCGCATATACGATCTCTTTTTGCTGGTCGCGTATGAATTGTTCCATGCGCAGACGCATCGGCGACTCGCTCGTTATGCCCTGCTCGCGCTTGGTGCGTTCGTCTAGTTCGGCGAGAGAGCGCGCATCGAATTTGGTGGGCTTCTGAACGGCCTAGACGGTGGCTTAGGGTCAATTGGCTGCCCACGGCTGCAATCCGGGACCTGCCAGGGACCTTACCATGGCGTAGTAGGCTGCACTTGATATACAAACTGTCCCTATGGCAGCTATTATAAGGCTGTGGGCCCGGCGCGAGCTTTGGCTACTTGTCTGAGATGTGAATGTACGTCGCAGACACTGTGGATGTGAAGTTTGTGATAACCGTGGCCGCGTGAAAGCGAGCCGACATAATTGTCTCCTCGCCATGGTCGGGAAGGAGGGGATTTTCAATGTGTACAAAAGGACAAGAAGAGTCGCGGTATCGAAAGACGTCTCGCTAATCGTCAGACCAGAGATCGTAAGATTTTATGATTTATGATTTATTTATGAGGCGAGTTGGTATCGGAAGCGCCCCCCGGCTCCAATCTGGTTGAGCGAGAATCGGACTGGCAGGGATGTCAGGCCATATTGCCCCTCTTCAGCTGCTCGCTGGCCAATCAGCTGGCTCCTTGCCGGCTGCCCGGGTCGTCCCATACTTAGGATCGATCTTTGTCGAGAGAGTGAATGAACCCCGTCAGAATCTCACGAGGATATGTTGGTTAATTTCCTTGCAGCAATGACAAGACAATTCGTCACATGATCACCTCGACAGCAACCCTACGTGTCAATCGTCTTAAGAACTTATGCACACTGTCACTAGCGCTATACAATCCTTCTCTGAAACCGATCAGGCTAACAACAACTATATATATCGACTAATGAAGGTTTATTGGCCCAAGTTGATCACAAGACTGTTCTCCTTTCCTAAGAGACAGGTCTACCCTAAAGTGGCAAGCTCTAGCGGGCCGGTGTATATATCGTAGTGCCTTGGACTTCGCGGCAAAACGCATGTAACGGAGAGTAAGAAAGAGATCGCCGTGATCATTGCAATCTTAGGATACCAGATTCAGCCCAAAGTGCAGAACATCAAAACATCATATTCTAACCCAATATTTGTCCCGTAACCCAAAGTTGACCTCGTTCGTACTGCGCCAAGAAATTAGTGGTATAGTTGAGGTAAATGATACAAACGGTGACCTAAAAACAGATGGTATGTACATTGACGTAGAAGCCGAGCAGCCACAATCTAATGGTGTGTCAAGGAGATGAAAACGGTGCTGCGTAAGGTTAAATGAGTTGGCCTGCTCTACATCCTTCTAACTCCGCGTATGTGACCAAGTTCGAAGCCGAGAGAGGCCTTTCGGCTAGGTGAGGTGCCTGCAGTTTAACCACATGCAAACGCGACCACACTCAAGTTGCGAGCCTCCCAGCTCGGAATGCTATTGTCGTGGATGGGAAATCGTTAGACACTCTTCCCACCATAATTATTAGACAGCGCTGTAGCCCCCGCGACTCCCGCTGCCCTGGACTGTGTTCAGCACCCTCCTTGCCCAGTCCTTCAGCAGGTATGGGATGTCACGGATAGTATCGCCGTGGGGCAACAAATCCCAGCCTCGCGCTCCATAACGAGTGAAATTAAGCCAAGACCCAAATATCAGGTACGCCGCGGTACCAAGGAAAACACTTTACGTAATGTGAGCACGATGCGGGGTGAGCAGTAATCAATTCACGGTGTCCACTTACAGAATGACAATCCAGGTGAACGCGCCCCAGTGGGAGCCTGGCTTTTTTACCTCACCATCTTCGTCACCGCTACCGTCTGAGCCGTCGTCGTCCTTGCTTAGGCAAACATGCTTAGAAGACCAGGTCAGATGTAGTACGTCCACTTCTGAGTCGCTATCACTGAGGCCATAGCGGTCGAAAACGAGGCTTGGATGCTTATCGAGGCCAAGTTGCTCTTCTTTGGGCGGGCCATCCTCATCGTTACCCTTGTCATTGTCGTTGTCCTTGTCGTTGTCCTTGTCTTCGTCTTCATTCTTGTCGTCCTCGACTCGAGCCACGTACTTGTCCTCCGAGTCATACTCGCCCTCCGTCCCTTCAAGTTCCTTGTTACAGATGAAATCGATGACGGTCTGCTTCTTGCGCTTAACATGGGTGTCGGTATAGCCGTAACCTCCCTTCAAAATGATGCGCAGCCCCTCCTTTCCCGAATCTGGATCTACCTTACTAAGTCGTGACACTTCGGGATCGAGAGCAGTGCCATGATCCAGGATCTGGCCCGCGAGAGGAATCGCATCTTCGATTGTGTCGACGTTCTCTCCGGGGTTGATTAAACGTTTGATAGCGCACACTAGTCAGTAGTCAGTCGAACTCTTGGCCAGCAGAGAATCGTTGCTGAAACCGCTTACCTCGGGTGCCGTTTGGGCATTGGTATTCCTTTTTCGTACCGCTTTTCTTTTTTAGTGGCCCGCAGATATCGATGGTGTAAGTCGTGTTGTGCATGAAGTCGCCATTCACCTGACTTGTCACAACAGAGTGAGGCCCTCCCAGTGGTTTGAGATTAAACTGCTGTCCGTCTGACACAACTTTCTCGCAGTCAAGCATGGCGGTAGCTGGTAGCGGCGCTAGGAGCAAGGAGATGACCAACGCGGCATCCGCGTACGGTATCGTTGAGAACTTCATTGTGAGGATAGTCGGGCTAAATAGGCGGCAGGCTCGAATCTTGGGACGCTATCAAGGGGCTTATTTAGGCCGCCGAGGTGTGGGAAGCGAGAGACGGAGAGGACGAGAACGAGAACGAGAACGGGCAACTTGTTGGCCGTTGTGAGTCTTGGAGGAAAGGGGGAGGAGCAGGCTGGCTCAGAAGTACGGCAACAAGGGAGTGAACGGATTGCGACGGAAAAGAATGCGATTAGAAATGTGCTTGCATGCTACGGCTGGGTACGCAGCGTGTGTATCTATGGATGTAGCTGTTGCCTTGTGCCTGTCCGGCCGTCTCTAAGGTCAGATGTCAGATGCGTAGGCACAGTAACTTACGTACAAGAGCTTGGTCACCGGGACGGCTGGGTGGTTTATTGCTATGTATCGTCATCGCGTGCAGGGGACGGCTGGACCTTTAGGTAGCAGAGGCTAATGATTATTACATAACCGGTCCGTGCTATGCTGTGGATCACACTGTGCACACGGCACGTGACAACTCGAAAACGTGCCGCATCTTGTTAGTCAACTTTGATCTTTGGTTTGGACTTTTACACGGAGTCCACTAACTGCCTGTATGTAATGATACAATAAATGCAACCCAACTCCGGTTTCATGGGCCGGGGCCATGCTATACATCCTGTCCATGTCCCCCTACTCATACCATACCACTCATAAAAGCTACGTACAAGAGCTTTCAGCTGGATCCCGTCTTGTCCCCAACTGCACGGAGACACCACGGTGAGAAACAGTCGTGGTTGCTACAGGATGCGGAACATAAACCATGCGCCTTAACTGCCTTGTAAGGGGTATATGAAAAGAAATTCACGCCACCTAAATTGTGCCCATGTGCCCAACGCCAACTTTCCCTTATTCCCATCCTCCCTATAACTCCAAAAGCTCCTCTGTAACCACACATCGGGGTCAAAAAACGTGTGGTATCGTGACGGCGGGTGCCCGGATGGCCTGGATATAAGAACCATATCTATCCCCTGGGGTGTGGTGGCAGGCAAGCATTCCTCATCCATCATTTCATTAGAGCGAGGCCCTTCTGCAGACCTTATTGCATCATCCCCATATTCCCCATATCATTCTGCTGTGCTAGCTGTTGTTGCTGCTGCTGCTGCTGCTGCTGTTGCTGCTGCTGTTGTCGCGCACGCTGTTGCATGCCGATCATCTCTTGCTGTGCCCTTGCAAGGCAATTGTTCTTTAATTTTTCCACGACCTCAGCTGGGATATTACTCTCCACGCCACCAAACTGATTGATAACGGTAGGAAGTAGTTGCGCATATAGCTGCGCTTGTCGTTGCCGCAGCTGCATACCCACTTGCACATTCATTGTGTTCCTAGCTTGCCCTCGCTGCTGTAGCTGTTGCATCATTGCCATTTGATTTGGATTCATACCATTCATATTCATGAAGTTCTGATTTCCCATGTGCTGACCAGGCATCTGACCCGGCACGGGGCCTTGCATCTGCCCTTGCATCTGCCCCTGCATCTGGGCTTGTTGTGCCGCTTGATACCGCAGCTGTAGTTGAGCATTCAACATGTTCGCGTTTTGCCCGTTCCCAAACTGTTGCAACATTTGTTGGCGCATAACTTGTTGTTGATACAACTGCTGCTGCTGTTGCTGTAACTGCGGGTTTTGTCCGTTCATCATACTATTCTGTATGGCTTGGAGCTGCTGATTCTGTTGCTGCTGCTGGGCTGCGCGTTGACGGACCTGCTGCTGCTGAGCAGCCATCATCTGTGCCGCCAGCATTTGCTGTTGTGTCATAGGTTGACCCATACCCTGGTGGCCCATATGTATATTTTGGCCAATTGGCGACCCGTGTGTCACCATGCCGGGTGGTGGACTCGCCTGGGTCATGCGAGGAGTGGGCATTGGCCGATTGATAGGGGTGCCATGGGGCATCTGAGGAGTGGCGCTCGGCATACGAGGGGTACCAGACGGGTGACTTTGCTGACTGCCTCGCGCTGACATGCTAACTGCCATAGGCGCAGAGATAGGTACTTGGTTCTGGACCACAGATGATGGTCTTGGTGGACTTGCACCCATACCTGAGTTGGTTTGCGACATAGGCACATTGCCAACCATAGGACTTGACATATTTTGTGGTGTATTCTGCCGTGGAATTGGTGAAGAGACGGGTGCTTGTGATACTCCTTGAGCAAATCGGTGGGCCTGTGCGGCCGGCATCCCGTTGTTAGACAAGCCATTGGGCATTGCTCCATTCTGCACTGGGTGTCCATGCGGAGGTTGCGGTATCTGATTGACCTGTGGTGTTTGCGGCGAATGAGCGGCAGAGGCAGCGGCAGCAGCCTGGGCATGGGCATGGGCTTGAGCTTGAGCTTGAGCTTGTTGCTGCTGTTGCTGTTGCTGCTGCTGTTGCTGCTGCTGTTGTTGCTGCTGTTGTTGTTGCTGCTGCTGCTGTTGCTGTTGAGCCTGGGCTTGGGTTTGAGCACGCTGTTGGGCTAGCAGCTGGCGCTGGGCTGTTTCTTGGGCCACACGCGAATTTGCTGCGGCTGCGTTGCGTGCCGCTTCTTCGCGGCGCTTAGATTCTAATTCTGCTGCATGTTGGCGCTGTAGGACAGCCTGTTGCTCCGCTTGCTGCTGTTTTTGTAAGGCGATCTTACGTTCGTTTTCGGCTTGTCGTAATCTTTCCTGTTCTTTCTTTTCGGCATGTTCTTTCTTGATAACGGTGAGAGCATTAAATCTCTCGAAACGTGGCTCGAAAGAGGGAGCACCTGACGAGCTATTGCCATCCGCGCCATCCGCACTGCCCTGACCAGAACTGTGTGTAGACGAGAGACGTTCATCGTAAGTAAGCATATACTTTTCTTGCTCCTCTGCCAACGCTTTGTCTGCGGCCCTTTCAGCAACCGTCCGCTTCCTGGTCTTTGGCTTAGGGGGAGGTTCCGAGTGCTTTGAGTCAGACAACCGACTTATAAACGCAATGGCATCCTCTTTCGTCTTAGGAACCTCAAGATGCAGTGGGGAGGTGGTAGCTAGTAAGATTTGTGACTCGACTGCGTACAAATCACAACCCCCGAGCTCCATCCTTTCTCGCTTCTGCCTTTTTGCGGGGGGTGGCATATTACCTACAGACGGAGTGGGGGGAACCGTAGACAAGGGTGTGGGCGGTGGCATAATAGATATCTCAGCACCTGCTTTGAGGTCGACAGAAGATTTCGGAGTTGTTGCCTTGATCGTTAAATCCCTGTACAGACTCTCTGGTGTCGGGTGTAGCACCACAGTGTACACATTGGCTTTCGGTGGCTCTTTACTGTTTTGGGCATTGCCACTAGAATTTTGTGCGGCACCATTTTCCTTGCCGCTCGAATCTCCATCTACTACAGTAGGCTTGTTAGAGTTAGACGGCTCATTATTAGTAATATTGTTGTTTTCTTTGGGGAACGGAGCGTAAGGCGATGGAGTAATGTAAGGATTGGAGTTATGTATCGAGAATGGTGTGCTTGAGTTTGACTTGGATGCCGGCCGAGCTACTTCCTTGGCCTGTGCGACTGATTTATGATCATGTACTTGAACAATAAGGCAGCCTTCGTAGAATTGCACACCAGCTTCGGTGAAATCAGCGAGCAAGTCATGCGGTATGGTTCGAGTGCGGAGGTGGTCTATAAATAGTCGCATGGGCGACTTGTATGGAAATATGCCGTCTTGCTGGTCGAATCGGAAGTGGTTGGGATGCATGTGGATGATCAACGAGGGAGGACACCCGGCGAACTTCTTCAAAATGTACGCGGTTTCATCCTCAACTATAGCGCGTAAGCATGCAGCGGCCATGGGAAATGAGACAGTGGAGTCAAACCTTCGGGACGGGGTTCAAATACTTGGGTCAGAGGCTTATCCTGACTCAAGCCAGCCGACCGAAGCGCAGCACTACCCTTCTGGTTCCGCGCACCGGACGTATTAAGGGTGTCGCGACGAGCGCGAGGGACACTGGGGCGGTTTGAACCGCCGGGCACACCATTCACACTAGTATTTGCTGGGTTCAATGGCTGGCTGCTTTTCGCAGTGGTGATAGGAGGCGGCTTCGTAACCGAAATAGAGGGAGATGATGACTGCGATGGCACGCCATTCGTCTGTGCGACTGGTGGTGGGCGTTTGATCTTGGGAGGGACGGGTGGCGGCACGGCGCTCACGACGACCGGAGCCATTATTGCAGCTTGCAGGCCCCCGGGAGCGGCGAATGAATGTCTAGCAAGCAGTGGAGGCTTCGTATCTATCGCATCGGCTGCGATTACCCGGGCATCGGCCGCGCGGTAGGTCGCAGCAAGCCTGGAAGAGTCCGTAACCGATCGGGTGGGGATAGCGTGTCTATAGATCACTAGAGAAAGAGACTGAATAGAGGGGGGCTGTCATGCGGCTCCGTATATGGCTGAAGGGGTCGCGATGCGGTATGCGATATGCGGTATGCGGTATGCGGTATGCCGGCCGAGGGCGCGCGCGGTGATGGCTGATGGCGCTTGAGGAGCTGGTTGGACGTCACATGGATGGAATTGGAGTCGCGCGGATGAGCTTCTAAGGTTCGGAGCAACGGTGATACAGACAGGCCGACAAGAGGCGAGACGCGTGCGAATTGATGGTATTGGTAAATGTAGTGGTCTGTGTTTATACTTTAAAAGAAAGTATCATGTGCTGCAAGACCAACGTACGTCGACCTAACCTGACATGAGCCGTGGTTAATCCATCAATGAGCCTCAATCAGCGCCTCATTCAGGGAAGCCCACGGTAGTGGGGCCGTGGGGCTGGCGTGTCAGCCAATCACACCCATCGTCTGCTTCCTTAGTCAGCCTCATCAACCCAACTTGTTGTCCAATGTGTCGGCTACATGCATGCATCAACCGTAGACAACCACGTGACACGATCCTCGTTCTACGGTAGGATGAACATGAGTTACAGGGTACCGAGATATTCGCTCGATGGCGTATATATAAAAAATACATATAAAGTATATATGTTACCTGGCATACGAAACTAAAGCATCCTAACCGCATATAACACAACCAGTAGTCGCAGTTCCATATTAGTCATCACTCATTCCCCTGAACCCGACGCAACCAGTCGTCACCTACTCTCAAGCTATCCACCACCACCACGCCTCTACCTCGCCCGACTCTTTCTTCTCTTTGCCACCACGGCTCCTTCTTCTCGACATGCTCTGCCTCGGACTCGCTGTCTGCCAAACCGCCATGGCCCCCATCAGCACCAACAACAAGGATGACATCATGCCGTAACCAGGACTGGAGCTGTGTCACTAGGCCTCCGTTTTCCCCAGCCAGGGACCCTTGGAGATAGAGCACCTCGGGCTCGAGATGTCGCAGCATATGTACATAGCCACCGGCCGTCGTAAACGGCATGACCATCGTTTCTTTCTCGACGAGGGCGAGAGCCTGCGAATACGCAGCATTGAAGGCCGAGTTGGCAGAGTTTGCCGCCAATCTAAGTCAGTCTCGATTAGCAAAGCGGGGTTGGCCCTAAAGCGTGAGTACGTGCTAGAACTTACAGAGGGCTTTTCGTTTCTTCCCCCGGAATTTGAGCCTGATTATGACTTATGTTTGAGAAAGATGAACTCAATGAAGCCGGAGGTAGGTTACTTGCTTGTGCCTCGAGACCAACCTCCTTGATACCCGGCGCGTAGATTAGCACAAACAGTTTGGTCTTAGAGAAGTCAATGTTCTTAGGAATATGCGATAAAATAGACTAGCACGAATAGTTAGCAAATCTCGGGTCGCGGCAGGTTACGAAGCATTAGCTTTGCCTACCGCATGTTCGTGGAATCCATCCTCATCAAAGTCGTCCACGTTCGTTTCTGCCGACACAACAATAACGACCGTCTTGCGATACTGCCCAGAGTTGTGAGGCCTTGGAGACGATTTAGACGAGGGCTTATCTTTTCGCGCTTCAGCCTCCTCAGACCATGTCTCATGGTCTGCATACGCATTCTTATCCTCCTCTCGGATGGCGGCCAGGGCGCTACCGACAGCGGCGCCAACGCCCGCCACGCTTGCCACGACTGTCTTGCCCGCATTAGAGAGGAACTGCTGTGGGCTTGGCGTCCGTCGCAAGGCGCCGGACATCTGCGCGCCCCATCCAGCAGCAGCACCGCTCGCCTCCGGGGGCACGTCCCCAACACCGTAGCTCACATCGTCTCTCGTTACGGACGGCTTCGCTGTGGATTGTCGCGGGTCCCGGGTGTTTGCGCCATATGGGGGGTTCTCGCCGTAGTCGGCATTCTCGTAGTCGAGGTCGGCAGGCGCAGCTTCGCTCTCCTCCTCTTCGTTGTTGCGCTGGCTCCATGCCCAAGCGGCAACGCCCACAGTGGCGATGGTGACGGTAACGGCGAGGGGAATCCAGTGGCTCCAGGCTCCCCTGCGGCGGGACCTCGAGGATTCGTAGGACGACGACATTTAGTCAAGTGGGATCATGGCAATGCGCGCCCAATAGGCTGTGTTTTACATATAAAGATGGGCTGTTGACTCGCACAGCCGTAGCGCCGCGACAACAGTGAACGATTACAGCAACGTCGTTCGACGATTTGGTCTGAACTAGCAGGCCGAAGGAGCTGTCGTATTATCGCATCGGTGGATCGGTAGGGGCGCCGGGTGTGGTTGGGGTGGCTGGTGTCGTGTTGTTGATTGAAGTCCCGACCGAGATCCCTGCTGACCGAGGCTCTCTGGTTGGCATGGGTAACCAGAATCTCTTAGCTATAAGCACCTAACCTATTTAGGTAGGTATCTAGCCTAGATCAGCCACTGGAGCACAGCCACAGCCACAAGCTACCTAGTTGCCCAACCCATAATCAGCCACTGAGCCATCCCACTTGGTGGATATTATCGATATCCCACCACAGCAATGACTCTTACGAGGTTCAGCATTGATATGAGCTGGTGGTAACAGATCTATACATCGTCCTGGTTCACTCATATAAGATTGCATAGGTGCGTAGAAGCGCAATATTTACCATCTTTAGATATTCCATTTAGTCTCTCAGATCTCAAAGCATACTTACTCATATTATCAAGCCGAACTGAGCCCACCTTCACTAAAGGGCACGACTCCGGGCTGAGCACTATCAGATCGCAACGCCGAGGCCGTTCCCAGGCACATTCCGTAAGATGCCTCACGCCATCTCGATGCCCGCAACGGGCCTCCAGGCTCTCATTCTCTGTGGTCCTGGGTCCTCATTCCCAACCTTTACCACAAATCCAGATGAGAACCCCAAGGCTCTACTGCCTATTGCCAACCGACCGATGGTATGGTATCCTATCGACTTCTGCTACCGGACTGGCATTACAAGTGAGGTCATATTTTCAACTTAACTTGTGCTATTTTATTTTCTCTTTTTTTGTGGGTTGTGTATATAAAAAGTACTTATAAACGACTGAGATATTCAGGCGAACTGTG
Source organism: Xylaria sp. 218_066 (assembly GCA_019843955.1). NCBI lineage: Eukaryota > Fungi > Ascomycota > Sordariomycetes > Xylariales > Xylariaceae > Xylaria > Xylaria sp. 218_066. The sequence goes on from JADKYC010000027.1 coordinate 70,966, forward strand.
CTTGTTGTCATCGCCGTCTTCGCTCTCTCTAACGGTATTTTGTGCTAACCGGGAACGCAGATATTACATTGATCTGCCCACAAACAGCTGCAGAAGCCATGACAACGGCGCTGAAAACTAACCCCTTCCTAACCAGTCTACCCCATCCTCGTCCAGATTTGGTGGCACCACAAGGTCTGGACTACAACACAGGCACTGCAGAAATCCTTCGGCTGCCTGAGATGAGAGACATTGTCAAATGCGACCTGCTAGTCTTGCCTTGTGACCTGGTCTGTGAGATTGGTGGTGATAAATTACTGCAAGCTTGGCTGGTCAAGGCTGCTAGCCTGGCAGACTTGCTCGGCAGCGAAGTAGCCCCCTATCGCAGCGGAGGATTGGGAGTCTGGTACGAGACAAAAACAGCAAACCCGATCAAGGGCGAAGAAACCGACTTTCTCGCCACTATCCCAATGCCCAAAGACTCTACGTTGTCCAAGAAATCTATACTACAGCATTTGTCATACTTGACGCTGTCCATGCCGACGGATTCATTTAATGACCTCATTGAGGAAAAGGGCAATTTTCCACTTCGACATGGTTTACTTCGCAAGCATCCTAAACTTCGGATGCTAACGACCCATCGAGATGCACACATCTACTTCCTACCAAAGTGGATAATGGATTTTGTCAAGGAGAATGAAAGGCTAGAAAGCATCGGAGAAGATGTCGTTGGATGGTGGGCGAAGGCAACGTGGCAGACAGGACTACCCGAAAGACTTGGTTTGATGAAAGTGCTACAAGGCCGCGCTACAACAACAGACTCAACTAATTCTACGCGCGAGGAGAGTCCTCCACCGCGAGACGGGATCTCGAACTCTCAAGAGACCAATAATTCACCCTCTACAGACCCTGAAGATGCACATAATTTACTCTTGAATAAATCTGTTCAAGTCTCAGTCCCGCCAGTCTTGGCATACATACATCCGTCTGAGCCGGATGCGCCACTATTACGACGTGTTGATACAGCCCAGCTCCTTCTCGCTGTATCGTTACGATTGGCCAAATTGCCTCCCATCGAGGAAACGGGACCCGATGCCGCCTCTCCATTCGCTCATCCCAATAAGATTGCCTATCCTGATGGCGTCAAACCTCGAACTACCATTACAAGACAAGATTGCTTAATCGCCAATAATGTCATGGTGGATGAGAAGACTTCCATCAAAGAGTGCGTTGTAGGCGCTAACTGTCAAATCAAAGAGGGTGCTAAGCTCTTTCAATGTTTATTGATGGATGATGTGGTAGTCGAGAAAGGCTGCAAACTAACTCGCTGCATCCTTGGCAAGAGGAGTGTAATTGGTGAAGGCTCAACATTGACCGATTGTGAGGTTCAGGAGAATCTATTGGTCGAACCCCGAAGTAAGTTACCAACTTCATCCTTGCTTATTACAACCTCTCTCTTGTCTACCATGGCATACCTATGATGTAATAGCTAACCTTCAATTAGCTGATGACAAGGACAACAAATTGATGAGCTCTTCCGGCCTTGAAGCTAGCGAACAAGATATGCAGGACGTCCTACAAGAATTTGATGAAGACGCAAGTAACGAAACTGCATTTGGATGAGTTCTTATGGGGGTCTACTGTTAGCAGCTCCCTAGTTGCGCCCCAATCAATCAAACAGACCCTTACCTGATGGTCCATATTATCGATAGAGTGGGTATATGGTATACATAAAGGTTTCTATGTAAGTGAGTGGTCTTCATCAGCGGAGCCTGTCTGTATGCTTGTCCTCGTGCTGCTGCACGGAAGCCGAGCAACCAATCAAAGAGTCGAGATGGCTTAAGAAGGGGCATTGTCACTTTCATCAACTCCGTGTACTACTCGGCTAGTACAACGCATATGATATTTGTGTTACGTGACAAATGAAACCATAAGCACATGAATCGCAGTGGAAGCTATACGCACCGTATACAAGAAGACTCATCCAACGGTACCAGAATACTACTAAGCCTTATGACCCGAGGGATGCTAGCTTCTGTCCTCTTGTTAATAAGGTGCCTGTGGAGCAGACTACTACAGACACTGATCTATCATTGGATGGGAGTCGTAGGTCAATCTCTTTTGATTGAGGACTATATTGCGGTATCTGAGCATCAGGGTGTAACTTTAAATGGCCACGTGCAATGTCCGGGATCTCAAGATGTCGCGTATTGACGTGCATCAGCGCCCTCGGACCGCCACCTATTAACAGGGCACACACTTCTCACCCAGTGACTCGATCCCTCCCGGAGCCGGGTGTTGTGCTACCTGACGGGACGCAAACTTTTCAACCCATATTCTGCAAGGCTATACCCGGTTGGTTTTGATGAATAATCCAGATCGGATCTGTCACTTTCTTCGTCTCCACGATGTACATGCATTCTTGCTGAGATCGTCACATCGATTAGTTCAGCGCAAAGCACCGCAAGGGTTCCTGCGATCCTCGCATCGTTGTAGGAGTAAAGAAGCTGGCTTTAGTAGCACATTATGGGGCTGAAGAATTCTAGAACTATAACACTATGACACTTGAGCCAGAGATTTACGTGGGATGTGGGATACAAGGCAGCCACAACGGCTGTTAGCGTGTACTAATAAAACAAAGTGAATAAAATTTTCAAGAGGTTATTTGTGAATTCTGTGGGTAGGTTGGTTTTCAAAAAGGGACTCGGTCCCGAAACAACTGGGGTATTTTAACCGACGCATCTTCATCATCTAAAGTAAGTGATGCAACAAGAAGTCTCATATTCAATACATTCGTCAACCTTAATTGGCTGCAAACAATAGTTGCAGCGACGGCCCCGTTTTGCAACGTAGGTGTGATTATACCGGTGGCCAGCTACATCTTATTCCAGTTTTCCTTTTTGTGTAGTTATTTAGAACCTTGCCGCTACGCTCGAAGTTTGCAGAAAAGAAACTTCCAATCATTTTCCTCGCTCAATTCCAGCGTACAGGATGAAACAAGAAGACGACTCCGCAATCAACTTGAGTATATTTCGACCAAGTTTCTTCATCACGACATTCAAAGTTTGCCCCCCACATCCTTCGACAAGGACGCATGCCTGCTTGTGTTACTGATCAAGAAAAATATCCCATAGTCTACATCGGGACCGCACAAACCCCTCTATTCTAGTGGAAGAAAATAATGTATGTCTTGCTTAGGGAGTGGCTAGCTGGCCGGCCGGCACCCATATCATATGACTAGCTATTGAACCAATAAGCTCAAGCCGATCTATGGGTAAATCCTGGGATTTTCGGTGAAAGCTGCAAGTTTTCGTTAGTCCAGGCTGCCTTCTAGTGCTGCATAGATTGTCTTGGATTGTGGTGTTCTCACGATTCAGCGTTCACGTTCTTTGTGCTCCTTGCAAAGACCAACCGCGTAGGTTTCGACGCGTAGGTAATCCCCAGCTTTGTTTTGGCCGCAGTCTTCTCCCCTCTCCATCTTCGGGCATCGGACCACCTCGTAAGACGCGATACATTTCATAGGATTGGAGCAGTTATAGTACTCCACGTGGACAGTACACATAGTTGTTTGCTAAGGGATAATTATAATTAAAAAAGGACTGAGTGAGCGAGAAGTGTGGCTTGGTTTACCCAGCATGTGTGTGTGCGAGCGAGAAGTAAAGATCGTTTGCTGGCTACTAATTTTACTCTTATACCTATCCCAGTATCTGTGTCTCCGCTTATAGGCAATTCTCTCCATTTGCGCAAGGATGTGTTTTGGCTTCTAGTGGTTCGCTTGCTCTTGAGCCACTGCTACCAGGAGATACGTCGGCCAAACGGGTTGCAGCAAGAATCCATTTGAAGTTCAATCATGTAAATAGACTCATTGATAAATCTGATCAATAGACGGTGAAGGCTTGGCGTTAAAACCCTTGCTGCATACATTGTCTACTTGTGATATTCGACGCGTCGCCATTATTCTTGAGCCACGTGTGATTGTCTTTAATGTGCAAGCATAATCTGGGGGCTGTGGCATAGGCAGACGACGATCACTTACCGGTTGGACGTAATCCGGTAGGAAGTCTGACAGGAAAAGACCACAGCGCCAGCATGCAGAGTAACGTTGACCTCGCCACTCTTACGCCCAACCACCTACTGGATGTCCAGTTGAAGCGTAAGAATCTTGGCTTTTCCAGGATCAAGGATCAAGTTGTGGATGACGACAGTTGAGCCTCTTAATACCGCTGAGATGGCCTCGAATATAGTGCTGTGTCATGTCATGAAACAAAAGCTTCTAAATACACTAGCAATGATTTGGTAGCACTTCTAGGATCAAACAGTCGTTCGTTAGTTCCGACTTCTGTTGAAACCGAACGAAGAAAACCGATCTCGAAGTGATGCCGAATAGTGCCCCTTAAAACCGCTAGTTTATCTTGTCAGGGGTGAAGGTAGAAAACGTTTGGTAGGGTGAAAGATAGGTTTGTCCAATAATAAGGGAATACGCTAATCGACCTACGGGTGATGGTGACACAATTGAAGAGTGCCCGCAAGACAAGGCGCTTGTCTGGCGAGAGAACGCCACATAGGTACATCCAAAGGAAAAGTAATTCCTAGCCTAGTGTTGTAATCAGAAATGGGGCACCGACGAACCACCTTCAGGGGTCAGGTATTGAGGCTTCTGAGACATTGATGATTGATAGGTCATCTACATCTTGGGTATAATCGCTGTCGACTGCTTAAACCAAGATACCCATTAAATCGAACGTGTAAATAGGTCACTTTGCCTTGTGATACGTTTGAGTTCTTGAAAAATAATAGAGCAGATAGCAAGATAGCGCGTAGAGGGTTGTGTGTTACCGGGTGGGTACTCGTGTTCTCGGTATTAGTTGCCATGTCTCTCCTCTAGCATCTACACACATCGAATATATGTTAGTCTGATTGTTCTAGTAAGATATCTAGCTCGAGTAGATAACTCAACCACGAGATTCTATTCGTTAACCAAAAGAGTTTTAATTACTGCACCACGAGCTTCGATCAGCCTCAAATGCTAATTTGATAAAGTGCCTAGCATAACTTTGCTCGAGCCACGTGATGTAACAATGCTGATACGGGCAATAACAACATGAAATTCCGAAAGACAAGGATAAGGCTCTCACGAGAAATATTTATCACGTGTAAGAGACTTGAGGACGGCTGTCGTCAGCGAGTTTAAGCGCCTGTCATCCCACCAACATTTATGAGGCTCCACTGCAGCATCGAATTAACTTGGGAAATACCTCAGGTTGACCGTTATACAGTCAAATGAGGGGGAGGCATCATTGTGCCTGGCCTCTGCGCATCGATGTTGAACGGTATCACGGAAACACAAAGTTTTCCGAATTCGCACTTCAGGGCACGTCCCTCTTTTGGATTCCCGGTAAATTTTCCACCCGACGTTGTTTTCATATCCACAACGGAGAAAGTGCAAACATTATAGACAAAAGTTCAGGCATTCCTAAAAGAGAACGCGTAGGCTCATATGCATAACCTTGTATCGTTACTTAACATTGCGTTCTCTATTCCCGGTCCTCCCTTTCCGTTGTATGGTGAAACGATGGCAATTTGGTATGGCACACACATGTCGACTGTCGATTGTAGAATGCTATCTAGGAACCCATGGCTGCGCTTCGGAGAGTGACAATGGTATAGATAATCAGGATATACTCTAATCGGCCAGATTTTACCGAACCACTGTATTATGTAAATTATGTACTATCATACTCATACAAAGTCATTGTGCTCGTCTTCCTGACCATGTCTTACAGGTCGGTGCGAATATAACGCGGGGCTATTTATCTGATATCTGTAAAACCCATTCCTGGATGTCGATTTTGCGTGTAACCCCGATCTGCCTAGCTGTTTAAGTGAAGGGCTTGCTAGCACGATTGTCTCACAATTCGAGATACGTACACACCGTGGGGACCATTTCTTCTGCCAAGACTATCCATGGTGTTGGTAGAATTGCATGTTTGCCTCGTGACTGTTGTCGTGTCTGCACGGCTGAATGTTGTGTACCGTCCCGCTGGCTTCCAATTAATTACCAGGGCGGCTATTCTGAGGGCTCTGGGTCGAGATTGGATCTTCTTAGATGAGCTTGTTGTGCTGTTGGATCTATGGATCCAGGGGATCGGTAACAGATTAATTGTTGACTCACTTTGGTGGGAGGGATCTACCATGGACTAGTTTAAGTGGTTCCAGCCCAGCCCAAGACATTTTCAATGCAAGCAATGGAACATCTTCAGAGTCGGGGTAGTGGCTTGAAGCTTTCCCATAGTAGTCTGCTCTTGGGAAGATCGCGCGCCCCCCCTGGAGCTCCACGCGCCTTGAGGTACATTCCTCAACTCGAATCGAAACCCTGCCGGGCCGAAGATTCGGTATATTGGTTTGAGTGTGCCACGTTAGTAAGCTAATATCTGGCCACAGGGATGTTGTATTCTAACTTATTCACGATCTTATCTTCAACAGTATATTAAACCAACTGCCCTTCCCCTTTGCCATTCCAGTCTACTCCCTCAACTCTCTATCACCATCCTCCAAGTTTTGTAAGGCTATCAGTCATTCCATCAAAGCTTCTGCATTCATAATGGACTTCCCCACGAATCCTGGAACTGGCTTCGACCAGGACTTCTCTGAGTGCTTCCCGGTTGAGACCCAAAATGTCCCTTCCACAGCCTCCGAGTCGGTACCCTCCGAAAATGTTCAACAACCAGAACGCTTGGTTGGGACCCAAAATGTCCCTTCCGCTACCCCCGAGCCCAACATCCACAACATCCAGCAACCATACACACCTGTATCCAGCCGGTCAACACCGGCCTTCTACTCCATGCCGATGGAGAGAAGTCAGGCAGACTGCACTAACCCAGCGTTTTTTGGATTAACAACACCGGAATCTAACTTCGGCGGATACTTTCCAGATTTTAAACAGGAGCCCATGAGCAGCTTTAACCAATATCCAGAGCCCCCAAGTCGAAGGGACAACAACCAAGTTCCTAGTGTGGGTTTCCAATTTCAACAGCCTCTGCCTCTACCCGTAGAGACAGCCGACCCCAGACATCTCGCACGGTATCCGTTCGTTGATCAAACGATACCGGATTCTTTAGAATTGCCGCCTATCCCGTATTATTTCGGGAACGGTTCTGCATACGACTTCACGCCATTGGGGTGGCCCGCGGATGGCCTTCCAAATCCTTTTACAAGACAAGATTTGCCATTCAACGATGCGCCATTCCAAAATAGCCAAATTCCACCCATTCAACACTTCCAACCCATCCAACCCATCCAACCCCCTTCGGTCCATCAGACGAGACGCCTACGGGTAAATGACGTACAGCAGAAAAGTGCAGCATTGCAGAAAGTGCAGCAGCACCGCATCACCAGACGCAAGGCCGCAGAGCCGCTTCATGCATATGGGAAGGAGGTGTCGGTCATCGGCGCAGGCCTACACAAGTGCAAGCACCCAAATTGTGTAGGAAAGAGGGGGTTTAAACGACAGGAACACCTAAAGAGACACGAAAACACGTAAGTGCCCCTACTCTAACATGGACAAGTTGAGCTGAGCTGACTGTATCTAGTGTTCATTATCTCATCAAAGGTTGTGACTGTCCATTCTGTAATTCTCACAATTTTAACCGCGATGATAATTTCCGAAATCACGTCAAACTACACACCATAATAGGCGGAACTGGTCGGACACACTATCATCCGGATGCGCAAGCCTACTTGGACATGCTGAACCGTTCAGTCAAGCCGCGTAAAGTGACCAAAAAGGCAATCGACCGCCGCAAGAAGGCCGCACCCCGAATCATCCGCACCAAGCTCGAACCCGAGTCTCAAGAGAATATGCGCCAAAAGGCCGCATCCCAAGCCATAACGGACCAGATCCTCAGCCAAATCCAACCCAACTCTCAAGGATCAATGCGCAGAAAGGCCGCATCCCAAGCCATAACAGACCAGACTCTTAGCCAAGTCCAAACCGAGTCTCAAGAAAATATGCACAAAATGGCCGCATCCCAAACCATATCACCTCGGGTTCTCAGTGAATTCAAATCCGAAAACACGATGCCACCACCCATGATGGTGTAAACAGTCACATTAGCGTCTGTTTTCTTCTGCTTCAAGTGACAAGGAGTTTTGGGCTAATCTGGTAGGCACATGGTTGGATGTTTATATTTCAGAGCGTCAGGATTTCATATTCATATGACTTTTAGCTATGGATACTTTTAGATGTATTTACGGCCTATTTGGGAACAGCTGGTATGCTGGAGCGTTTTAACACTTTGATTTTCGCAACGGGTAGGATGGGTTTATGCTTAAGGATGGCAGGCTTTGTCTAGTAAATCTTGTGGTCACAGTGGAGTTACGTGTGGGAAACGGCCTTTGACTTTATTTCTCCTTAGATACCCATCTACGCAAAAGTTGGATGAAAATTTTCTCCATTCCATGCCCATTGTGAACTGAACTCTTAGATGATTTCCAGCTCGAAATATTCGCTGACGACAACCTGCATAGTCTAGCTGTCATTTATGTCTTAGATTCTAATCATGACCATAGTGTGAATTGTTGCTTCGAGCAGTCTGGCCGAGACAAACTGCATTAGCTAACCTGAAAAGCTGTTGATACAGGCTAGCCTACCCGAGTGCACTACCCGAGAGAACTCTAGACAACCCTGGACAGTGTCAAGGATGTCAATTTTACAGCTAATATCGTGCTTTCTAGGCAAGTAGTGGAGGTTTGCTTTGCTCTATATCTAGGGCTTTACCATGCCAGCAATCGAGAAGAGCCAGTCAAGCCAGCAAAATTAGCACGTTACGGTAGAACGACGTGAAAAAGTCATTCTGGAGCAGTGGGCCTTGCAGACACAATCAGAGCAGCACATGCAAACAATGAGAATGGTAAAAATAAGCATGGGTCCCAAAGGGCTGGTGTACCACCCCCGCCGTTGACAACCACGCAGCAAGTCTACGGTAGTGGGACTGTGATGTAAAGTGTGGGCGATGACACTAGTCGTCTGACTGCAGGTCTAGGCTCCTCCCCTGTTCCGCGACTGGAACATTTCGCACAGAAACCTCTTTGTGGATATGGTCACAGTGTCCGGGGGCGTATCATCCTATCGCACCAGTGCTTGTGAAGGTGTGGCTGGCATTCTTGAGTTACCGGCTTCTAGCTAAGACTTGCAGATGAGGGGCTCACAAGGCAGAAATAGTGTATGGTGGTCCGATGGCCGCTGGCTTACCTTCTTCGGCTCCGAAGAAATGTCGATCGCGAGGCGATATGTACCCACAAGCTTCGCTCAGGCTTGCGAAGTTGGTTTGCACGGCCATGACGGTTTGACAATGGACGGTTGATAAACAACACACGCCCTGGACCATGCTTTCTCACGGAAAAAGGGGCGGTGAAGGAAGGGGGTTGGGGACCCAAGGATACGGATTCGCCACGTGAACAAACCATCTATTACCTGTCGATGGAGTCACAAGCACCACGAAAGCTCAGCCGGGGCTTGCGAGCTTAAATCTGAGTGGCTCCAGGTATATTGAAGCAAACAACTGAGGTCTACTGATGCTCGTTGCTTTCTAAGCTACAGGGGCCCCTAGGAATGGCTTGGGTGAGCTGGCTGGCCTTGTTTTTTCTACTAGTGTATCGGATCAGTGACAATGGTACATGTACTGGTGAAACCCTCGTATTAGCCGTCTTGTTTGTAGCGCGTCAAGCACTGTCCGGGCTTCTTGTACGCTTGGTGACGTTTCAGCGAGCAGTGGCGTCCCAAGTCTCTAGCCTTACCGAAGTAATTTACACTGACCCAACAGCAAAAACTTTTGAAACGGACGCCGAGGCAAGGTTTTCTCAGTTTTCTTACGCGCCTCTGTCAGAGATGGTCCGAGGCTAATGCCGCCAGTCTGGTGAGTGACTAGTAACTTTTCCCTGTGTACTGTGACAGCTTGGAATATATTGTAGTATGTGATTGACCGTTGACCTAGGCTTTCTATCCAAAACGAGGATTCCTATAGAAAATATACTGCTGACAGAGAGAATGCGTTGAAAGATAGTCATATCCTGCAAAGCTACCTTGTATTCCATTCTTACCCCGTGATCAAGTTATTGCATTAGGGGCCCTCTACTATTGGAGATCGAGAGATGATGGATGTATTACCTTTGCACAAATTCAACCACTCGATTTTGCTGTGTTTCACTCGGAACCTTGTTTCGTACCCTTCTATGACGCCAGATGCGTGTTTCTAGCACGGTTCTCAAAGGATAGGGCGTTGCTTAGCACCATGAGTCTCCAGCCGAAAAGAAAGTCACACGATATAGCAGTCCCAACACCTCCTATACGTCTTATGTGACGCGATCGCATATGTATTAGAAGGGACTGCTTTTCCAAGCATAAGCGTGTACTACCATCACGGTTTCATTCGTCCGGTTACAACACATGCCACGGGGATGAATTAACATTGGTCTTCGATTTCGAAGAGTGGGGGTCGGGAGCCTGGAAGCAAATGTTTCACTATCGGGAGACGAAGTGGAAGCTAAACCTATAATTGCAGTTTGTGTAGGACGGACCCGTGGAAGTGACTACCATACAGACTACGGATAGACAACAATAGCATAGATTTGGAGCATCACCATGACTTCAGCTTTTTACTGACTATATACTGAAAATCTAGGCGACGATTCGATGCGGATCCGGGGAACTGAAAATTGTATGGTAACTACTTTAGAGTTACCTGTACTGTAAAATATTTATCTATACACACCATCTCTGGGTATTGGGGGAAATTTTTTTGGCCAGAAATCTGGACAAATAAGTGAGTAGTCGGAGCCAAACTTCTAAGGGGCAGTTTTCCTGTGTCTGCATGAATTGCGATTTTCAGTTCATCGTACAAGCCTATTAATCAATGTAATAGACTCCATACTGATCATATAACCCATTGATATTGTAAGAGAATGGAAGAGAATAGTGGCCTAAGACCACTATATTGGATTCCTATATCACGAGAGCCTACGGAACTCAATGGGTGAAGCAACTAGATTCTCATTTCCCTAAATACACCGACCACCTGGTAGGTGTATAATCACAAACTCGCGCACCAAGCATTAATAGGAGAGCACTACTACAATGTGCACATAGTATTAATGCTGCTTAGCCTCCGATCGCAGCCATTCAACCAAGTAGGCTCTTATGGTTTAATCCTTCAAGGAATAGCAACGAATGCCGATGGAAAGAAAGAGTACCCAAAAACAGAAGTATGGATTAATGAACACCTCTACTATTGTATGAAGGAGAACGGCAACAGAGCCAAAGTATCCGACGTCTTGGACGCAATACCTCGAAAGTGGTATTCTCTGTCATTAATAAAATTATCGTAGTTATTGGCGTATCTGCGATGGAAACCGAAAATCATTCTAAACAAGAGTTAGCAGTTTCACCACAACGCAACAGCTAATATGCTGTGGATTGATGTTATAGAAGACGTAGAATAATTACCCCGACAATATTGTCTCGCCACGAAAACGCCGCAATCTTTGCGACTACAATCGTGGATAAAACTCCATTTTCGTTTGTCAAGACGTCGATTGTGTGGCAAGCTTTTAGTCATCGCCAAGTAGCGCATCGTGGCGGTGCTCGCGAACACCAATACATTTATTACTATGACATCAGCTTTCTTCCCGCACGAAACTGTCTAATTAACCTAAACTCCTTCTCGCTATCGTTGCATTCATTTGCTGGCTTCAAAAGCATCGTGATTTCGGCAATTTATGCGGCATGTTATAGAATTCAGACTTCTCGGCAGCAGACATGGACATCCTCCCGTCGTATAGCGAGGCCACGGCTCGGTTGGATTGGTTGTCACTTGTTGCACCGTACGTCCCCGCATCCGCCTGGACATCCTGCTGTCTCGTCGACCGTCGGTTCTACGACCGGTTTGCACCACTCTTGTGGAGAGATCCGCTAGTGACGGTCCGGCAGCTTGGCCTACACCCAAATGATGGTGGGTTTGTCTATTTACTGCTCATGCTGGAATACGAGCTATACGAGCTATAGAGAGAGTTGTGTCGGTTTCTCAAACTGGCCTCGCACGCCTACGAGTAGCTCCGTTTGGCAGTCGTGCAACCTATAGTATATCTCTTCTTTATCTAGAGGGGAGCATATTCAAATCCAAGTACCGTAGCTAACTGTAGATAGATATTGCGTGGTATAAACGCTTCATTCACAAATATGCAGGATCTGCGCGGCGTCCAACATGCCATATGGTCAAATCCTTAGATTTCAGGGCCTTCGCATTAAGAGCATCGGGGCTCTATTCAACAGAAGCGAGCGAGCGCGCCATTTCTGAGAGCTTCAAGGCATTGCCCCAGCTATTCCCGAACTTGATATGTCTTCTGGTGGACGGTCACCCTGAGCTTGATCCCAGCTCTTTGGTGACGGCCAGAGTTATTAATACCGGCTCTCTCGAGCTGTTGGATCTTGCTCGTTGCCGTCAGGAGCTCACCCCAAAGCTATTCTGCCCACAATTATTCCACAATCTAGTTTATCTCGATATTTCATATATTCCTGGATCGCTGAGGAGCGCTATCCAGTCTTCTCTCAACCCTACTTACCTCCCTGAGCTTCGCGTTTTGAAGGTTCAGGGACGCGAAGTGGACGATGCTAGCGCCCGATTGCTGTTCCAAACGTTTCGGCTTCAACTTTGGAGCATCGATCTTAGCGACAATAAACTTACTGATGATTCTGTCGATGCATTGCTGGCTCATTGTTTCTCTTCACTATCATTTCATAATGATGCCCATTCTGAGGTTGAAGGAAAAATAGTAGTGCCTAAAGATTTAGGAAGTCGCCAATACGGGCCTTTTGAGTTTATCCAGGAATCATCACACAGTGCTTCATTCACGCACCCTGAACGATACCTCGCTGACCCACCGATTTACGCTCATAGAGCCGACCAAGCTGAGCCGCAGGAATGGCAGACTGTTCGTTCTGATGGCATCAGTCCACCAAGACTTGATGACGCTGGTTCGGTAAAGGAAATGCTGTTAGAAAATGCATTATCTCTAATTAACACAACACCAAGACCACCGATACGCGATCTACAGCCTCCTCGGGGCGGCCTGACACACCTATATCTGAACCAAAATAAGTTCACCGCAGATGGTATAGGAAAGCTGCTTCGAGTTTCTTCAGGGAGGTTGGAACATTTTGACTGTGACTCCTGTCTACACATACCCCCAGTAACATCTCCCGACGAAGGTAGGCAACAGTTGCATGTTGCAGGCATTTTTGGACTGTCCCATATATTTCGTCCCGTGTTTTCCTCGAATATCCGATCCCTGCGTGTACATCACTCGCTTGTAACGCACGTACCGGGCATCAGTGCAGGAAAAATCCCGCTGGCAATGACTCATAGATTGTCAGAGACAGTCTTCTTCAAGAGAGTAGGCCGAGTCTATCCTCAACGTTTTGTGCCGGACATGAATCCACGCATCACCTCTCTCACACTGACTCACGTTCCAGCACGTTCCATTGGCCGTGTTATAGAACAACTGACTTCATTCCTTGATCTCGCCTCTTCGCAACAGAACGCTATGAGGCAAGCCAGATTAGGCATGGATGGCCGTCATACAACGATGCTCAGTGGCCTCCGCCATCTTCGTCTCGAACTAGACCCAGACTTTTCTGATGATGAACTAGACTCTACTACAGGCAGGGATCTCGACTATGACAAGCTTTTGGATCCAGGGGATGATGATTTTGGCAACAGCACTTTCAGTTTCTTCGAAGACACAAGGCGAACCAAGCCAAACCAGCGGCGAGGGTCGGCTGGGGATAAGTTACGCCATACGAACACTGAACAGTATTCACAGTGGAAGTCCGGTCGACTGGAATCGTCGCCGTATTCAGACACGAGGTCTCATTATATAAACTACTATGAGGAGGCGTCGAACTCTTGGACAGGCAATGTCTTTTCGGTTCCTGTGTGGATTGGGCCTGGTACGATTGGTCCCCATCCCGCTGTCAATGAGTACATGTGGAATCTTCAAGATGCAAAATTGAGGACCAATGTCGGGCCGGCCACGCCGGACCATATATCTGCCGGAGTGCCGGCGCTAACATACATATTCTATGCTGCTTGGGATGCTATGATATTCCCCAAGAACCTCGCCATAGTCATGAATAACTTGAGCATGGACCCTCTCCGGGATGTAGCAGCAGCAATCAAAGAATACCGTGTCCGGACAAAGGGGACACCTCATCACTGGGACGGCAAGATTGAGCTAGTGCGAACTGATAGGTCATCGCGATATCACGCTTCGGAATATTGGCGCTGAATCAAGTCATGTATACGCGTCTTCAATCAAGAGTGAATATTAGATATCTTTTTTTCCCCGATATCCATAATAATGATCAATTTTGCGTAGTTCAAAATGAGTAAAGTTCTCGAACTTCCCGAGCCACTCATTATTAACTCACGGATATGGAGTACGCCGTGGTAGTCAAAACTGCGTTCGAGCCCACAAACGGTTCGGTTCCGGCACCAATGGAAGTGACATATTGGCTGGTGGACATGCCCTGGTTGGATGTAAGGTAGCTGAGGAAGGCTTTGAGGTCGCCGCTGAAGCTGGTCACCTGGGATGACGCAACGAAGCTGAAGACGTGCATGTTGCCATTATAACCATCGTATAGCTTCCACGACACGCCAGCGATGTTTGGTGTTGCGACGGGGCTACCCGAAGACGAGATAGGGCCTGCACCGCCGAGCGCAGCTAGCCAGACCATTACTTCATATTCCGATGATCCACCTGCAGAGGATGATGTGAACAAGTCGTAGGCCACATTGGCGACCATGTTGCTCCCAGTGTAGCTATTAGACGAAATCTTGATTCAGCCCAGCTCCTCAATCGACCGACGGGATATCTAAGTTCAGAGGTAGGCAGACGACATGTTGTGACTTACGAGTACTTCCATGTTGTTGGGATAGTCGAGATGGCAGATATCTGCTTGGCAGAAGTCTGCACGACGGCATTCGCGTATGACTTGACGTTGTATTGGCCACCAGACCATGACCACGAGGTCGACCAGGCTACACTATTGCCTGATAGCCCGTTCACGGTCGTGCACTGGCTTCCCGATCCGGAAGATTGTCCCCAGAGGTTGTTATACACGACTACAACACTCGGAATCAGTTATGATCTTAAGTCCAAAAATGAAATCTCGTGCCCTAAAAGGTACCAAAACATGGTGGGGAAAAATAATTACTCACTGTATGAGCCCGTCTGCACGGAATCCCATTGCCCGCAGAATGTCGTTGCTCTCTTGTCGACGGTGGGAGTTGGCGTGGCGAGGGCCAGGCCAGCCAGAGCTGCTGAAGCTAAGACGAACGACTTCATGGTGATAGCAGAGTACTGCTTCGGATTGGACCAACCCACGTAGCAAAATACTGTTCGATAGATGAACGGGTTTCGTAGCAGAACATCATCGTGGGCGCGCAACGGAGATACGCGCCTTTTTAATCGAGCGCGCCATCGTCACGTATCAAGCAGGGTTACCACCGGATAGAGTTTCTCCTTGGTCGATTTCGAAATTTTCACCACGGCGTTGGCAATGGCACATACAGTAGCATGGTGTTCCCGGTATGCTGTCCGTTTACAGCTCGGAACGTTGTCTGACGACCCACGCTACATCGAGCATATAGGGGTTAGTAGCAGGCTACCTAGACTAGCCTACTAAAACAGGCATCGTCACGGATAATTCTTACACCCCGGATCGCTGGTCTCTGTGGGGGAGGAGGTCCATTCACGGATTCTCTCTAGTGGAGATTGGTGGATTAATGATTAATGCTGGGGAGTTTCAATGCTTCCATTAATCCTATCACTCCATCAATTGGAATAATACTTCATTGTACTAGTAGGTTTCCCATGTTTCCATCACGGCCCTCTCTCCGCAAGAGCAGGGTCAACAGCTGGAATTAATAGTCTATGAGGTGGGATCTGTTCTTCTTACGACGACATTCGTTTTTGCGCCTTTCAGCAAATGTACATTGGAGCATTACATACACCAACAGTCGAATATCCACCTCCAGTCTACCTACTTGTGCTACGGCGCGTCACCGCGTAACCTCGACTTCTATCCGGTAAAGATTGCAGTGCAATGCTCATCAATGGAAAGACTAGGAAAAGCAGCCCATCCTATAGACACCAGGGAACATTGATTATCCTATAGTATTCCCATTCTTACAGTTTTGTTGTCATCTATCGGATGCGCCATAGAGGTATGAAGATGAGGATTGAATGATTTGCTGCAAATAAGACTTACGTGTTAGTCATAGCTTGAAGCGTAATACACTACTGCGTATCCGTACATACTTATTAGTCTTGAACCCCTGTTAGTACTAGTTAGTCTAGGGAGCAACCGCGAAGCCTCGGCTGTTTGGAGAAGCTGCTCCTCCACCAGCCATGCCAACCTAAATTGTCGGCCATGACGGAATCGTCTTGAAAATGACTTCACGGCCGACGAGAACGTAATTTCTGAATTCCATCTTACACGTCAGGTGTTTTTAATAGAGCAATCCCCTATCTGTGATCGAGATGTCGGACGCCGCAAGACAAAGGATCGCCGCGCTTGGCAGCCAGCTCTCTCCGCAGGACAATAGCTCAGGTAGCTTCGAGGGAATGCCTGCGGTCAAGAAGATCGCTGGCACGTCCAACGGGCCGCGTGTGCAAGGGAAGGTAGTCATAATCACAGGTATTGCAGCCTAACCGAGTTCCACAAGGAAGACTCTATTGCCTTGCATGCGGTAGGCTAACAGGGGCCCTATAACCAGGTGCCAACTCGATCATAGGGATAGGTCGAGCGACTGCGCATCTATTCGCCGAGGGCGGCGCGAAAGCTGTCTATATCTGCGATTACGATAGCAAGAACCTCGAGACGCATAAGCGCGAGATCACCTCATTATACCCTACCGTTGACGTACACGCCCGACAATTCGATGCAGCGGACGAGAAGGCGGTAAAGGCCGTGGTCGATCACGCTATAGAAAAGTATGGAAGGCTGGACGTGTTCTTTGCCAACGCTGGTATCATCGGGCCCATGGCGGCATTTACGGATATCAGCAAGGAGGACTTCATGAAAGTGATAGACACCAACACCGCTAGGTTTGTGGCACTCGAGTACCCGACGCCACCATCCCTTTGTTAACATTCTTGTTAGTGTATTCCTGGCTGCTAAATACGCAGCGCCCGCTATGATGAAAACCTCACCGGAGAAGACGTCAGCTTCTGGGAGTATTATCGGCACAGCATCCGTGGCTGGGTTAAGGTCAAACGCTGGTACGACTCCTTATGCCGCCTCCAAGGCCGCTGTAGTGTCGCTTGCGCAGTCGATTTCGTACCAGCTTTCGGGTACAGGCGTTCGCATCAACAGCGTTTGCCCCGGCCTGATTGAGACAGGCATGACTGCACCAACTTTCGAGTCTGCCCGAGCTCGAGGCACCGAGAAGAAGGTTGGACAGTTGAACCCGTTAAAAAGAGCTGGAGTGGCCGACGAAGTGGCACGAGTTGTCCTGTTTCTCGGAAGCGATGAAGCCAGCTACGTTAACGGCCAGGCCTGGGCCGTCGACGGTGGTTTGAGTGCGGGACACCCCTATGTTCTCGGGAAGATGTCCTAGTTGCAACCCCTTGGCAATACCAGACATGCATTATCTACAGAAACGGTCCGTACGGACTGACACCTGCCGGAAATAACTAGCTATGACAACCAGATGTTTTCACTACTGCAACCGCCGTGACTGGATGATGACATATCCTCGCTCTTTGAGTGGCTCGCTTTCTTCGCAACCGTGGGGCTTGATCAGATGCTAGGCTGCTGGCTCGACATTCCTCGTGGAGAGGCTCCATTTGTTGGACACCATGTAGCCGAACTACCCTGCTCGAATCATTATCACCTCTAATAAGTCACACCGAATCAAACTCAAAGATGGGACCAGTGGCTTTGTAAATAAACGTGCCATGCTTTGGTGATATATCCCTTCCAGGCTTCTTCTCGTACATTATGTAAGGAGCAACTCTATGGACGTAACAATCAGACCGCGAACAGTCCAAGTACGCCTATGGTCGGTCAACAGGTTGTTTAGCTTGATCGTTCTATCATTCAAACACTTCGTTGATTAGAAGCTTGGCAAGTCTGAAATATACATACGTAGTAAACCCGCTAGAGAGCCGCGTAAGCTCGCGGGTCTCACCCACATTCCGATATCGAATACCACCTCGGGGGTCTTTTCCATGGCACTCGAGTCCAAGAATCAGACTTGGCACGGCATTGATGTATAATACATGTTGTTGATTGGCTGGTTATCATCGATGTTGCTGTCCTTCCTTTTGAGCTGATCGACGTAGATCCTCCCGACTCTAGCATTCTCTAGAAACAGACCCCTAGTCGACGTCCCACCTTCCTTGACTACATCGAGAGAACTCAATGCGAGAGGCATCCTCAATTAGGCGGATATTCTAGTGTTGATGGGGGTTGGAGCAAATGGCAGCAGCTTGAGTGCGTGGCACACTAAGTTAAAAAATGAGTTTGGCGAGGAGAGCCCTTTACCGCTCAGGAGTAGAAGGGATTGACCTGGATATAAAAGAGAAGCATGTCGCCTTCAGTCAATGGAAACTTTTTTGACCGACATAGGTTCCAGGCTTTTTATTCATCGAGGCACCAGTTACTCGCTTTGATAATCAAATCAACATGGTCAATATACGCAACCTAGCCGCCTCTTTGGCGTTTACCTCTCTTCTCGGGGCTGCCGTGGCTCATCCTGGCGACAGTCAAGATGAAGTTCGTCGTGAGCTTGAGGCCCACGCAGCTGCTCGTCCTGTTGCTCGTCGTGCCATTAACTCTTGCGCATCCGCTCCCAACACTGCTGCTTTGAAAGCTCGTTCTGTAGCCCGCCGTGCAGCCACGGCCGAGGCCCTTCGCCAGAAGCGTGGCATCGCTCATAGTGAGTAGCAGACCTCGCTTCCTCTAAGGACACATATTTGCTAATGCCGTATTAGAGTCTCTGAAGTCCAAGCGTGACCAAGAGGGTTTTGATAAATGGTCTGTCGTTGACCACGTAGGTCCATGATTCGAAAGGCGTTTTTTTATATACTAATGCAAAAGACGTAGGACTCCTCGTCCCTTGGATACGACCTCAACACGCCATTGGAAACCATCTTTGATTCAAATTCCACTTGCGCCCTCGTTCCTGAGGTGACCATCGGCCCCTACTGGGTTGCCGGCGAGCTGATCAGGGTATGTTCTTGCTTCTGCGCTCTACCCAGATCTGGATTGATGCTGCGCACCGCTAGGGTCGTAACAAGATCGCTGACCTAACGTATCATATCACAGGCCGATATCACTGATGGCCAAACTGGTGTGCCCCTGCACCTTGACCTCCAGTTCATAGATGTAAGTTATTCTCACCCATTTTCTTCCTGTTTTGGTGGCTTTCAGAGCAATTTCCAAATGGCAATAACTAACTTCGAGATTTGTAGATCAACAGCTGCGAGCCAATTCCCGCAGACACCCTCATTGACATTGTAAGTCAACTTTAAAATAGATTCCAGGCTGTGAGGGCTTCACAGAGGAGACGGCTTGCACCAGTTTTTCGGATCTGACCCTTGAATCGCAATTGTTCACTAACACAATTTGCTGCAGTGGGCCTGCAACGCAACGGGTGTATACTCCGGCGTCTCTGCCACCGGTCAGGGCGGCCTCAACACCACCCATGGTCGTGGTATACAGAGCACCGACGCAGACGGCGTCGTTCAGTTCGACACCATCTTCCCCGGCCACTATACTGGACGTACCCCCCACATCCACTTGATGTCGACAGCCGATGCCACCCTGCTCGAAAACAACACGTATGTGTCTGACAGCGGAACCCCTTCGCACATCGGCCAGCTCTTCTTCGACCAAGACCTCATCACCGAAGTCGAGGAGCTCGAGCCCTACGCCTCGAATCAACAATCTTTGACACTCAACTCGCAAGACGGAATCGGCATCAGCGAGGCCACCGTCGACTATGATCCGTTCGTCGACTATGTCCGCCTCGGTGACTCCCTAAATGACGGCCTCCTGGCTTTCCTCACGGTCTTCGTCGACACCACCGCTGACCAGTCCTCCAACCGCCAAGCCGCTGCCCACTACTACGAGGGTGGTGGTGTTAGCACCGGAAACGGTGGCGGTCCTGGAGGCCCGGGTGGCCCTGGTGGTCCTGGCGGTCCTCAGTCCTAGATCACGAGAAGCACGGATGAGAACCCAAGTGCGAAGAATACAGTGAAGTCCGAAAAGCTATCATGACGATATCTATCGCTACCGCGAAAGGTAGATTTAAAAATGCGGCGGACAGTATAACCCAGTCAATTTGTGTCAATATTTCCATATATGGACCGTATATAGAAAGAAATGTCTGTCGTTACCGTCATTTCCCGTGTGATCAGTCCCCAAATATGGCCCTGGTTGTTTGTCCTCCTGCGTCGAGTAGGTGTATTAAATGTCGAGATTAACGAGTTCTTCCAGAACAATAACTTGATCTAATCACTCTTAGAGCACTAATAACATAGCAAAATTCTACATCCTCAGAGCCAGTAGAGTGATCATAAAGGTTGGCGTATAAAGAGATTAGATTTTTAACAACAAATGATTAGAAATGTTGCAAGTGTTAATCACACTAGGCTCCAGCTTCTAGTTTACCCTATGGCAAAACTCAAATCATAGCAAGCACTCCGAGGTCCCCCTGAATCCGAATCTCTTAGTCAATGATCATGCCTTTTGTGACTTGCCACGGCTATAGATAAGATCATGGTGCCCTTGCTCTCTAGTCACAGGCGCTCTGCGCGCTAATTGATGACTTTGGAAGTATAACGGCTTCATTAAAAACATAAGCGTAGTGATGAGGGGTAAAATAGGGGTGCATTTTCGGAAATCACACAAGGGATACATAGTGCAACCGAAAGTCGACAGAGGTTTAGTTTTGTAGTATCTTCTCGGTTTATGCGTTTCTTGTACTCTCTATGGTCGGTTTATGTCTTGTATAGATTTTCATCGTCACCTGAGAAGTCTAACAAGCCTACCAAGTTAACCAAGGCGTGTGTTGCAATATGCTTATGTGAAACTTCCACACATATAGTCTCGCGTTGGTCATCTGCTTGTATGAAATAAACGGCTCACTAGTAATACCATTCCACTGAATTTTTTCATCTCTATACTGGACTTAGTTAACTCTACTTGTAAGTTTAATGGGATTGCACGTGGACCATAAGGCAAGATAGGAATGGTTTCGAATGAAGGCACCTGGGTATGGTTTCTGGGGCTTGCGGACGCAGATATGCTTTTAGTGACAAGGGTGCACCATTTCATCTGAATGATTCTGGACTCAACCCGAAAAAGGGGAAGATCAAGGCACAGTTGACGGAAAGGCGAAGCGTGTCCCGTGTACATTTTCGAGAACGGTTAATAAGATTTTGAATTGGACCTAGCGAAAGATCAATTTCTGTATGAAATTCATCGACCGACATCGTATCTGCAGGCAACGGGAGGTACATCCCATGTCACCAACCAGCAATGAGTCTAAGGCTCTATTTAATACGCGCGTATGAGTAGGTATCAATGGTTAAGGCGAAGTATCTACCCTCGTCGTCGCCGTCGTCCTCGTCCTCGTCGAGTATACAGGACTAGCAGGTTGTTGATCGAAACGGCTAATGTAACATAGCTAGCTCTACATAATACGGCAGTTTGTTGGGCGTAGTAATTGTATCAAAAGTATATTTAAAGGTGCATCAAACCTACTCTAGGTACCTTGGTTATGATGTTTAGCTCTCTTGAACGATACTAGCAACTGGCATTCGAATCGCATGTCGTAGGGTACCTGCATGCCGAAGGTAACACGAGACGTGTGAAATATTTATTAGATAGACTCGTAAATTCAGTTTGTCGTTGGTACCGAGGGGAGGGGGGCAATTTCGTCTCTGAAATACAATCAATCAGACATCATGGCGAGAGGTCCAAATCTATAAATGGAGAGAACGAATCAGAGATTGCTGGGTCGACAGGTGGTTATTTGGAGACCTCTTACTGGTAAAACAAATGGCATAAGCATACTGAGGCTGGCGCTCAATATTTTTAGTATATAGCACCCGGAGTTATCGGTGGTTCACTGGGCGCGCTACGTTGTGTAACCGGTACCCGAGAAATTGCCTGCTGGAGTGGACCGCGATTCAGGGCCTTTCCCGCTATATCCCGAGGAAGGCCAATCAAACAACAGAGAAAAATTGTTAATTGCATAATTTTTTTGGTACTTGGCAGAAGACCACAAGCCGAAACCTTCGCTTTCCTGCCCCGTTTCTTTTATCGGAGTCTTGAGAAAAAGCCTCAGCAATCGGTCTGTCTGTCCTTTCCTCCTACTATCCATCCCCCATCACCAATCGTGTAATAGAAGACGGCATCGTTCCCCCGGGCCTTCTCTCTCCTACGACCCGTCGTCAACCTCTCTCCGCTCAGTATATTTAATATCTTCTTTTTCGTTTAATCTTCTTTCGCAATGGCCTCCGAAGCTGCCAACAAGGTCGACGCCGCCGCCCGCGCTGCCGCCGCCAACGCCCCTGGCCAGCTCAGCGGTGCTGCTCTCTACTCTAGATTCGCCATTGCTGGTGCCATCTGCTGCTCCGTCACCCACGGTGCTCTGACCCCTGTCGATGTGTACGTTTGACCCTGAGTGATGGACCTGAGGCGGTCTGCGAAGAATTTCCTGCGTTTTCAGTGTACGGAACTATTGGATTGCCAATTGCTTCGTTCTGCTGTCGCATAGAACATGCGCCGAGATTTGTTGCTAACGCGCCCTTCCGACAGCGTTAAGACAAGAATTCAGCTCGACCCCGTCACCTACAACCGCGGTCTCATTGGTGGCTTCAGACAAGTTATCGCCAACGAGGGTGCCGGTGCTCTGCTGACCGGTATTGGCCCTACATTCGCCGGCTACTTCCTCCAGGGCGCCTTCAAGTTCGGTGGTTATGAGTTCTTCAAGCAGCAGTCCATCAACTTGCTCGGCATCGAGAATGCCTCCAACTACCGAACTGGCGTCTACTTGGCATCGTCCGCCGCCGCCGAGTTCTTCGCCGACATTGCTCTCTGCCCCCTCGAGGCTACTCGCATTCGTCTCGTCTCTGAGCCCACTTACGCCAACGGTCTGATTGGTGGCTTCAGCAAGATGCTGAAGCAGGAGGGTGTTGGCGCTTTCTATGCCGGTTTCGGCCCCATCCTGTTCAAGCAGTAAGTGTAGTTCGCTGAGAAATCCGTATATTTCGTCATTACTCACATGCTTCCAAGGGTTCCCTACACTATGGCCAAGTTCGTTGTCTACGAGAAGGTCGCCGAGGCTGTCTACCGCAAGTACCCCAAGAAGGACATGTCCGACGGAATGCAGACCACTGTTAACTTGGGATCCGGTCTGATCGCTGGTTTCGCCGCCGCTATCGTTTCTCAACCCGCCGACACGATGCTTTCCAAGATCAACAAGACCAAGGGTCTCCCCGGTGAGGGCACCACTAGCCGTCTGATCAAGATTGCGAAGGAGCTTGGTTTCCGTGGATCATACGGCGGTATCGGTGCCCGTCTCTTCATGGTTGGTACCCTGACTGCTGGTCAGTTCGCCATCTACGGTGACATCAAGAAGGCGCTCGGCGCTACTGGAGGTGTTGAGATCTCCAAATAAACGTATCTCAATACCCGATACACAAGCGAGGGCTCAGCAGTTGAGAGCATGGGGTCGGAATTAATAACGTATAAATGGTGACACTCGGATTGCTCAAAGCACCAAAACTTCGGACTGTATTAGGCTTTGGGAAGAGCCTTGTCACCGGTCCTTTTTTATGAAGCAGTTCAGAATATATCCCCTGGCGGTGCTGCTTATTCCTTTTGTTTGTCATTTAGACTGGGCGGCACCGGACGGGTTTGCCGGCTTCTCTGGTTGTGCCGAACGCCTTTGAAATTGAGGGCCACGTGAACGGCCTTACGATTATTACGATACTGTTTGCGGTAGATGCATAAAAGATAGAGACAGAAGGCAGACAAGCATCTAGAGGCAGAAAAGATGGCACTTCCCGAAGGGGGTTGTACAATAGACTGGTTTTCAGCGTTCCATCATCATATTCCTGCCTTGAGGCGTCAAACGTGACCTAGCTACTATGTTTTGTGCATTCGTAAAGGCTAAAACGGCTGCATCTGCTCCCCATTTCCGAATCGTTGTTACTAGCGAGGAACGGGGCCGTGTCCTGCGCAAGGCAGATAAAATTCGCGACTATGCCAATGCGATATGACAAGGTTCATCAAGATGTTTGTCACAAACTGTAAATGCGTCTTCCCGAGGTGCGTCTATGCACAATAGCATTCCAAAGTCTACCTACCTAGGTATGTTTAGTCGTCCGTCAATTGTGACGCAGCCGCGGTTCATACAGTGATTGCAACCATATAAGGAGTTCGTCTCTAGAAGATCAAGAGCTATCTCGCCATTAGTCTAGAGCTCACTGAAATGAAACGAATAGGATGTGGAAGTAATTAGTTCGGGCTAAAATACAAGTAGGTATATGTTAAGAAAAAGCTTACAACACGCCTGTTAATACAGATGAGTTGCGGAAGCATATAACGGCCTCAAGATTGGATGTCTCGTTTTTTGCACCACGATCATACTCAGTCAGTCGTATTGCTATGTCTCTATCTTTGTTTAACCTCTCACTAACAGCGTTTGACAAAGGGTCGTGGCCAAGTCCCAACCTAGCTCTGCGATACGCTTTGGTTGCCGTATGACTTTCCTCGTATTCCGACCTCTTGGCTGCAAGTTTCGAAAAGTCTCGTAGCTCATGATAGGGAAAGAGGCATATCTTCCAGATTGAAGAAAAGCAACTAAACCAGCGTCGCATCGTTCAAGGCTCAGCGACATGTATAATTACATCACTAGTGTTACCGCGGGTTTTCCGAGTATCACGCGGCTAGATATGTGTTTGGTAGTGAACAGCTCTTGGCTGATAAAGGCGCATGCATGTTTGCAGATAGGTAATAGCGTCTTCATCGTGTGCTACTTGGGGCGATTGGACAACGCAAGCCGAAAAGATAAATGCTCTGGACCACAGACAATGTTGTGATTGTAAATGAGATTATATATTTTGATTACAAGCTTCGGCCGTAAGTGATAGTTATCTTCATTTTCAGGCTACATGATTTGAGCGCCTACAGTAACTCACCTGGCCCCACCCGTCGTCAGGCCGGCGATTGTTCAGCACCCTTAGGTAACAAGCTAGGCCACTTTAACTGCGACGTATGCCGAGTCTAAATGGTCTCGCGCCTGAAAGGTGTCAACAACTTTTTTTTTTTCTTGGCCAGACCTCTAGTTCCTGGCCAAATTCACCATGTCGTCAAGGTATGCACGATCCCAGATCTATCTGCAAGCGTTTTCACGAAATCCCATCTAGCTCGTAATGCGCGGACTAGTTGCTCAGCGCGGGCGCATTCTTTTCGCAGCATTCCCCTGCCTTTTCTTCCAAGCATACGTCAAATCAAAGCCCTTACTCGGCGCTTTCTGTGGAGGTACCAGAGCTAATCGTTCATTGAAAGGTTCGGCCACTCAACGTTACACCAGCGGGACTCGCGCAGCGCGCTCTTCGAAGGATACAACGGGGCCGACTCGACGAGGCGACAGGTCAGCGCGAGCCCTAGTCCGGCCCTGGGCGGCTACGGATACAATGGCGGCGGGAGCAGCAGTTCGCAACATCTCGGCGTAGAGAACAGGGGATTCAGGCCGGCGACACCGAATTCGAGGTACGTTTGGCGGTTTCGTTATATCATGTTAGGAGGAGGGCCCAGGGCTGGTAGGGGCTAGAGGAAACGAAAACAAAGGGTTGGTACTATAGAAGAGAAGGAAGGAAGGAAGGAAGGGAGGGTGACGAAAGCTGCGACACTGCGAAGATTGGGCCACGGCTCAGGGCAAGGCGGAACCCGACGAAATGAGAAGGATTCTAGGCTGACGAACTATTTCGTGACACAGGGGGCAATACAGCGATGCGGTTCTCAGTGAACTCGAAAGTCAGAACGACCAACAGGTCGAAGGAATCTTGGGGAAAGTTAAAATTTTAAAGGAGGTAGGTTCCCGCTCTTTTATTATGCACCTTGTCCTACCGTATTCTGCAGCATACCGGAAGTGCAGGGCCGGATGTGGCTACGGCTACGGCGAGAAAACAATAGTTATCGCGTGGAGATGAAATTTGCACGGCTTCAGCTAATTGGAGTATGTATAGATGACGGTGGCGATTGGCGACGAGATTCGCGACTCTACAGCGTTGGCAGAGAAGATGAACGACACGTTTGACTCAACACGGGTACGGCTACGCGGCACCATGAACCGTATGTTGCTCATGGCCGAGCGAACGGGTGTCGGCTGGAAGGTGTGGCTTGCCTTTTTTGCCGCTGTCATCTTCATCTTCTGTTACGTCTGGCTATTCTGAACTATACGGCCTCGTTCTCCGATTGCAATTAAAGAGGCCGCAACTCTCTTCCGGCGCATATGACCGGGCGGTTATTGCGTCAAGACGATTTATTCCGCACTGAGAGAAGGACGTCCGTCATAGATTTCGAAGACGGCTAAGACGTAAATGCATATATGAGACACCGGGCGTTTGGGCATGGTTCTGCATCTATTTTACGCATTCATCTGCGTGCGAAGCAAAGGAGCGATTCAGCTAGCTTACGCGTCTTGAGACAGGGCAAGAGTGGCGTAGCCTTGAAGTACATATTTATCTACGGATCACGCTGGCGTTTCGTCCATGTCCCATATTCACATAACCATTTTGTAATTAATATATCATAATTCATATCTTCATGTCATTACACTACAGGTAGTAGTAGAAGGAAGAATGAGAACAGCACCACTGATGATATGCTTGAGACATTCATCCGCGTCTAGGAAGAAGGAATAATGAAAAGGGGTATCTCGATAGGTAACGCAAAGTGATGCTTACCCCGCTCTCAGAGCATACACGCAGGGAGCAGACTAAAAACGAAGGTGATTTCAAGGTAGAGATCGCATGTAGTCCAGTCTAGCCCCTTCCCCGGCGAGACGAAGGCCCAGCCCTCTGCCGCGGAATCGCCGGACTGCTACCCAGAACACTGCTTCCGTCGCGGGACAGGATGTCGCTGATCGCGATACTATTGCGCGTGGCGTCGCTGTGGGCAAGGCTGTGTCGGAAGCGGTTCACTTGTTGAGATGGCAGGAAGCCAACATGGGGACTGTTGTTATCGTCGTCGTCATCGTCAACGCTGCTGCTTAACTCGGCTTCTGTGTCCGTATGCTCGTATCCGCCCAAGCTCTCGGCCTCGGGAATCTCGTCGTCCAAGTCCGCGTCCATGCCCATGTCATCCATATCCCCATGCGCGCCGACAAGATCGTCCTCCTCGATCATCTGTGACTGATCCACCTCGTCAATGTCCTCGTCTACCCCGTAGAAAGCCGCGCTATCACGACCGCGCGCCATATCCTCGCGGAACGCGTCGTTGCCTTGCCGCATGCGCTGGGCCATCAGTTGCTGCTGTTGGACGTGGGCACGCATCTCGGCGTTTCCGTCTTCATCATCCTCTTCATCTTCATCTTCATCCTCGTCCTCGTCCTCGTCCTCGTCTTCATCGTCCTCGTCATCTTCATCCTCATTGCTACTTAGCCCGAAATCTGCCGCGTCAGCCTCCGGGATGTCGTCGTCAAGATCGCGGGCCCCGTCGAGTTGCACATCATCCATGCCCTCGTCGCCTCCCGGGACCGTATCCAGCATCGCGTCCAGGTCTCCGGCGGCGCCGCCATCGCCTACCACACCTGCGCCTGCTGCCTCCGCCTCCGCCTCCGCGAGCTCTTGCGCCAGCTGTTCCCGTCGTAGAGCTTCCTGGTGCTCCTCGGCCTCGCGACGCTCCTCGTGTAGCTGGTGTAGCGTCTTGGGAAGACCCGGCGGCTTCAGCCAGGCGCTCCCGAAATTCATCACGTTCTGTCGGCGGCGCTCGAGGTTCTGCTCGTCGGCGCGTAGACGAGCAAGGGGTGAACGCTCTATCATATGGGTCCCACGCCGATGGTTGCTATTAGCTCCATGCGGGTAGCCATGCCCGTGCTCCTGGTATGAGCCATTGAGGTGCGCATCATTGGCGTTACTAGATGAATACGGGTTCCGCGACGAGGTGTACCATAGTGAATGAGACTACATAGATGGCAGATAGGCCATCGGGTTAGCTTGTTTGGTGGTCTGTTTCCGGACCTTTTGTTTACTTACGTCACGTGGCGAGAGGTCCGGAAGTAGGGCAAACATCGTCTTGGCTGACGATAGAATTGATGGTTTAGCTTTGTCTGAAGGCTTGGGATTTTCTTGCCATTAGATCTCGCATGATGTATTCGTTCCACGTATCCAGCAGGTTGCGTTCGCTTTTGATCATTGTCGCCAAATGTTGGCGGGGTGCGGGTGAATGACTAAGCAGCTTATCGATCTTATCTTGATCTATCAACCCCAGGTTTGCACATCACGATCTTTTTCAAAGAGTTATACCTGAATCAATTTTGTCATTCAATGGAGATTTTTCAGGAATAGTTTGCTTTTTAGAAATAAGATCTAATAGCTAGTGATATTGGGAATCGTCGCCTTTTTAAGAATGACGTTTAGTTGTTGGCCTTAGAACTTGGGGGCACATCGTGAGGTAGGTATACAATTGCTTCATTATGTAATAGTGTACCCGAGTTACGGGCAGTAGCCGTAAGGCTGCAGGGGTTCATTGTTGGCATTTGAGCATGTGATTGCGTCCTAATGCGTCACCAGCACGTGGTATTTATCTCGAGCAGAATGCTTCAGATTCCAATATCGAATTGCCTGAATAAAGCCTTCAACGCTCATTGTGGTCTACCAACTTACTCAAGAACCGATGCAAGAGCCATGCTCTCTCCGCACGCCTTACAACATGACAGCTTACATGACAGCTTACACATAATCTACCTCGGTGTAGTCACTGCAGGTATGGATTGGTCGAAACGCCACTTGTACTGTACATAACCTAGCAAGGTGAGGAGGTCCTGAATCGCGCGTCGTGGAATCGAACCCGATTCGACCCGACCTAACCTGACCCAGTCGTTGTTCCATACCGCGCGCGCCACGTACTGTAAAACCGCGCATCTCATGTTGTCTCCTGCAGAGAAATGAAATCCCAGAAGACAAGGTCCGGCACGCACCGCTCATCTGGTTCTCATAAGGTAATAGAAATACCCCAGAAGGTTGACATATGCAGCTTGGCTCATCTGAATCCCGCGGCTCACGGAGTCAGCCCATAGCTTGGGCGGCATTTGGACGCCCGTTTTCGGCCTGGTCCTGGAGGCTCTGCTTAGTGCCAGAGCGGCACCTAGGATCGGGAGTTTTCGGGATCGAATATTGGTGCGCTCTTTAAAAGCTTTTGTACTTAGACGGTCAACAATTTCCCTTTGTAGTATACAAATACTTACAGAGAGGCTCAAGCTGCCCATCTCTTGGAATATACTCCGCTCCGCCTTTCCACTCTCCCCCGCAACCGCGTGCGATGTTCGGGAAGATATTTGGTCCCTGAAATGCTGGTTTTTTTTGCCTGCCACCCCGATTTCGCGGCGTCTACCCCTCTCCCCAGAGACCGAGACACTACTACTCCCCATCTCCATCGATCACATTGTGAAGCCCAATCGAAACATTGTACTATAACGCTACGGGTTTGTCTGTCAAATTGGGTCAAGTACAGCCCCGCCGTGCCATAATACCTTCCATTCGAGACAGGATGCTGCAACGTGACGCACCAGGCTCCAGTATCCTTGGAACCGTCGTTACTTGCTTGTGATCGGGGTCTGTAACGTAGTGTAGTGCGCATCGTAGCTCGACTAAATATCTCGGACCCTGGTGCTTGCTAGCCTAGCGAGAGCTTGGCAAACCCACGATCTTGAGTGCCATATGCACGTTGTGAACAGATCTACCAAGTCTACTACTGTACGTCTAGTACTCGCATCTTGAGATGAGCACATGTGCCATAACCCGCATCTATCCTGGCATTTGTGACAGGCTACCGGAGACACGGGAAATATTTGGTCTTCTTGAAGACCGTGAGGGACTTTAAATTGAGTCCGACTCAGTCACATATACGGCGTAGAAGTAGGCAGTAAGTCTGACCATAAGTCCGGATGACGAGTTGTGTAACTGGATAAGATGTGCTAATTGTTACACCTTTCTTATCCCTTGATGACAGCCGATTTCGTCGCACACAGATTACCTACGTACTGTACTCTGCCTGTCTGTACAGCCATGCAGGAAGTCACGAGGCCACCAAGCATATGCACGGGGGCCCCTGTCTTTGCGACGCAGGCGCCTTATTTCGTCCAACAAGTATATGGCTTGCAGCGGAAGCCGCCGGGGTTGCATCGTAAAATACACGACCGATAGGCCCCCAGGCAGAACAGCTGTTACAAACTCATAGTCAGCGGATAGTGAGCTGACTGTTGTAGAAATGCTTCGACGGCTGCTGGTGTTCCGATATTTGACGTAGCAAAAGAGCGCGTGAGTTTAGTGAATTTCCATTTTGCTCCAGAGAATGAAATACAAGGTATGCCTGTATCGCTCGGGTAGCATATAGCTCGCTTTTATTTTTTTTGGAAGGGGTCACGTTATTGTAACCCCACACCGTTGCAGCGGATGTCATCACAATTCGGTCGTGAATTTGTACTTCGCGTCAACACAATGCAGGGCCTCAGAGCGAAAAGCTTGGCGTATTGAATTTTTACCGCTCTGCTGGCAAGGCGATATCGGACTAAGAATCATCTCCAAGTTGATTGGACGCCATTTGCAGCCTCGGCCATGAGGTCGCTTTTTAGCTTCTCTTGACCTTAGATTGTCTTCCCGAATATGACGACGGGCCAGAGATCCCTGTCTCGCCTGGCTCTGGAGAGCGTCAGGATGCATGCTGATGTGGGGTGTGCCACTTGATTGCGTTCTGTGCGCACATACTGTATGTATGTATGTGCATGCAGTGCGCTCGCTACAATACTACGGTAGAACCTATTTACAAGGATGCGCTTCCAATATATCCTCCAGACTACTGTAGGCCCCCATCCACAACTCCTACGTATGCGTAGTAGCTGCAAGCCTAAATCCGACTCCGATGAACGGCAGAATCGTTGAAAGCGATTGCCAAAAAGCATTACAAAAGCTGAATTGACCAATCATAGCAAATTCACTTTATCTTGCTCGCCTCATGGACATGAACAATAATTACCTTCCGACCTAAACATGCATCCGCGCCCATGTTTGAAACTACCTAGGTAGTTAGACGGCTTTTTAATACAGAAATAAGCCTGTACAACTTGGTGCGACAGAAGTGTAGCGATGCGCAAAACATGATATTCCGTGGGTCCTGGTAGAATTGAGTCATCGATAATGAATGAATAACTAAATAAATGAACATACACTGCATATTGTCTGAGCTGCGGCAGTAAAGAGGGGGAGTATTGGCGTCGGGCAAATGCTGCATTAGGTGCCTATGGTCCAATCCAAGGATTGCCCCGGGGGGGTAAGTTACGCTGGTGAAGGGAAGGGTGTCGCTTCATGCGCATCCATACGAGGATACCTAGTGTTAATTTAGAAATTTTGGGAGTTAAAGGCTAGGTTACTCTCTTTTCACGCGCACCCTACACGTAATTCATGAGCAGGCAAGCGCCCATCTTACCTATATACAGGGTTGTCAGCCACAGCGATTGGATGGAAAATCTGAATCATGCGTCGTATATCTACTACAACTCTACGTTTCCTTCAAAATATGATCAGCGCGCTATTTTCTGGCATCGTGGCAAACCAGTGCTGTAGTGGTACGACTCTCTCTTCTCCGCATGCTGTTGAAAGAAAGGGACGTAGGGAGATGATTGTTGACCACCCTGTCTGGTCTGGCCAATCAATAGAGTGCATTTCACAACTTACAACCGTTTTTGGATACAAGCGACTAATACTGCTAACGTCACCAATTCCACTAGCTCGGGCAAATAGTCTCTATCCAATCAGCATAGGCGAATTTCTATACTTCTAATCCCTTCCAATCCCATACCGGCAAGTTGCAAGGGGACGTGTGCCCCCATGGCCTGCCGACCATGGCTGAATGAAGGTTATACTGTAGTCATCGCCGTAGTCCGTCTCTCGGCCACCGGGGACCCATCAACCCCCACCTGCAAGTCCTCTTGGTCAGCCTACTTAGAAGGCTAGAAGCCAGTTATGCGGGGCTGATCTGCTACGCCATAGCTGTGCTAATGATCTGTATAGACGTTTACCTTTTTTTTTATGCCATCTCCCTCTTCGGAGCCTGTCGCAAGCTTTGTCGCTCGATGCCCGCTGGCTTGGCTCAGGCTGTCCGTCTCTGCGTAATACTGTGCATTCATTCACCTGGGTAGATCCGTCCATAAAAGCTGGGGTATCGCCACGCCTCTCTCCGCCTGGCCTCTCTTTCCTTCTCTTTCTCTTTTGCCAAACCAGCTTGCGAAACAATTATTATTTTTTGCGGCTCAGATCATTCATCATCCTGCCAAGTCTTTAGTTTTTTCTTAAAACAGCCTTCCGCTGGACTGTCACATACCTAGGTAGCTTTACCTGTAAGTAATATATTTCTATTTCATCCTTTACTATCACTTTATTCCGGGTCAGACCACACAGGGCGACGGCAGCGACAACAAAAATGAGGACGACGGCAATCTACAACAGCGTAATACTACCTATCCGCATGGGCGAGCGAAAGCGCGGTTTTCTTGCAATCCCGATTCAAACGCCGCAATGCGACTTTGCTGGCCTCATTGCGGGCACGGGTGATGTTCCGCCCGCGTTCCGGCTACATGGCTCTACCGGTGCCTCCAAAATGGAGTAACCCAGGGCTGCTTTCTCGCGCACGCTTCTTCTCTTGGCCGTGCCGAATATGTAGAGGGGAAAGCCTGCATCACAGTGCATGACGTCGGGCCTATCAGCGAATAGCAGCGGTAGCCGCATGGCTAGAATTACAGCGTCTGCAATTGGTCGTACTGATATGGATTGTGTCCCCACGCCATACCCACGCCTTACACCCGCGCCCAGGCTTGACCCATCGTCGGAACCAAGAGTGCAAACTATCTTGATCGTGGCTTATAGCAGCAGCAGCGACAACGGCACTGGGTTTCAGACGAGTCGAGCGGGCAGAGATAATTCTTAGGGCTTGGCAGACAAGTTTTGTCCTGTGCGCCTGTTGAGGAAAAGCCAATCGTTATTCAATTGATTTCCGCCATTCGTTATCGCGGCTGTTCACATCGCCTAAGAGAATGCGCCGAGATAGAGTAGAACAACCCCACCAGTTCTGCGATCCCGGAGGGCTCGAGGGGGGATTCACAGTGCAACATTGGACACCTGCTACCATCATCACATGGCAATCTCCCTTCGTCCTCCCAGCCAATAGACCAAGGCAAGACACGATTCAAGGCTAGAGACAAAAAAGCAAGCCTGCCTGACGAGGCGTGAGTGGGGAGTTAGAAAGACTCGCGCGCTGGACTGAGCTAAATGGAGTGTGGATTGCATCACCCCACCCCTATAGTTTAGATGTTGCAACCTAGAATTTGGTCTTCGCCATCTCTATGTCCCTGCCATACCAAACGACCAGCTCCATTCCCTGGCCTGCGCCGCGATAAGGATTTCGTTTGATCTAGCTCTATACAAAACTAGATCCCCTCACGGACCGGCCTATCTCATCGATATCTCTTTTTCTTTTTTCCACTGTAACATCTGCGTTCTCGTACAGATAAGACCTTGGACGCGCGACTAACTAGAACCCTTCACACCAGATCTCGTTTTTGATCAGCATTGAGCTGCTCTTATTGCTGCGTCTGCAGAGATCCATCTCTGACCCTCGGCGTCCGGTCTACCAGTCGACCCCCAAGCGTTCTTTATCTTTTTGCCTGACATGGGCCTTCCTGCGGACTTCGACGACAGACAAATCGAAATCGAGTCCACGGCCGAAGCCTATCATCCCTACGAATACCAAACCGAGAACAATGCCTCTTGGGCGGGCGCTCTCCCGGTGAAGCAGTATGTCACCGTCACTCCCCCTTCTAGTAGGACTTACACTGACTGTTTCGGCTAGGGGTTTGTATGACCCTAGCTTGGAAAAGGATGCATGTGGTGTTGGTTTCGCCTGGTATGTTGCCGTTCAACCTACCCTCATCGAGCGCCTCCACTAATGCCTAATATAGCCATATTAAGGGCTTGCCGAGTCATAAAATCGTTAGCGATGGTTCGTTGCCTCACGATCTTTCCTAAGAAGTGCTTCGATCGAGTAGCTAACCCGACATAGCGCGAAACCTTCTCTGCAACATGACCCATCGCGGTGCGGTGGGTTCCGATGCGCGGGATGGTGATGGTGCCGGCGTCATGACCTCGATACCTCATAAGTTTTTCATCAAGAACTTTGAAAGGGAGCAAGAAAACGCGCTACCGCCCATGGGGCAATATGCTGTGGGGAACTTGTTTTTCAAGCCTGATGAGGAAACATTGCAGGAATCGAAGAGGCAGTTGGAAGATATTGCCGAATCGCTGGGATTGAGAGTTCTAGGATGGCGAGAACCTCCTGTAGACTCTACTCTCCTTGGCCCTGCTGCTAAGTCGCGCGAGCCCACTATACTGCAACCTTTCGTTGTTCTTGCTTCTGCTTATGGCTCTGGCAATACTCCTGAAAACACGGACCCAGAGGACTTTCCAGAGAGGCACTTTGAGAAACAACTTTATGTCCTCCGAAAACGCGCCACTCATTCCATCGGTCTTCAGAACTGGTTTTACCTGTGTTCCCTATCAAACAAGAACATTGTTTACAAGGGACAATTGGCTCCAGTCCAGGTTTATCAATACTACCATGACTTGGTGAATGCTGATTATCAGGCTCATTTTGCACTCGTGCACTCGCGATTCTCAACTAATACATTCCCTTCCTGGGATCGTGCTCAACCTTTGCGGTGGGCGGCTCACAACGGTACGTGTCTGAACTTGGGAGTAAGCGTAGCCACACATCTAATGAAATTGGTAACGCAGGCGAAATCAATACGCTTCGTGGTAATAAGAACTGGATGCGGGCACGAGAAGGTGTCATGCAATCTGAGGTTTTTGGTGACGAGCTTGAAAGCCTATATCCTATTGTTGAAGATGGTGGTTCGGACTCCGCCGCTTTCGATAACGTACTCGAGCTTCTCACCATCAACGGTGTAC
The DNA here is from genome assembly GCA_019843955.1 of Xylaria sp. 218_066. Taxonomy (NCBI): domain Eukaryota; kingdom Fungi; phylum Ascomycota; class Sordariomycetes; order Xylariales; family Xylariaceae; genus Xylaria; species Xylaria sp. 218_066. Next base: position 106,261 of record JADKYC010000027.1, read on the forward strand.
TGTCCCTGCCAGAGGCTGTGATGCTCATGGTTCCCGAAGCTTGGCAAGGTAATACAGCGATGGATCCTAAGAAGGCCGCGTTCTACGAATGGGCGGCATGTCAGATGGAGCCTTGGGATGGTCCTGCTCTATTCACCTTCGCCGACGGTCGCTTTTGCGGTGCGAATCTCGACCGGAATGGCTTGCGACCTTGCCGATACTATGTCATGGATGATGACCGTATCATTTGTGCCTCCGAAGTTGGTACTATTCCCGTTGACCCCGAGTCGGTCGTGCAAAAGGGCCGTCTTCAACCCGGCCGCATGTTGCTCGTCGATACGAAAGCCGGACGCATTATCGATGACTCACAACTTAAGAAAGCGGTCTCAGAGCGCGCTGACTTCCGCTCATGGATTGACAATGAGTTAATTTCGCTTCCAAAAGTTGTGGCTCGAGTTTCTGAGCAACAGGATATTGATCTTGCTCCTAAAGTTAACCCTACACCGCTTCAACAAGACCCTCTTCTGTTAGCATTCGGCTATACCCATGAGCAAGTCAGTCTACTACTTGCGCCAATGGCTTCCGACGAAAAGGAAGCCCTAGGATCCATGGGTAACGATGCTCCATTGGCATGCCTAGCTCAGGGTCCGCGCCTGCTTTACGAATATTTCCGGCAGCTTTTTGCTCAAGTCACAAACCCTCCTATCGATCCTATCCGAGAGTCCATCGTCATGTCCCTGGAGTGTTATGTTGGGCCCCAAGGCAACTTGCTTGAAATGGATGCCTCTCAATGCGCTCGATTGTTTCTCCCAAGCCCGATCCTGTCTATTCCCGAGTTCAACGGCTTGACGAACATTTCTAAGGTGCACCCCGAATGGACGGTCAAGACTATCGACCTCACTTTCCCCAAGACAGAAGGGACTGCAGGTTATATGAAACAGCTGGACTTCATCTGCCAGGAGGCTAGTGCTGCCATTGAGGCTCGAAACAGAATCATAGTCCTATCCGATCGCAAGACGTCTGCCGACCGAGTCGCAGTGTCCGCTTTGCTCGCATCTGGTATGGTACACCATCATCTTGTCAGCAACAAGTGGCGATCGATGGCTGCCATAGTACTAGAGACTGCCGAGGCTCGTGAGGTTCACCACATGTGTGTTGTACTTGGCTATGGAGCTGACGCTATTAATCCTTACCTTGCAATGGAATGCATCTTGAAGCTGAACCGCGAGGGGCTGATCCGTAAGAAACTGAGCGATGATCAACTTATTGCCAATTACAAACACTCTTGTGATGGAGGCATTCTCAAGGTCATGAGCAAGATGGGTATCTCTACTTTGGCAAGTTACAAAGGTGCCCAGATCTTCGAAGCCCTCGGCATCGATGACGACGTGGTCGAGAGATGCTTCAGGGGCACCGCCTCGCGTATCAAGGGTGCCACATTCACTCATATCGCGGAGGATGCGTTTCGATTCCACGAACGTGGATTTCCTTCTCGACACACTATCAATGTTCCTGGATTGCCTGAATCTGGCGAGTACCACTGGCGTGATGGCGGTGAGGCGCACATTAACGATCCCGCGTCAATCGCCAATATACAGGATGCGGTGCGAACCAAGAACGACAAGTCGTACGAAGCGTATTCCCGATCTGAGTACGAACAAATCAAAGCCTGTACGCTCCGCGGCATGCTCGACTTCAAGTTTGATGATTGCACATCCATTCCCATCGATCAGGTTGAACCATGGACCGACATCGTTCGACGTTTCTGCACGGGCGCCATGTCGTATGGCTCCATTTCCATGGAGTCCCATTCCACGTTAGCGGTGGCTATGAATCGTCTTGGTGGCAAGTCCAATACTGGCGAAGGTGGCGAGGACCCAGAGAGATCGCAAGTCATGGCAAATGGTGACACTATGAGGTCTGCCATCAAGCAAGTTGCTTCAGGCCGATTTGGTGTCACCTCAGCCTATCTTGCCGATTCTGACGAGCTTCAGATCAAGATGGCTCAGGGTGCTAAACCTGGCGAAGGTGGTGAGCTCCCTGGCCACAAAGTATCCAAACCGATTGCTCGAACACGACACTCAACTCCTGGCGTTGGTCTCATCTCTCCGCCTCCTCACCATGACATTTACTCTATCGAAGACTTGAAGCAGCTCATCTATGATCTCAAGTGCTCTAGCCCTCGATCTCGCGTGTCTGTGAAGCTTGTATCAGAGACTGGTGTTGGTATCGTTGCCTCCGGAGTGGCCAAGGCCAAGGCTGATCACATCCTGATTTCTGGGCATGATGGTGGTACAGGCGCCTCGAGATGGACCGGAATCAAGTACGCTGGTCTTCCTTGGGAATTGGGTCTTGCCGAGACTCACCAAACTTTGGTACTCAATGACTTGCGTGGGCGTGTTGTCGTGCAGACCGATGGACAACTCCGAACAGGCCGCGATGTTGCTATCGCCTGTTTGCTAGGAGCTGAGGAATGGGGCTTTGCTACCACCCCGCTGATCGCTATGGGCTGCATTATGATGAGAAAGTGTCACCTGAATACGGTAATTCAATCCCCCCTCTGCTATCTGTGTTGACTGCTGACTTTACTACAGTGCCCCGTCGGCATCGCGACCCAAGATCCAGAGCTCCGCAAGAAGTTCACTGGTACCCCTGAGCATGTTATCAACTTCTTCTACTATGTTGCTAACGAGCTCAGGGCTATCATGGCCCAGCTGGGATTCCGAACCATCAACGAGATGGTTGGACATGTGGAGTGCCTTCAAGTTCGGGAGGACCTTCGAACTAGCAAGACCTCTAACATTGATTTGTCCCTCATCCTTACCCCGGCTCACAAGCTTCGACCTGGTGTTGCTACTTTCAATGTTCGAAAGCAGGATCATCGACTTTATGTTCGCTTGGATAACAAGCTTATATCCGAAGCTGAGTTGACCCTTGAGAAGGGATTGCCGTCGCGTATCGAATGTGACATTGTCAATACCGATAGAGCAATGGGAACGTCACTTTCCTATCATGTATCCAAACGCTATGGGGAACAAGGGCTGCCCATGGACACTGTTCATGTCAATATTAAGGGTTCGGCTGGACAATCTTTCGGTGCTTTCCTGGCTCCTGGTATCACTCTCGAATTGGAGGGCGACGCCAACGATTATGTCGGTAAGGGCCTCTCTGGCGGCCGCCTCATCATTTACCCCCCTCGATCGGCGGTGTTTAAGGCCGAAGAGAACATCCTCATTGGTAATGTGTGCTTGTACGGAGCAACCCAAGGCACTTGTTTCTTCCGTGGTATCGCTGCCGAGCGGTTTGCGGTACGAAACTCAGGCGCTACCGCTGTTGTCGAAGGTGTCGGTGACCATGGTTGTGAATACATGACAGGTGGTCGCGTCGTCATTCTAGGTAGCACCGGTCGCAACTTTGCTGCGGGTATGTCTGGTGGCATCGCATACGTTCTAGACATCCATGGTGACTTCCTGAACAAACTCAATGATGAGATGGTTGAAGCTTCTCGCATCGATGATCCGACCGAAATTGCGTTCCTGCGGGGTTTGATCGAGGATCATCATCACTATACAGGATCAGAGCTAGCTGCTCGCATTCTAGTGGACTTCAACCGAGCTCTGCCACGCTTTGTCAAGGTTCTGCCTGTGGACTATAAGCGTGTTCTAGAAGAAGAAGCCGCGAAAGCCGCCCAAGCCAAGCGCGCTGAATATAACCTCCCTACTATCCCTGGTGTCACTAAGAAAGATGAAAAGGCCGCTAAACTTCAGGATATCGAAGAGACTATCGGTGACAATGCGGCGGAGAAGAAACGAGCCCTCGTTTTGGACAAGACAAAGGGTTTCATGAAGTATTCGCGTCGTTCTGAGAAGTATCGTAATCCTACCACGAGGACAAAGGACTGGGCCGAGCTCTCTCAGCGCCTTGACGAGGACGAGATAAAGTACCAGTCAGCTCGTTGCATGGACTGCGGTGTTCCATTCTGCCAATCTGAGACGGGTTGCCCGATTTCCAACATCATCCCCAAGTGGAACGAACTAGTCTTCCAGAATCAGTGGCAGGACGCTCTCAACCGTCTTCTCATGACCAATAATTTCCCCGAGTTCACTGGTCGTGTCTGTCCAGCACCATGCGAGGGCGCCTGCGTTCTCGGTATTAATGAAGATCCTGTTGGAATTAAATCTATTGAGTGTGCCATTATCGACCGCGGTTTCGAAATGGGATGGATAGTACCTCGGCCTCCCGAAGTGCGAACTGGCAAAAACATTGCCATTATTGGATCAGGTCCCGCTGGTCTTGCATGTGCTGATCAGCTAAACAAGGCTGGGCATAGCGTCACTGTCTATGAGCGAGCAGATCGCGTTGGTGGCCTGCTCATGTACGGTATTCCCAACATGAAGCTCGATAAGCGTATTGTGAAGCGAAGAACCGATTTAATGGCTGCGGAGGGTGTTCAATTCAAGACTGGCGTCACAATTGGTGAGAACATCACTCTGATGGACCTCAAGGCTCAAAACAATGCCGTTGTCATCGCCACTGGAGCCACGGTAGCCCGAGATCTTCCAATCAAGAATCGTAACCTCAACGGTATTCACTTCGCTATGGAGTTCCTACACAAGAATACTAAGTCTCTGCTTGATTCCGAGCTGAGCGACGGCGCTTATCTTTCCGCAAAAGGTAAGAATGTCATAGTTATCGGCGGTGGCGACACTGGCAACGACTGCATTGGCACCTCGGTTCGTCACGGTGCCAAATCCGTCATCAACTTTGAGCTCTTGCCACAACCTCCGCCGCAGCGTGGTCGCGACAACCCCTGGCCACAATGGCCTCGTATCTATCGTGTGGACTATGGTCACACAGAAGTTGCACAGCACATGGGTAAAGACCCTCGTGAATACTGTATCATGTCCGAGGAATTTGTAGACGATGGCAGTGGAAATGTTAAGGGCATTAACACGATTCGCGTCGAATGGACCAAGTCCGCATCTGGCGGCTGGGACATGAAGAAGCTCGAGGATACTAAGCAATTCTTCCCTGCCGACCTCGTCCTTCTTTCCATGGGTTTCCTTGGCCCCGAGGATCGTGTCCTGGGTGAGGAGATTGAGAAGGATAATCGAAAGAACGTGAAGACGGCACCCGGCTCTTACGCAACCAATGTTGACGGTATCTTTGCTGCTGGCGACTGTCATCGGGGCCAGTCTTTAATCGTCTGGTAAGTCGAGGTTACGATGCTATTATTATTCCGATGTATATACTAACCATCTTCAGGGGTATCAATGAAGGAAGACAATCCGCTCGCGAGGTTGATACATACCTCCAGGGCTCCACCTACCTACCAGTAGCCGGCGGTATCATTAAGCAGACCGCCAAAGAAATTCTTGGTAACGAGATACCCGTCGCGGCGTAACGGATGTATGAATGTGGAATACAATGTTTTTTAGGAGACCAAATCTGGATTGTTTGCTCTGCATTTAGGAGTATTTTGCTACGGCGCAGGTTTGGAACTATTCAAAACGGGACATGTGTATGTATGTACGTGTATATGTTGAGTTGTAGATGAGATACGATACCACTAGTAAGAGAAACGGTTAATTTTTCACCAGGTTAGACGCGTGCGTTCCGTTTGTTGCTACTCATCTCATTCTCTTTATCCTGGAACGGCGGGAGGAGGTATACCACTAAGGCAATCGGGCTACGGGCACAAGCAGGACGGTAGCGTAGTAGACAGCTTCCATCCGTTAGCGGACGGCTTGCTACGTCGTAATGCCCTTCAGGAGGCTAGAGTTGTATATATATACGTAATTGGAGCACTGCAAATGCTTAGGCAGTTTGACATCCATCCGAGACGTTAAAACAATACATACATACATACATCATCTCATTCTCTTGGGCCACCAAGGATTATCATACTGAAAACAGTAAATCTAACAACCATACTCCGTACATGTGAAGAATAGCTACCTATTTCGCTCATCGCGTGCCTGACTACCTATCTAGGCAGTTATGAGGGTAGCACGTGGCGAAGTGCGCTGTATAATTGGTCAATGGAAAAGAGATTGTCTCTCCAAGCGAAGTGGAGTCAAGGGCCCCTCCGGCAACTAACCCCACTGACCCGACCCATGTAGTCGAGACAGTGACGAAACGAAACTCGGCAGAAGAGCTACTTAGTACTTGCATACAAGGTCTCAAGTCTAGCTAAGCTAGCATTGTCCCATCGCCTTGTTACCATTTCAACAGCATTTTTTCTTCTTTCACTATATTATTCTGTGACATTCATCGCTCTGCCTGGGTAACGTTCGCCTGTTTCGTCACTTTTCGATATTCTTTCTTTTGTATATAACCCATCTTATTCGTCTATCCTTTGCTGCACCGTCAATTGGTCCGTCTCGCGCGCCAGGATGCGTTTCGGCAAGACGCTCCGGGGGTCAATCTACCCCCCGTGGAGGGATGAGTACATGGATTACTCCAAATTAAAGAGCATGTTGCGGGAGAACACCAGTGACGATGAGGATGTCCCGTGGACCGAAGACGACGAGAACCGCTTCTGCGACGAGATCTTCAATGTCCAGCTCGACAAGGTCTCTCAGTTCCAGGCCAAGACGGCATCAAGTCTACAACAACGGGCCGACGCCGCTTTCGAGAGCCTGCGCGACCTGGCGCCCTCCGACGACAGGTCCAAAAGCGATATCACAAACGCACGCTTAGAAGAGCTGAGGAACGAGCTGGACGCTATTGTGACCGAAGTTAAGGAGCTGAAGAAATATAGCGGTCTGAACTACACCGGCTTCTTGAAGATCGCGAAGAAGCACGATCGAAAACGCGGCGACCGGTACAAGGTCCGCCCCATGATGCGCGTGAGCTTGTCCGAGCACGGCCTCAACTCGGAGCAAAGGTTTTCGCCCCTCCTGAACAAGCTCTCGCTCATGTACTACGCCATCAATCAAAACCTTGACAAAGATAAGCAGCAGCAGCCGCTGGATCTGGATATTCAAGAGGAATTCCATAATGGAGAGCGTTACACCGCCCACAAATGTAAGCTAGGCCATGTTATGTTGTGTCGACATGGCGGCTGACTAGAGCTGTGTATTAGTCTGGGTACACCCCGAGAACTTGCTCGAGGTGAAAACCGCAATCTTACGGCATCTACCAACCCTGGTGTATAGCCAGCAATCCGCCAAGGAAGTAGACGGCAACCAGGATCCCAAAATCACCTCACTATACTTTGACAACTCCAAATTTGACCTCTATGGCAGAAAAGTCAATCGTCAAACAGACGCGTCCTCGTTGCGACTTCGCTGGTACGGTCACCTAAGCGAGAAACCGGACATTGTGCTAGAGCAAAAGATTATCCATGAGGACGGCACTAGCGAAGAGAAAAAATTTAACATCAAAGACAAATACGTCAAGCAGTATATCGATGGGGAGTACAAGATGGAGAAATCAGTCCAGAAAATGGAGAGGCAAGGCCAGCAGGACGACTCAATTGATTCGTTCAAGGCGACCGCCGAGGAGATTCAGAACTTTATTGTTACTAAAAAACTTGAACCGGTCATGAGAGCCAACTATATCCGCACCGCGTTCCAAAAGCCCGCCGACGAGCGAGTGAGGATATCCATTGACACCGATATAGCCTTCATTCGCGAGGATACCTTGGATCGTGACCGACCGTGTCGGGACCCTGCCGAATGGCACCGAACAGACATAGACAACAGCAACATGACATACCCATTCAAGAACATCAATCAGAGCGAGGTATCGAGGTTCCCCTATGCCGTATTAGAGATCAAGCTGAAGGAGGAGGAAGGCCGTAAACGTCCTAGGTGGATCGACGATTTGATAGCGTCTCACCTGGTCTATGCGACACCGAGATTTTCCAAGTTTGTCCACGGTGTGGCGTCATTATTTGAGGACTATGTCAACAACCTACCGTTCTGGTTGAGTGATCTAGAGACAGATATTCGCAAAGACCCCCAGCAAGCGCATGAGGAGGAAGAACAGAGGCGTGTTCGGCAAGCTGAGGATGCACAGGCGGTCGATAGTCTCCTTGGAACAAGTGCTAGGCGTAGTTCCTACAGACCGGCTGCTAGTTCACCCGTTGCGAAGTCCTATCTTTCTGAGCGCGCTGCTGCGGAAGCTAGAACCCCCCGCGCACGTCCTGTCGATGAAGCCAGCGACATGGCCGGAGAAGCCGACGACGAATATCCCGATGACGATGCCGAACCATCCGGCCCGAAACGCAGCTACGGCACACTTTCGTCGGTCTTTCCTGGCTTTTCATTGTCTCGTTATGCTCGGAATAAGCGCCAAAAAGAGCGGTTGCCAGAGGGCGTAACCAAACCCGACGTTTGGTTGAAGAATGCAGGGCCACTGCAGATCGAACCCAAGGTGTGGCTCGCAAATGAGCGAACATTTCTCAAGTGGCAGCATATCTGTGTGCTACTCGGCACTCTGGCCCTCGGGCTATACACGGCGGCGGGCGAGAACCTGGTGGCCGAGTGCATGGGCATAGCCTACATCGCCATCGCAGTTCTGGCTGGGCTATGGGGCAATCTGATGCTTCACCGGCGACGGGCGATGGTACTGGAGCGTAGCGGTAAAGATTTCGATAACATGATCGGACCTCTGGCTGTCAGCGTGGCGTTGATGATCGCGCTCATACTCAACTTCGTATTTGCGGTGAGTCTCCCTCCTTAGCTTCAATTACGTGCCATAACGGCTAACGCCGGCTCAGTACCGAGCTGCATTCGACAGGTTTAATGCTACAATACCTCGTAACGAGACGGAAACAGCATTCATCGGTGAGCTTTTGTAATACGAAGGATTGTGATTGGGTGCAGCATCATCACCCGACTCCCTTAAAAGGTAAATTGTAGATGCTGCCTTGAAAGAGTATTGCGCCATGAACATGTCCACCAGCCGAGGTAGCATCGACAGCGACTGGCCCGTAAGGCCTCGAAGTTATCGAATCTACTTAGAAAATTAAGGCGGGGCGAATGGTGAAACTACAGCATACAAGTTCTCATTGGCGACGTTCAAATATACCCAAGTATTATTAGTCTAGACTTTTAGGTACCAAGTTTTAGCGGCGCTGGTGACGGCGACATGCATGTGTGACCTTCGTCGTCTACGCTGCCGCTATAGCAAGGAGAATGCGTGGACTAATAGCAGGCGGGCACAGTGGCGACAGGGAGTGCAGTGGTCAATGAGATACCTAATTGCCCATTGTTTCAGTTTCGCTCTTCCCGACGTCTGGGTATGCGGCGTCGGGAGATGACACACATGCAGCTCCGTGACCAAGGTCAAGGTACCTCGGATTTGTTTGCGCATGATGATTTGTAGCTTCACTGGCGTGAGGCCACCAATTGGCTACTCTGCGCTCAGGTATTCCGTAAAAGCTGGGTAGACGTAGACTAGGCCGAAGTGCGTCAATGCATTGGTGGCTATCGTCGTCCAATTTTGGATGGACCATTCATTCTTGTTATTTAGGTATTCATTTATTTATTCCGTATGGGTACCAGTACTCGGTACGGTACGGAGTACTCGAGAGGCAACCAGCAACCAGTTCCTCTCGTCTACATCATTGTCGCCAACCCCCGTCCTCAAAACCTCCGATGGTCTGCATTCCTAAAACACCCAGTTCAAACAATTCAAATCAACCCAAGCAAACGAACAGAACAAGCTGCCCGTAATTGCCCGCCTGCTCCTAACACGATACCTGTGATTAGATAGTACTTACTACAGACAACCACGTCCACCATACAGCGTCGACCTCTGGTTCTCGGGCGGCGATTGTCACTGCCCAGCCACAACATTGACGCGTGTTCGCCTCCCCCACCGAATAATGAATACGAGGCATCTCACACTCAAATCGTCTCCTCCAGACTCGGACACCTGATCCGCATTTCGCCCATGCTCGGATGATCGCATCGTCGCGGACGCAAGCATGACCGAGCAGCCTAAGAAGAAGGGTTTTTGGGGCAGCTTGTTTCGCAACCGCAGCAACACCCAGCCGGGCGGGAGCAAGCCGTGGGTACGTATCATTCTTGCGGCGTCGTCCATAAGTACGGCTAAGCTATGTCCATGCATAGGACTCACTAAGGCCTCGCAGGAACAGGAGGAGAATCCGAGGGAGACCAGTGAGGGCGACCTGCTCTCACGCCGACACAGGCCGGATGAACAGCCTGACGTCACGGGCACGCGTCGTCGACCGCGACGTCCGGACCCACGTGATTCAAAGGGGAAGGGTCGAGAACAGCTAAATGGACATCTCTACGAGCAGATACCTTTGACGGAATGGCCGCCCTCTGGCATTTCTGCCAACGAGGAACTCACACTGGGTCAAGCGATGGAGCTCATCTCGAGGGGTGTGCCGACACATAGAGGTCACAAACGGCCGATCACGCACGCGTCAGACCATTACTATGGTCTATATACAACGACGGCTGGGAATCACGGCGATGAAGGCGACTCCGTCAACCAGCACAACGCGATGACGCAGCTGATGAGTCTACGAGTTCAGGGCTCAGGACCACCTACATACCCATGGGAGACCCTCGAGCAACCAAGCATCGCCTTCGGCGTTGGCGCCCGGCCCGGCACAATCACGCTAAACTCGTGGGTGAGCCGGTCGAGCGTGATGCCGCCGATGATAGCCCTGCGCGATCCGGGTGTGGTGCCCCGCGAAGTCGATCTTACGCAGATCTTTGAGCGACTGAAGGATCTCGAGGCCGGCCTCGAGGACGACGATCCAGATCTCATGTACCAGCAGCTTTACAAGCGCTTCCTACGAGACCCGGAAAAGACATCCAGTCCTCACAAGCGCATGGAGCAACAGATAATGGATCTGGTCATGTGCCTGTCCGGCCTGGACTGGATCGACTTCACGACCCCCAAAAATCAGGTCGTCACCAAGTTCATCTACGATACGAGCCCGGCAAATCACGCGCAATATCTGAAGTTCTTTTATCAATTGCTGCTAAGTCTAGAGCTTGAGTTACGCATCAACTCTAGATTGCACACCGACTGGGCCAAAGAACGTCTCATGGGACAGATACCGCCCAAGATCCAGTGGAACCTGGCGTTGGCGCGGCGCTGGCGGGACAACATACGTGTCGAGGAGTACGGCGCAACGGCTGAGAATATCAGGCTACGGTACAAGCTGAGGAAGCGCCAAACCAAGATGCTCAAACGGTTTGCCCAGATGATGAAGTGGTCGAACCTTGCGGAGACGCTGGACATACTGAAAGAACGAGATGCAGAAGGGAGCTTACTTACAATCAGTTCTCACACCATGGCCTTTTTCAGTGGATTAGTGCTGCCGGGGGTAAGTAGACAGAGCCCTTTGGTGCAGCGTTCGCTTCTCACCGCCCCGACCCGCCGGCAGCTGTATACCTTGACAACGAGAAACTATGCTGATCTATCGTGTAGCCTACCTTTCCTTTTCTCATGATGAACAGCCTGATCGATATAGACCCCGACAAAGCGACGGACAATCTTGCGCTACTGACTCACCTGAATCCGAACTGTGGGTTCCAATACCGTAATAGTTATACGTATTGGACGTCGACAAGCATCGTCGGGAAAGTCCTAGCGCCAACATGTCTCGAGGTTGCTGGCTGGGTTGGGCCGGCCCGTCCTTCGGCTGACCTCGGCCGCTCTCAGATCGCGCGGATTCGCTCTCGCCGGCCGCGCCAGCGCATGACGCCCGAAGACGTCGCCACCATGAGCGAGCGCTGCGATCCCCTCGGGCCGGCTGCCGAGGTATACCCCGTCAAAGAGTACGAGCTCAGGCCACCGGACAGCGACGACGTCGTGGACACGGTCCGCATCGAGATGCTCAACCTAAAGCCCCTCACCGACGTACAGGAGGCGGGACCGGCTTGGTTCGACGCGAGCATCCAGTTCGCCATCTCCGGCGTCAGCTGGCCGCTGCGCCTGAGCTACGACGTCTGGTTCATCCATGCGTGGCCGTGCTCGGACGGGCCCCATCCGCTGTTCTTCGACTATGTGTATAGGAACGTGAGAGTCGATGAGGTGGTTGAAATCAAAGACTGGGTCAAGCCGACGTCATTGCCGCTGAACGGGAGCGGGAGCTTGAAGGAAAGGAGTGGCCTGTCGACGCCCGTTGGTGGAAGCGGTAGCAACAGTCAACAGCAGCCGCAGCCGCAGTTTGACAAGCATATGCCGCAAGAAGATGATGATACCGAAAGGGTTCTTGTTATTGAGGCGTTTGGCGTAAAAGATAATGAGGTTCTGGCCCGGGCTTGGTGCTCGCATTGGGGACTGAGTGCTATCGTCGCGGATATCGGCAAGACATGGTAAGCTACGACGAGCCTGCGTATTTAATTGGGAGTGAGAATCTCATGCTAACGATGATGCCTTTAGCATGGCGTGTGCCATCCGCGAGGCCTATGCCGCGACCCTGACGGTCGTGATACTCATCGAGGAACAGCCCGATGGGTTAGATTAAGGCTGAAGCCGAGGAAGGTAAACGAGCATGTCACGAAGCTCACGATGGTATGTAACGAATGATTGCGAACTTGACTGCTTTGCGGTATCGCATTGGGGAAAGGAAGAAGTTTGGAAACCGGAGTTACTGGTTGTGTTCTTTTGCTATGGTACCTACGGCTTATACCCACCTACTCGACCGAACAAGATGGCGTCGGCAAGAAAAGATTGCTCAATCTTGATTAGACGGCAATTATTAATGTTATTTGCTTGAATTGCTAGCACTGTAGAAATATTCTCCGGTCTGTTTTGTCAACTCGTTGCGAAGTATAGTAAGTAGTTCGTGCCGTGCATGAGGTAGTGGAAGCGAAGACCGGACGATCGGCGCGTTGGCGCAGGAGATTGGCGCTCAGAGAACCCGGGTTTTGGCCTGGGATTATATGGTAGGGATATGTCAAATCATCGTGACTGTACTTATCGTGAGATGATCCATGCTGGACTACGGATTATTCTCCCACGCGTCTGGAAATCCGCCCCTGAATGGTCCATACCGCGGGTGCTGGTCGGGGAGAGATTGAGCGCTCGAATACGAAGAAATTTCTGCGCTTTTTCCTCCCTTTTCTCCGCTACTATGCTGTGGTTTTTTAGGGCAAGGTCCACATACGTCCCCCAACAGATGGTTTTTGTAGTAATATCAAGAATTGCGGCCACGATGTTGCACGCTATAGTAAAATGGTGGTGTGCGAAAGCTCAACCTTTGGTGGGGTAGAAGTGGTCCCCAACCTACTAAGTATTAGTTAGTATAATACGGAGGTCTCTACAGATAATTCGTGGTCACCGCCTTTAACCTCCATCCCCCTTGCCTAGTTCGAAGAAAAGCTTCACACTGTATCGCTATAGCCGGCTTCAATGTCATTCTACGGCCGTTGTTTTTACCATAATTATTCTACCGCTCTTACTAAGTAAATTTTTAAGTCTTACAAAAAAGCTGTCGTAAAAAGCATCGCTAGATCTTTTGGTTTCCTTATCTCTGTAGTAGTAAATAGGGCGCTATTTTAACATTAGCAAAGCGCTGTAAAACAGTAGTAAGACCCCTAATGATTTTTTTATAGCGCTTGCTGACTATATGTAATACAGTATGAATTCTTCAAGGGCTTATTTCTGCCGGCAGAATCCTAATGCGGTAACCACGAATTATCTGTAGAGACCTCCGTAGAGCTATCTAGAGCAGGAGCTAGAGCTTGACTATCCCCTGCATACTTATGGGTACCTATACACAGATAGCTCCCAGCTATCTCTGTCTAGGCACTGTATTGTATGTGCGTTGTAGAGTCGGTATAGTTGGCGAGGTCGGGTGCAGCGAAGATTTTCCCCTCTTCCCCACCATGTTCCCCCGCTGAGTGACGACACTGCGCTTTACCCCTCCAAGCGTGAAGCTTGACGATCCCCTCAGCCATGAGCTTCTAAGGCTTTCACAAGAGCCTTTTTGACCCGGTGGGTTGCTGCTCCCAGCTATAGGAATATCCCTCCGATTCGTAGAAATAAGAAGTGAGAACGGAAGTCTCTTAGGTAGTAGTAAAGGAACCTACCTACCTACGTACTTACCTACCATCTACTTGAAGCATTCTTCTTTAACAACATTAAATATTAAGAATCAACCAAGGTCTGGATCACCTCGTCCGACCTGTTTATCTCTCTGCCTTGCACAGACTCTGAAACAAGAAAACTCGAACCCTGCAAGCACACCGATCAGATCAGATAGGCCTACCACACCACAGCATAGGGGCTGAATAAGGACCATCGCTCACCTCAGACCGCATAACACACGCATCCGATTCGCACACGATAGCGCCATTGGACGCCGGCAGCCATCGCCGTGCAGTTCGCCTCCCTTGCCCCCCTTGCTTACCAGCATTACGCCCGTGGCTGGCGTGTTTGATGCTATTCATTTCCTATCATGGAGTAAGTGATGCTATGGGCCTTGACCCTGGGCTTGCTATAAAAGCCATTGTTGTGTATACAGACGCCGCCTCTCTTTCCCAATGATTCAAGCAAACTCTAAAATGAACTAGATGTGACTAACACACGATGGCTTTTGATAGTGCTCGTAACATAATCCACCTTGAGAACAATGTGCGTGCCTCGCTGCCCCCGACTCTTTCTCTCGCACCTGAGTCCAATAATTTGTCCTCCTTGTAATTCCTTCCGCATTGCAGTTTCAATTGACCCGCCATGACGCCACAGGATCACTATATAGGGATTGACGTCGGCACGGGTTCAGCCCGTGCATGTCTCATCGATTCCTCGGGAGACATCAAGGCCCTTGCGTCGGAAGCTATTAAGCTCTGGCAGCCCCAGACCGGCTACTACGTAAGCACCTCCTGGCCTCCTTCGGCCCGGTACAGGAGCTTCGGAGCGCTGACGAGCCGTTCCAGGAACAATCTACAACAGACATCTGGCATTGCATCTGCCACTGTGTCCAGCGCGTCGTTCACCAGTCCGGCGTCGACAGTTCCTTGATCAAGGGCATCGGCTTCGATGCGACTTGCTCACTAGCTGTATTCTCCCACGACACCGACGAGCCTGTCCCCGTTACCGGCCCCGACTTTGAGAATGACGGCAACGATCGCAATGTCATCCTATGGCTGGACCACCGCCCTGTCGAGGAGACCGACAAGATCAATGCCACAGGCCACAATTTACTGCGATATGTTGGTGGCAAGATGAGCATAGAGATGGAGATTCCCAAGGTGCTCTGGCTAAAGAATAACATGCCCGCTGAACTCTTCGACCGCTGCAAATTCTACGATCTGGCGGATGCCCTGACACACCTGGCTACGGGCAACGAGACCCGCAGCTTCTGCAGTACCGTCTGTAAGCAGGGATACGTCCCCGTTGGCGTTGACGGCAGTGTCAAGGGCTGGCAAGAGGACTTCTACCACACAATTGGCCTGGGCGACTTGGTGAAAGACGACTTCAAGCGAATGGGAGGAGTCAACGGGGTGGTGAGCCTATTTGCTATAAGTTCAAATATAAATGAATTCATTGCTAATATGAGACGCAGAATGGTAAATACATGAGTGCTGGTGAGCTGGTTGGTACACTATCAGAAACTGCCAGCAAGCAGCTGGGCTTACCTGTTGGAATTGCGGTTGGCAGTGGTGTCATTGATGCCTATGCCGGCTGGATCGGCACGGTAGGAGCCAAAGTTGACAGGGAATACGGACATGCAGACGAAACTCACCCTGCGAATGACCTGGCTCAGGCATCCACAAGACTTGCTGCCGTTGCCGGCACGTCCACCTGTCACCTAGCCATGTCAGAGAATCCCGTGTTCGTTAATGGAGTATGGGGACCATACCGTGACGTTCTCCTTCCCGGGTTCTGGTTGGCCGAGGGTGGTCAGTCAGCTACAGGTGAGCTTTTACGTCACATAATCGAGACGCACCCGGCGCACAAGGACGTTATGGCACTCGCCGAAGCGATGCAATTAAATATCTATGATTACATGAACTTCCACCTCCGCGAGCTAGCCGAGAAGGCCGGCGCGCCAACGGTGTCCTACCTTGGCCGACACTTCTTCTTCTACGGTGATCTGTGGGGTAATCGTTCACCCATTGCGGACCCGAACATGAAGGGTGCGGTGATCGGCCTCAGCTCCGACTCCAGTGTGGATGGCCTAGCGCTCTACTACTATGCTACAATGGAGTTTATTGCGTTGCAGACGCGACAAATCGTGGAAGCCATGAACAAGGAGGGCCACAAAATCCAAACCATCTTCATGTCAGGCAGTCAGTGCCAGAATGACATGCTCATGGATCTTATTGCAACCTGCTGCGACATGCCGGTGCTTATCCCTAGGTATGTGCACGCGGCGGTTGTGCACGGTGCGGCCATGCTCGGTGCGAAGGCGGCCAGCGCGGACCAGCAGGGCAACACGGAGAACCTCTGGAGCATCATGGACCGCATGAGCAAGCCTGGTCGGCTCGTGAAGCCCGGGAAGGACAAGAACGAGAAGAAGCTGCTGGACACCAAGTACGAGGTCTTCCTTGACCAGTGCCGCACTCAGCAGGAGTACCGCAGGAAAGTCGACGGGGCAACTAATGGCTGGGTCGAGGAGCCGAGCAAGTCATCTTAAAAGGGGGTTGTATCAGGGTGCAATTGAATTCTGGGTGACATAGACAATGCCGTGCGTGAAATAGATAGACTATTCTCGTTCAAGTAATTGAAACTCGTATATCCTGCTCTGTCTGCATGTTGAATTATTTATATGAAAAGGTGTATTAGGATGATGGAAGCTAGGGGTTTCAGTGGTCTACTTAAGTTAACTAGCTGCAGCTTTCTTTTGGGTCCGTGCACGCGCGACCAGCGTAAGGCCTGCAACGGAGCTTCTTATTGATTGTTTTCTTTCAGCCTTGTCTTGAAATTTTGACAAGCCTACCGACCTACCTACCTACGGTAGTCAACATAGCAGGACCTGGGCAGGACCGCATTACCGTCTTCCCTTCCTCCCGCTGTGCAATTGTCGCCGTCTCCGACCCCCCGCATACACCCTCTGCGCTGCGACGGTCAACAACGCGCGACCTGACCCGACCGCCTCTCATCGTTGACTGCTCGCCATGTCGTTCTTTAACAAACCACAGCAACCCGCTGCAACGGGCAGTCTCTTCGGGAGCCCTGCCGGACAGCAACAGACTACCGGCCAGACGCCTAGCATGTTCGGCAGCAGCACCCAACAACAGACCACTACTCCACGGCCAAGCTTGTTTGGCGCTGCCGGTCAACAACAGACCACTACTCCGCGACCAAGCTTGTTTGGTGCTACTGGTCAGCAGCAGACGACGGGCCAGACGCCCGGCTTGTTCGGCAACAGCACTACACAGAACCCAGCTCCTCAGGCCCAATCCAGCTTATTCGGCAATAGCACTGCACAGAACCCAGCTCCCCAGACCCAATCCAGCCTGTTTGGTGCAGCGACAAATACGTCGGCGACACAGCAACCACAGACACAGACCGGTGGCTTGTTCGGAAACCAGCCAGCTCAGAACACACAATCTTCAGCCACAGCAACTGGCGGAGGGCTATTTGGCGCCGCTCGAAATGCACAACCTTCAGCGGCCAATACAGGCACGGGGCTTTTGGGTTTATCGTTAGCTACTCCGGCAGCTACTCAGAATGCAGCAGGTGGCCCCAGCCTTTTTGGAGCCAGCCAACAACCCGCTACTTCGACCAATGGCGGCGCGCTGCCCCAAGGAAACACAACCGGCTATTTTGACAGTCTTCTCGCGAAAAGCAAGAAGCAAGCCCAGGGCGAAAATCCACTTGAGGATCTCCCTAGCTTGCAGCTTGGGCTGGGCGACCTGCGACAGCGTCTTCGGAAACTAGGGCCCCAGGCGGAACCTCTCCAGCATGGCAGAGCCCAATACATGCTTGCCGCCTCTGGAGTAGACCCAGGCACGGCCGTAAAAGATCTCAAATTCTTCAGTGCTCAAACTGCCGGTCGTGTTGACCGACCTACCCCTGTCGCTGGAGGTGCAACCGAGATCGACGTCGAAGCATATCTCGCGAATCTTCAATCTAAGACTACGTTAAGTATGATTGCTGACGGCCTCGAGAGATCAGCCAAGGACTTCGATGATTTCTTGGAAGATAACATTACAATGGAGTGGGAAGCCCAGAGAAAGCGTATCTACGAACATTTCGGTATAAAGTCCAGGGAGGAAGGACCCGGTGATCATGGTGCGGGCACACCAGCCAGAGAAGCATCAGGAGGGTTTGGACGATCAAGAAGAAACCCCAAGGCTTCTCGGTCTGCAGCGTCTACAACTAAGGGCAGTACTTTTGGTCGCTCAATTCTGCAGAAGTCGGTCATTGGAACACCAAGTAAAATCGGTTCCCACCAGCCCGAGTTCAGAGATGTTGAGGACGCTGCAGGTAGTCCGGCGGCGGCAGCAGCTCCTAACGGTACATCTATTGATGACCGGTTTATTAGAGAGAAGCAAGGCAAATTGGCAGACCGCGTGAGAGACCTCAACTTGGCTCGGCTTGAAAAGACACCCTACCCCATCTTGCGCGAACTTGCTGAGGTGGAGAGCAAGTCGGGTGATCGACATGCTCAGCAACTTGTTGATGCGTACCATGCCGCCATGTCCATCGTAGGCGAGAATCCAGAGGCCGAGACATTTGCCGGAGATGCCACAGCTAGAGAGCGCCAATTTAAAGATAACTACCTTGATCCAAACGACAAATCCGCCGGTTCGTTGAAGATGAGGAAAAGAATATTAGATGGTGCAAATCGCTTCCTAGAGAAAAAGTTCTTCCGAGAGGTTGAAAGCGTCATCGCCAAACATCCCCGAGAAGCTGCTCTCGGAGGACGTCCTGACGTTATCAGCAAGATTCAAGCCTACGTGCGGTTACGGAACGCCAGAAAAGACCTGGTTCCCGACAAGATCGAGCTTCAGCAGGATGCCCAAGGAGAATTCGTCTGGGCAATCGTGTTTTTCCTATTGCGTTCCGGTCATATTACGGAGGCTGCACAATATGTTAAGGCGCAATCGACAGTCTTCCGAACTATTGATAGGACATTCGCTTCTTACCTTCTCGAGTATGTTGCCAGCCCTGAGAGACGGCTAAGACGGCAGCTGCAAGACCGATGCAACAATGAATACAATCAAAGAGCACGCAACGCCCCCGAAAACTCCATCGACCCTTATCGTATGGCATGCTATAAAGTTATCGGACGATGTGACGTCGGCAACCGCAGTCTTGAAAACCTGAACACAGAGATCGATGACTGGATCTGGCTTCAATTCAACCTTGCTCGTGAAAACGACAAAGCAACTGAAGTCGCCGCTGAATCGTATGGCCTGCAGGATCTTCGGACAAGCATCCGGGAGATTGGACTGAAGCACTTCCCCAAGAACCCCAGCGAAGATACTAATGGCACCTTCGGCATGTTCTTCTATCTGCAAATTCTTGCCGGTATGTTTGAGCAGGCTATATCATATCTTTACACCTTCTCCTATGTGGACGCCATCCACTTTGCCATTGGCCTTGAGTTTTACGGCTTGATTCGACCATCTGATCCATGGACCACGGCGGACACGCTTCTGTCCCATGACACTCGGTCGAAGCCGCAATTGAGCTTTGGTCGGATGCTAGGGTACTACACGAGAGACTTCCGCGCTGCGGACGTGAGCTCTGCCGTAGACTATCTCACTCTGATCTGTCTCAACGCCGACTTGGGTGGTGAGGCAGGGCGCCAGCAGGCGGAGCTCTGCCATGTGGCGCTGCGGGAGCTAGTTTTGGAGACAAGAGAGTTCAGCAAGTTGATTGGCGACATCAGACCAGACGGACGTCGTATTACTGGGCTTATTGAAGAGCGCGGTTCCCTCATCGGCTTGCGAGAAGAGGACGATTTCGTCAGGACGGTCACTCTCCAAGCAGCTCGGTTTGCTGATGACAATGGCCGGACAACTGATGCGGTGCTGCTGTATCATCTTGCCGGAGACTACGACAGCGTTGTTACGATTGTCAGTCGCGCTTTGAGCGAGGCGATCTCACTCGAGATTGGCGAGGATCCTATGCGTCTCATGCCCGTCAAGCCACGTGCCACCGGTAAGACACCAGAAGCGCAACCAGGAAGCAGTCTGAGTCTCGCATCTATCGACGACCCTATCCAGCTCGCCTATACTATGATGTCCATGTACGAGAAGGATGCCATGTTCTCAACAAAGATTCAGAACCAAAACCGAGTTGCCTGTCACCTTCTGCTGCAGATGAGCGAAATCAAGGGCCTAGTAGAAGCAGGCCAATGGCCCGAATCATTAGATGTGAGTCCCGCATAGCCCTTCACTTTCCCCCTAGAGCAGTGTATTAACAGTTTCCATAGAAAATCCGCGCGCTCGAGATCCTTCCCTTGGACGCCAATGGCGACGCGGCTAGGGTCCGTCACTACGCATCCAAGTTCTCAGGTCTCTCGCAAACGGTGGCGATTAACGTGCCGAACCTGTTGATGTGGACCATCACGTGCTGCATCCGACAGCGCGAACGGCTCATGGGTGGGCAGTTCAGTGGCAATGAAGGGTCGCGCCGGATGATGTACGACGGCCTCAAGCAGATCAGCCTGGATCTGACGACGTACACCAGCCAGCTGCGCTACAGGTTCCCCCCACATCTACTTGAAGCGTTGGCGAGGGCATCTGCGGATTAGGCATGGCTGTGTCCGGTGAATGTGAAGGTGTAGGAGTACTCGATCAGCCTACAGTAGATATTAAAGACAAACTGTTGGACAATTGGTAGTATAATGTAATTGGATCTGTATTGCGTGCCACTGTGTGTCCCGTCGGGAAAAAATGATGCCAGTCCAACAGTAGGATACCATACCAGCACTACAGAGCCCAAGTCAGAGGCAGTGATTCTAAATTGTTGATACATGACAGAAGTTAACAAATTGGCTCATGACCTATCTTAGATAATGTGTTTAACAAGGCAGTTGGTGAATTGGGTTTACGGTCGTCTCTAAACGCGCTGGTCTCCTGATGAAATTACATCTTCCCCATACAGCAGTTATTTATACTACTTTTTTCCTACCCGGGTACGTACTCTCGCGTTCAACAGAGACCAAAGAAAATACCTACCTAGCTAGGTACATGTAGGCACAATGCAATTCATGTTGTGTAACAATAGCGTTGAACAAATAAAGGCTTGGCAAGTTAGATCTAGCGTCGCACCCGAGTCATTAGCGTGCCCGACCTGGTGTGTCCCACGACTCATGTGGACCCCACCTGCAGCAAAAAAAACACTATCAGGTTAGACAAGACCGGTGATCTGCCGCCTCCAGATGTACGACATCCCACATTCCACCGTCTCGCTCCATCCGAGCCATCCACTCTGCCCCCTCTGTCCAATCCTGTTACTGATCTAGCGTGTCCGTCGGGACTTGTCGCCGTATCCGACCCCATTCAGCCCTACGGCACCTGTCTCAGCCGGTCCGTTGCTCGATTCGTCCTACTCCCCGTCGTTAGCGGACTACTACTGCTGTATGTTGTCTTCAGCTGGCACGTCCGACTCGGCCAGAGCCTTCAGGCACGGGATACGACCAAGATACCTTGGGAATGGTATCTCCTAGCTACAGCTGTACACGAGGTCATCATCGCTTTGTGGCCGGCCGGAAGACGGCCCCGGCCCCTGCTGAGCAGCAGTACATTGTCTGTTTGTACTTATGTATGTATGACAAGACGGTGCAAGGTGAGTAAATAGAATCGAGTGTGACGTGACCAAACCCGATGTGACCTGACATGTAATACAGCCGGCTGTACTTGTGCTTGCTATTGCCGCTTGACATAATAATGCTCTCCTCCACACCTTCGTCCTCAACCTCCACCAATGGTCCCGCCCCTACATCCGCCTTCGCCCCCGTTTCTGCTGCCGCCTCCACTGAGCCCAGCCTTATCCACCGCCAGCAGGCTTCTGCTACTGCTGGGCTCGTTTGCTCTCCGGCCGATGCGCCTGAATTCGGAGCTGCTGGACACCGACCCAACGACCAGAATCGCCAAAAGCGTTGTCCATCTCCATCTCTCGATGGCCAATCCCCTGACTCGACTGGTTCCATTCCCAGTGGTCGAGATAATGTCTCAACTGCTCCCCAGGACCAACGCACCAAGAAGCGGCGTACCGGGGCCGGTTCTAGGGGCAGGGGCGTCGCCAACCTGACGCCCGAGCAGCTGGCGAAGAAGCGAGCTAATGGTAGGTCAGCATCCCTTTCTACTCGCCATTGCCTTCTTACATGCATCGTTCTCATTGTGCTTCTACTTTTGTTACGATAAGTGAGTTCCGTTGGTATATATAAGTTGTCCCTACGCTCTATACGTTCGTAAGATTGTGCAAGAGACATTCTTTCAAATTTTAAGGATTCGCCGGTAGATAGAGGTATCTGACTTTCGATAGACCGAGAAGCGCAGCGAGCTATACGTGAACGTACTAAAAATCAGATGGAAGCTCTTGAGAATCGAATACGCGAATTAACCGCGCAAAAGCCTTATCAGGATCTGCAAGCAATGATCAATCAGAAAAGAGCTATCGAAGCCAAGAATGTAGAACTCACAGCACATTTAGCTAAGATTGCGGCCTCGATCCAACACTTTTTGTCCGATAATCCAGGTTTGTTAGCTTCTTTATCTATATGCTTCCTCGTTGCTGATCCAGGCAGTAGCAGCGGAAGTTGGTTTTGCTTCTCCAGTCTCAACCTGTAATCCTATACAACCCGCACAACAACAGCAGCAGCAGCTCTCGTCTTACTCCGTGCATAATGAGTCGACACCTGGAGGTGAACATACGCCACATTCAGGCGTTGACTCATGGCATAGCCCAGCACCACCCCAATCAGCTTCACCCCCCAATTTGGGCTCCCATCAAGTCAAGAGGTCGAATCAGCAAGGGCACAGTTATATCCCGAATCTGAACATTGGTGGCGAGCGTCTCAAGCTCGACTCCTTGCCGGACCCCCCACTGCGTTTCGATCGGATGCAAACAGGTGTGAACGGAGCTCAGGATTCACCAGCTTACCAGCACCTACCCATGAAATATGATTGGGTCCCCCCAGTGGCACATACGGGTCATGACAGTGACACAATAGCCAGCAGGACCTCGTCGCTCGCGCCGCCAACACAGCAGCACCATTACGCAGAGGATTCTTCAAATTCTTCTCAGACGCCGTTTGGAGGTGCTGAGATTCCCATTAAGCATGTCCCAGCAACCTGTCCCATTGACGGCCTCCTCCTGAATTTCATGTTCGAACGGCGCCAACGCTATGCTGAAGGAATCCCGGCGAAGGAGGTAGTAGGGCCAAGGTATCCCTCCGTCTCTTCGTTGCTTAATTCCGATAACAGGTCGTATTCCCATCCGGTGTCCCAGGTCTTCACGGATATTCTCTCAAAGTTTTCCGCACTTGACAGAACACCTGAGAGAGTAGCTGTTTTGTACGTCATGTTCCGGATCAGTGAGTAGACTCCTATCCCTTCCCGTTCCGGGTATTCTCAGATCAATATTTCATCCGGATTATGGTCACGCGTTTTACCTTGAAAATTTTTTACAGGACTTACTCAAGATGGCAAACGCTAACGCTCAGTGTTTTAGTGCGGTGGCACATTAGTCCTACTCCGGAGAATTTTGAGCTACTACCCCCGTTCTCACAACCCCTGGATGTGCAGTACAGCATCCCGCATCCCGCATGGGTTGACTATTTGCCCTGGCCCGCCATGCGAGAGAAGTTCGTTCGCGAATACGAATCTCCAGATTGCGATTTCGACAAGATCTTCCTCCCTTATACTCAAACACTGTCCCTCAACTGGCCCTATGATGACAAAAATGCCCTGATTGAAACACCCAGCGAGGTTATCATCAATCCCGTTTTCCAGGAGCACTTTCTCAGAATAGAGAATTGGACATTGGGTGATGCTTTCGATAAGGCTTGTCCGGCCCTACGAGGCACGTATAATCTCAAGAGTTGAAACAACGCGTCGAAATAAAAAATGGACGTATTAAAATAATGAAACCATAAACGCGAGACGCGCTCTACAAGTCGGTTTTGTATCTAAAGCACTGTTGGTCTGAATATTGGTTGTATTTGGTACTACGGCGTTTTGGAACCTTAAAAAGGGAAACCATTGGGATTACTTTCATGTACAACTGGACTCCAAGGCATTGGGAATGTCATGCGAATAGGCAGATGGCATGAGGAAATCAGGTTGGGATCTTTGGCAAAATTATATATCGGTAGGTGGGTTACCCAACTGGGGGCTGTGATTGAGGTATCTTCACTCAATATATACTTCCCAGGACGAAGATGGAATCCGGCGTATTGGGTGGAGGCTTGCATGCACGTATGTATGTACGTAATGGTTATCAATGTTAATGTTAATGAATGTTAATATTAGTGTTTATATACATACGTATCAAGGACAGGTACATGGACAAGAACAGTGCGTTGGATCCTTGTGATAGCATTCGTGGAACTCGGAATACACATTTAGTGGTTTGACTTCACCTTTTTGTCACTATGGTTTGCATCTACAAAGCTAGGTATTTCTTTTGTTTCTGATTCTTGTGTTTTCTACCTTGAGTATACCAATGTGGCCTTGTTTCTTATGCGCAAGGCCTGTTGCTGAATTATATATATATATATATATATATACGTACGCGTCCTCGTATGGTTTGGTAACAGATTCTGGATATGACAGTTGAAGGTTCTTCGCCTTGATGTTGTATTTGCGACTGCCCCTACCCGAATGTAGTACGTTGTGTGAATTAGCATTATCATATTCTATACACGTTTTCTATGATCTTGCCTATCATTATCCTCTTTTGTCCTCTCACGTGTCTTCCTATCGTAGCTAAGATGGCCTTATCCCTTCTATCACGCTTCATCTTCCAAGTCCCCAAACGAGAACGCAGTGACACCGCCCTGCCGGCCGCTGCCAACGAACAGTGTAGGCGTATGATCCCTAGGGAAAGTGTGGAACTGCAGACTCTGGATGATGGGAAGATCCATGCGCTCCCGCTCTTGCGCCACATCGAGTATGGGCCGTGGATGCCCGGATCGCTCATTCAGTTTCCCCTCCGTGGCGAAATCGAGAACCCGGAGCCGCGAGCCTGTGCGTACTGAGTATAATGCGACGGTGCCTGGGATATCATCGTGAGCGGCAGCCACGACGCCCGTGTCCGCGTCGTATGCGAAGCCGATGTCAATGTGTGCCGTGTTCCGGTAATGCTCGAAGTTGATTACGGGCTGGGTCACGGTATGATTCAGGCGATCATAGCCCCCCTTTTCAGAGTTCTTGCCACCCCGCTTATCTCGCTTGTTTCGGTTGCAACCTTTTAAATCATCCCGTTGGGAGTTGCGACGCCATTTATTTTGATAGATGCTGCGTCTTTCTCCATCTTTAGTATCAGCGTCAACTCTACCGCCGTCGTCTTCTGCGCCGCGAAACGACCGCGCGAATCGTAGATCGTAGACTCCGAGCTGGTTCCGCAATCCGGCGACGAGGACCTGGTTTCCGCCATTCAGACATCTCATATGCGTGATGGTAGAAGGGAGCTTGAGATGCGACCATAATGTATGCCGTACGCGTGTATCGGCGGTGAACAGCGCCCCCGGCCGTCCACCAAATCGTAAGATCTCGGTCTGGCTTGGGTGAAAGTCGATTGTGAATACGTCGCGGAATAGGTCGAGCTGAGACTGCAGTTTAGGGTTGGAGGGGACCGGCTCAGGAGGCGTTAGCCAGCTCGGGTCGACTGGGGTGCGATGCAACTGAACGATCCCCTTACTAGTGCCTACAACGCATCTCAATGGCGAGGACTCCGGAGCAGACACGATACAGTGTGCTTCGTCGCGCCGGCTCATCCCGCATATTGGTACAGGGGTCAAATTGTCTATAGTAAATGAGTGCCAAAAATCGCACAAGATACCAGAGCAAACAAGCTGATAGGGAATGGCAATAAATCCATGAAACACAAATCGAAAGGGAAGTGGAAAAGGGATCGTGGAAACGGACATACTGGAAGGCAGGAGCCAGCTTGGACGCAAAGAGTCTTCGTCAACCAAGTCAATTTCAGGCGATAGCAGCCACAGAGAGTTAGGATAATTCCCAACGAACGATTGCCGTGATGTCACAAGTATAGTGTTACTATGTGCGCAGTACTGGATATCTGAGATTTCCGGTATTCGTGCCTCCACGTAGGGCGGCGGGCGACGTTGTGGTAAGCGGTAGTTGGCTAGGAGGTGCTGGTTGAGGCTACGTTAAGGCACGGAGTGAACATGTCAGCCACTTTGTTGTAACTGGATGAAAAGCCGGCAGACGTTCATCAAACAGATACTAGTGTTCAACTGGAAAATGCATACCGCTTATTATTATCTCGAGGGAGATATGTCGAGGATAAAACAGGTCCGCCCACAGTTGCTGAAGCCAACCATTTCGTTTCTTAGTATCGCGCTCACGACTTACGTATCATACCATAAAGTAAGAACGGTAGATAGAGAAATGAGGCATAGGCGCTGCCAGTAACATACCTGCGTACACAACACACATGCCAGTTTTGTGATCAGCGCCCGCGACACACATGCGATTGACCTGCATTCCTCGACCGGTTGGGATGCAGCCTTTATTCCGCAGACCGTCGACAAAACAAGCAACCTGCATGTCATTCTTGATGACGCCATATTCACGGGCGAAGAAGCCGCCTGTCAAGGGCTCATGGAGCACTCTTGCGCGCTTGATTCGATTCTTGGTGAGGTTCAAGTGCCGTAGAGCAGTCGCGGCGTCCTCATCGCGGAGCTTCCGCCTCTTCACATTGTGAGAGGACCACGCAGCGTCCGTGGGCGCTGTCTTGCTGTTCTCGACTTTGAAATAGCGCTTCTTCTCGGGATCTTTTGTGCAATCATTAGCCTGTGCGCCCTCATACCGCGACTCATTCGCCTATACTCGTATTGCAAGAGGAGCAGTGAAGGAGTGGAGGGTTAGGATATCGAAGACAAGTTCGTAGCGGATCGGATCGTTGGGCGACTGACCGTAATAGTACCCCGGGATATTCATACTCATGACCTTCTCGAGAGAAGTGTATGTATGTAGATCGGAAGATATTGAGACGATCCTCAATCGATATGAGACGGTCGAAATCCGTACCTCTACTGGTAGAGCATCGGCTATCTAAATAATCGGGGCAGAGGCACTATGCAATTAGCGGGCACATGGCGTTACCTACTAATGGCCAGCACATTCAAAGTTAAAACGCACAAATGAATGAATGATAGGGGATCGGCCTAACAGAGCTAGAACAAATGTTTTGCCACAGGTCAATTTCACCAGTTCAGTCTCCAAAATTACTATCAAAACCCATCACGGAAAAATAAATTGATAACAGCATTAGTAATAATTTTACTTTCTTCTTATTTATTAAGTCTAAAAGACGTATAGGTAGGGTATATGACCGAAGTCCGCCCGCCGCATCATTCAGTTTACAAAGATGAAATTATAAAGAGTGATTGTTCGACCCCCAAGCCAGACGGAGAACTATCTATACACCGAAAGGCAAAAGGTATGTAACACAAATGGAGAAGGGGGCCGAATGGCGCGGCATGGCGGGGACTGCCGCGCCGGTTTCACAGTTCGACCGTTTACGACGACTTCTCGTGCTGGGTGGAGACACGCTGGAGGGAGACCACTGTGAAACAAGTTAGCGAGGGTTGTCTGACACGTAATGCGGATCAACACAAAGGACTTACCGAAGTCTTCAAGGGAACGTTGCTTCTGGCTTCCCTTGGGCGACTTGCCGTGCATGAGGTTGTCGAAGCCAGAGCTGTCCTGAAGGAAGTAGTATACACCGCCCATGACGCTGAAGACACCGAAGGAGAAAATCCAGATACGGACGACGGCGACAATGTGGGTGTAACCACTCTCGAAGAAACCAAAGATACAGAAGAAGGTAGCGAGAAGATCGACGATCAGAATGGCACCACTGAGCTGCCACGAGGGGATGGAGGACCAGAAGGGACCGTTGGCACGAGTGATGAAGATGAGCCAGTTCTCAGTGAGCGAGATCTCGAGGAACAGGACCTCGTCCAGGTTACCGTTGTTCTGAACAATACCGCCGTTCTCGCCGTTGACATACAAGGTAGTGACAGTAATCCAAGTACCAATAGCAAGAATGATTCCGAGGACGACGGAGAGACCCCACAGCTTGGGCAGGTTCCATTTGACAGGGCTCATGGAGTAGGGGGCATTGTCATAGGCGATAGCTAGGGTGGCAACGTCCGCAAAGATGGCAATGAAGACAACAAGCTCGATGTTGAGGGATCGGTTGAGGATAGCAATCCACAGACCAAGGTAGATCTCCAAGTGAAGCGAAAGGGCGATACGGTAGACAACGTAAGCGTACATACGGTGGAAAATCTGGCGGGAAGTCTTGAGGGCATCAATAATAGCACCAAGACCGGGAGCCAAGAAGACGATATCGGCAGCGGAACGAGCAGCATCGGAGGCACCCTCGACAGCAATACCAGTATCAGCCTTCTTTAGCGAAGGAGCATCGTTGACACCGTCACCAGTCATACCAACGAGGTAACCACGCTGTTGCAGAATCTCGACGACGTTGTACTTGTGTTGGGGGAAGACCTCAGCGAAACCATCAGCAGCCTCGACGAAATCGTAGACCTCTGAACCGGGCATGTCACCACCGCCACCAAGACCAAGACGCTCAGCGTTGTAGACGTTGGTACCAAGACCGAGTTGACGGGAAGTTTCACGAGCAATACCGACAGCATCACCAGTAAGCATCTTAATAGACAGACCCATACGCTTAGCCTCGTTGATGGTGCGGGCAGTATCGTGACGAGGGGGATCAGAGCAGGGCATGATACCGAGGATTTCCCAAGCACCCTCACCACGCTTGCGGGCAACACCGAGAGAACGGAAACCACGGGTGGCAAACTCAGCAACCTTGTTCTTGTAGGCCTGGTCGATTTCCTCGGGGACCGGGTGGTCCTCGGCGACGGTCTTCAGGACGAAAAGAGGAGCACCCTTGACGCAAGTGATGACCTCACCCTGGGGAGACTCGACGACAGCAGTAACCTTCTTGGAGACAGGGTCAAAGGGGTAGAACTCGCGAACGATGTAGCGGGAGAGGACACCCTTGGCGCGGGGGTAGTACTTCAGAGCCTTGAGGAAAGCCTTGTCAATGGCATCCATACCCTTCTTCTTGCGCGAGGCAGCCAAGCAGGCAGTAAGCATGAGGTCATCGGGCTCAACGCCAGCAACAGTGAAAGGCTCGGACAGAGACAGCTTGTTCTTGGTGAGGGTACCGGTCTTGTCAGAGCAGAGAATCTCAACACCAGCCAGGGACTCGATAGCCGAGAGTTTCTGAACAATGGCCTTCTTCTTGGCGAGGTAGGCAGCACCGACAGCCATAGTGGTGGTGACGACAGCGGGAAGACCAACAGGAACACCGACAATGGTGATAGCCAGAGTGAAGGCAAGGATGTCGACGATGGGGTTGGAACGGTAGAAAGACGAGACCCAGACAACCAAGAGGGTGACAATGACGAGGACTAGCAGAATCGTACCAATACCGTTAAGAACCTCAGTGAAGTGACCACTGCCACCGGAGGCCTGGCTGACCAGGGCAGCGGCACGACCGACGAAAGTGTTGTCACCAGTAGCAGTGACGACCATGAAGGCCTCACCACGCTTGACGGCAGAGGAAGCGAAGCACTGGTCGTTCTTGTGCTTGTCGACAGCGAGGGACTCGCCGGTGAGGGCGGACTGATCGACTTGCAGGAAGGCATCATCGGTGACGATGCGACCATCAGCAGGAATAATGGTACCCTCCTCAACCTGGAGGATATCACCGGGAACGACCTCCGGAGCCTCAATCTCCTGGAGGTTACCGTTACGAAGAACAACAGCCTTGAGCGCGAGAGTCTTCTTCAGCTCATCGACGATAGAACCAGCCTGGTATTCCTGAATGAAACCGACGGCGGCGTTAAGGAGAAGCAGACCGATAATGACACCGAAATCAACCCAGTCTTCCAGACCAGCAGCAAGGACGGCAGCGGCCTCCATGACGAACTGAATAGGACCAACGAAGAAACCCTGGAATGAAACCCGTTAGTTGTGTCTCAACCTCTAGTTCACCGGAGGTTAAGCATACGAAGAACTTGAGGAGCAGGTTTTCCTTCTCCTCCTTCATCTGATTGAGACCATACTTTCGGCGACGCTCCGTAACCTGAGCTGTACCATAGTTAGCGACGATGTTGCCCACCAAGCCGGTCCAATGTCGCGCCGTCCGCTATCCATACGGCTGGCCGGACAATTGAGCGAGGCGAAGCAACATCGAAACTTACAATCTGTCAAACCCGAGCGGGTGTCGGTGTTGAGCATCTCCTCGGGAATGGTGCGGCCCTGGCCAGGGCTAGTGCCCTCCTCTTCCTCTTCTTCATCGCCTCCGTCCTGGGACTCGAGGTCCTCGATCAGAGCATCGATGTCCTCATCCTCCTCCTCGGCCTCCTCAGGCTTGGGCTTGGTAGCAGGGACATGCTCCGGGTTGTTGTGGTGACCCGCCTTCTCGTCGAAGTTACCCGACTCGATGTTGGTGTTGATTGCCGGCGCGGCGGCGGTATTAGGCTCAGCCATTTTGGCGAGTACTATTACTATGTTCGAGATCTACTCGCTGTCCCAGAACTACTACTACTAAAAGAGTGAAGGTCAGTATACCGGCTTAACATTAGGGCTGGAGCTGAGATTGAGAACACCGCTGCTGCGGGAAATAATAACAGCGAGTAGAAGGGACATCTGCGGCTGGAATGCTAGGAACTAGGGAAAATGTTGTTGTTGCGATGGTGAGATCGAGGGGAGCGGACAGGAATTGAGACGAGATTGGACCTACACAAGAATAACACAGATTGATAGGGGGGAGGGAGGGGGGGGAGAACGTATGGTGGAAGGCACCAGCGTCGAGAACCTATTGATAGTTGACGAGTCGATATGAACAAGTCTCAACGCGGTAAGAGAGAAAAGAGAAAACGAAATCGTCAATTGCGACGGGCAGCGCGCTTTTTTAAAGGATAAGAGGCTAAGGACGGAGGGCAAGCAAGATGCTGGATGGATCCGCCGAAGAAGCTCTTCTCCAAAACGGGCGCAGGTTAGCCAGGGTTAGCCAGGGCCCATCGTGCTCGGTGTCTCGCGACCTCGTGGTACAGTGTGAACTCGCATGTCCCATTCTCCGATGCGACCAATAAGAGCGATGGTGAATAGTCCTCCTCGGCAAGCTACTTGTAGGTAAGTTCATTGCCAGTTCATTGCCAGTAAACTGTACCAGATGTACCAGAACAGAAGGGCCCTAATTCAGTGCTACACCTACGCTTCTCTCTCCCTCTCTACGTAGTATTCCTCGATTTCAAGATTTCATCGTTCGCCATTCACCCTCCACCTAGATATCACGCAGTCCGTGAGTTTGTTGTTGGCTCGCACAATGTTTAGCCGTTGCAGAGGACGGTCGCCCCCTGAATAAGCATTGTCTAGCGCAGCTAACGGAAATGAGTTATACTCTTCGTTGTTCTGCTATACCTAGATATGTAGCACGATACCTGGTTGCGTTAATATCGCCTCGTCGTACCAGGAATAAGGTGCTATATGCGACTTACCATGAGGTATCCCCAGCGTTGATAAGAGGTCGACCTGCATGGAGAAAACCCTGCCCACACACGCACAGTCTGAATGCCGAGACCGATGCACTGTAAGATCAAGTCCTCATTACAGCGCAAGAGCTGTGTGCTGCCCCACTTTGTCCCAGTAGCCATCTTGGACCGGGACAAGTACAGCGGTAGTACATGTAGGTAAATCACTCACTCAACATTTCCTTCACTTGCCATGACGACAGACCGCAACGATGTCAAATATGCCTCGAACCGCCGCCGACTTTCTTATTGCTCTGCTCGGCATCCTCCAGGATAGCAACATTCGCTTCTCGTGAGCTGCAGCGGAACGTCCTCTATGCAATTGATTGGTCCGGACATATCCTCGCCCGCTCCGACCGCAAAGTTATGGTCTACAGACTTGCGCAGTCTGATGTGACTTTGTTTTGATCAGAATTTTCCGATCAAAACACAAGTTCCTGCCTCCGTCGCCGTCCCAAGCAACATTGCCAGTGGGGGCCCACATAAGCACGGGCGGCCAGCACGGACCATCCCTGTACCCAGCGGTACTTCTTACAGCGATACTACAGTAGGCTGCAGCCACCAAGCGTGCCCCAGTTCGGCCTGCCTATACTACCAGCCACTATGTACCTACGTACTTAGCACACTAAGGCCCGCGTCTGCTCCTCGCACTTACTGCATAGGGTACCATGCCATATCCACTATAACTTCAAACTAAAACTCGGCCATTGCTTCAGAGCCTGAATGGTCATTTGATAAGAGCTGATAGAGCAATTGCGGTAATAAGCTCGGTCCTAATCGGTTCCCTAGTTGGAAACCCACACAGCAGACGAATTCGTGCGAGTCGCGAGACCAGCGGAGATGCGTATTCGCCTATTGCACTGTAACTCGCACTGTATTAAGGTCTCCTTCCCGTACATTCCTGTTCCTCTCGCCCATGAGCAATTTAACGCTCAAACAGCCACACATGCAACACATGGGCACAAGCCATGGCCCTAACAGCATTACATAGTGCAGTACCTACTTAAGATAGCAACCTATACGTATATACGTATGCTCTGCGGCCCGAGCTGAATTTACAAGCAAAACAAGGTTGTTGATGTCAAACTTCCGCTCCCGCAAACCTCCGCGCTCCTGAGCTATTTTCCGCGTCGTGTACTGCAACATGGCTGCTACCTATAAGTCGGCACTGAGCAAAACCTTAAGCTGCTGCTCATAATTGCCCGTCTTTCACAGTGTACACCAAGGAGCTTAAGTGCGCAGATTGTCTACATAGCAAATGGGTTCGCGTCTTTCTTAGTCAGTTGGCCCTGTCGATCATGCTGCCACCGTTACTCGGATGTACAAGAGAATATGATTATTATTATTATTACTCCCTAGATTAGTTGCTCCCACGCGACTTGCGTATTCAATCACTACCGTGTCCGTCCTTCAAAGCTAGTCCTTTGCGTGGAGGATTTTCCTTCTAAAAATGGTGCACAAACTACCTAGTTTAATCTCGTCAAAAATCATGATTCAACACGATAGCAGTCTAGTATAAAAGGGATGTTAGTCGGAACTCCAGGGTCTTTTTTGGCTGTCGAGGGCTGTCCAGCTGTAGCTGACAAGCTACGTCATGCGGCCTTGATTTCGCCTTTCTGTCAGCCGCCATGGGACAGGCGGATATTGCATTGCCGAATGCCATCAACGTCGCAAGGGGCCAATTCGCTCAAATTTTACCCTACCTAAGCACTCTTACAGTACATATGGCAGGCTAACTAGGGCTCACCGACAAAACCGACAGACCCGTCCAGCACACAAGACCTGACCCCCGAGTAACTATAGGATGTTTCCGTCCAAGTGTCCCGACCTGTCCCAGCCAGCGCATTCGCTCGGGATGACCGTTTCCCCACCCCCCTTCGGTGTGCAGACACACATCCAAGTGTGGGTTGCGGCAATTCTTTTTGGCTTCTAGAATCCGATGTTCCTACGCCACGACAATTTTCCGTGATGTGGTGGTTTCACGCCTGCGGTATCTTGGCTCCGTGTCAGGCCGGTCGGGCCATGGTCGCTATCGCGACTCGGCCGACACACCCACATTCTTTCTTTCACGGTGCCAAGTAACATGTATCGAGGATGAATATTGCCAGCATGAACGCCATTATCTTGGCCTGGCCTCAGTCATTCATAAGTATAAGTCTCACGGCTTTAACAGCAACGTCGTCGGACCACAAGGGGGGAATGAAGTCTACCTCGAGTGCGGTGAATTCTCATATACCGACTTGACTCGCATCTCCAGCTGGTCGTCGAACCGCCTCAGCTTCCTGCTCGGCCGTGCAACATGGGACCACCGTGCGGCAGCAACGTGCAGCATTGCATTATACGTGATGAAAACTACGGTAGCCAATCCTCGTGGGATCCCCACATTGCAGAAATCCCCCATAGCTCATCTACTTTAGGACCAATCAGATGGACGCAACTTGTAGACAAATGACCAAAATGGG
Organism: Xylaria sp. 218_066; assembly: GCA_019843955.1. Taxonomy (NCBI): domain Eukaryota; kingdom Fungi; phylum Ascomycota; class Sordariomycetes; order Xylariales; family Xylariaceae; genus Xylaria; species Xylaria sp. 218_066. The sequence continues at coordinate 140,374 of JADKYC010000027.1, forward strand.
ATTCACCCTACAAGGATTCAAGCTCGTAGTCTCGGTTAGCGTGATTGCGTTATTACTGGGGAAGGCTTCTCAGTGAAGAGAACCGTTAGAGGTACTGACTAAGACAGGTAATATTCCAGTACCTTGGCCCACAGTGTTGCGTCCCTCCTGTAAGTCTACAGCAAAGTCGCTATCTTGTGCACCCACACACGCCGAGAGGCCTGTCACTAGCCAATGGGTTCTTATTCGGACATTTGGCTACTTGTGCAGATTACCCATCTTTAATTTTTACGGTCACAAGCGCGCCTATATTATCTAAGTCTATTGTCTATTGAGGCTCGCGCTGTTCACGGAGCATCTCGCAATTCCGGAAAGCGACCTGCACCAAATAGGCGATCATTTCCTGCCGCGACTACGTACATATAGACATAAGATTGCACCAGGCTCTGCACCGGATTCGCAGGATATGCCCTCTAACAGGGCGTCAAGCCAGATGACGAAATGCGCCTCGGGTTGACAGGTTGGTCAGGTTTTATCCCGGGCAAAGCTGACACTTACTTATACAAGTACCTACTTCATTCAGAAAATCCGCGGATCAAGGCTGCAGAAGCCGATGGGCCTCACCCTACATGCAGAACACACCAATCTGATCAACTACCGGTATGGCAAGGGTCCATGTCACGCACGGCCGCGCGGATGAAACTCGAACTCAAGCGAACCCAAGGCCTGATAGCTACTTGTTGAAGCTTGAAACAGCCGAATTCGAGGCAATTGTCGTCAGCTTGTTTGTTGTTTACTCTCATGATTGTACATAATCATAAGCAACATCACTTGCACTGTACTGTACAGTACCCAAATGCTGTAAACTAGATACAGTAGGTATTCCGCGAATCGACGACGACGACCCGCCTGTTCTCGACACTATTCAACGCCCACCCCAACTATCCACTCCGTGGGGGCGCGAGTCAGCAACAACATCAACCAGATCGCATTATCCTGACAGAAAATATAGTCGATGCTCGGCTAATGGAAACTACGACGGCGCTAGCTGCGCTAACTCGTAGCTCCGAGTTCGCCGTAACAGCGTACAACGAATACCAGCACCGTTAAAAGTAAAAGGAAAACATCACCAGAATAACGTCCCGCCAATCTATGTGCTTGGTAAAAACCAGCGTTACTAGCTAGTCAACCCAAAGATCTAGCATCATTCTGTGCCTGACTAACAACCTCTAAAATTCCAGGGGTCTGATACTATGTAGGCAAACTCACTACTGACACCGCCTAATCGGTTACCAACTCACGATGACTAACGGAACGCAGTTGTACAACACATTTACTAGAGCACCAATCTAACAAGGACGACCCCATTGGCAAAGCTTGTGTCTACCTCATGCTTGTCGGAAAACACAAGTATCTGCTTGTACTAAGTAATCATTAATTGCCAAGAATCAGTTCACTCTTGGTATTGGTTTTGGTCTTAATCCACCAAATGAGATCTAAATGGAACCGTTGTTTTGATAGAATTAAATTCCTCGACCGATTGAGGCTTATGGTCCCGACCATCCTCTCTTCATACAATCGCGGACAGAGATGGAACTAGCGCATCCCCATTCCCTATTCGGAAACCCGCCCATCGAGACTTGGCCTCTTGGCTTCGTCACGCCAAGCTACATTGGTATACCTATTGTACATCTCGTAGCAGTGTACAGCTACAGCACAAATTACCATCGTCGTCTTATGGTATTCGGTCTACAGGAACCGCGATCTCTAGAAGTCTAAGCCTGCATCTAAATCTGTATCGGAGTGTACATCAAAGCCAGGCAACCATGAAGCCTTAGCAGGCTTTACGATATCTCTTTTCGTATAATCCTTGATGCATACATATAGGCAGGTACAAGCCAAGGCTTGCTGACGAAGACGAGTGGGCCAGAAATCGTCGCCGCGCTCTTCTCTTACCCCAGAGTGTTTGCTTACAATTAGGGGTTGATAGTAGTGGTAACTGAGGGTCTTATTCCCTCTGTTATTGAAGAGCCGCACGAATGATTTCGAGCTATGGAGTTCCTTCTCGCGGCGCAAATCATGGGCATGAGTAGATATTCTCAAATCCTCCATTCGTCAGAACATCTGCAGCTTGAATCCTCTAGTATTTCATGTGTCGGCGTCGTATCGAAGTACTTGGCGGGAGATCATATGAGAAGATGCCGCAGCAACGTGCGTGGAAGAATTGGCAGTCCATTCGGATTTTTTTTTAGCTTTGCGATAAATCCGACTGTAGGGCTCCTAAACAGATACAGAAGTTATGGAGGTAGAAAGGTCATCATCTTGGCGCCATGAAGCACAGGCGGTCACAGATCTTTTTCAATCGTCCTTCCCTAGGTCCGCGACGGAGCCCCGGGGATATGTAAGACAGCCAAGAATTTCTAGTACCACGGCACCAAAGGTGGCGCATTCGTCTAACCGCGACAGTACAGCAGCATTTATTTTCATCACATAATGGCTGAATGACTGAATTGGTTGCATTTGTTTCGGCATTCCCAGCGGATGGAACCGCCTTTCCCCGGGGAGATCGGCAGGGGCGTTGCCAACCCAACCCCGTTTCCGTGACGGTTCCGTTGGTCCAGCGCGCCGCTGCACAATTCTCGACCGCCCTGCTCCGGGGGTCACTCGCTACGTACGCATGCACAACGGGGAGTGTACAGGCACTCTGGGGACGCGGGGGCGGGAATTTTGAGGTGCAAAGTTAAGTGGGCAAGGATTATACACGGAAGACGTTGATGAATTGAGCGTCTCTGATTGGGGCGTCGCACCTCTCCACATAATGCCGCAGCAATCTTTGGGCATCGAAAGCCAAGACGGGAAAGGGTCTTGAGGCCTTTTTGTGCTTGTCCATTTTGCCCTTCCTTTTTTCGGGTGTTAATATCAGGAACAAATGAATTCCCTCGGTCTTACTTACAGTAGTACGCGCCCAGGCTACCCGAATCCCGTAAGCTACATACTAAAACCGAGGGATATATCCAGCTATTTAGAATTCAGCCTGCCTAGGTATCAACTTTTATGGGACCGTCTCGTGAAATTCTAGTATTACACGTTACCCTGACAATACGGTTTGCCAGGAACCGAGACCTAGTTACACCGCTCTATGATGATCAGGATTGAGGATTCCGGTTTGTTTTGAAAGGGGTTTCTTGGCTTCTGTTTCTAAATCAGACCAGAGTGGCCGATAAACTGTACGTACGTATACCATGCTACCGTAACATTCAATTCTCTTCTCGAGCGATCTGCGGTTTGCCTCAGGAAGATTGCATGCACATGCACGGATCAGCCATCTATCCGCCTCGGCAGGCAAAAAGCACGCGCATGCTTCCACGAAAAATACCTATTTGCTGACTTGAGTGATTTGATTTGATTGTGCTGCTATAGTTAACCTATTTACCTACCCTTACTGCAATAGCCACCGCCCTTCGAGCCGAGACCAGGCTAACGTAGAAGCGGATGTTGAAACCTGTGCCATAGCTTGGCGCAGATTAATAGTATATAGTAGCACCCATCATAAGAATTTGAGTAAGAGCACATATAGCTAGGTAGTCAATCAGTGCAAAGAAGATCTACGACAGAATCTCACACCAGCAACTTGTCGTCGTAGTACTTGCGAGACTTACTAGCATGCTATCGTTGATTGCAGCTTACGGAGTTGGTCTTGGCTGTTTGAGCCACTCTCATTTTCGGTTCCACGGCGTGGTTGCCCTTGCACGAGGGAAAAAAATTACTATGTAAAATCAATTGCGACGTTTTGCTCGATTGCTATAGGGTCCAGGACTGGGATGCACACGTTTTAGTCCCGCGTAGGATCCCAAATGCCGGGGCTTGTCCAGGGTAGGTCTTGTGAGGCTGAGAATGTGACTGGCTGGATCGTCTGGAAAAAACGTGGGATCGACGAAATATGCCGTCAATCGTTGTTTTCATGAAACATCCGTCCCCGACCTCGGCGACATGTATGTAAAACGTGTGATGAAAGCTTTTTTTATTTATGAAACGGTCTCCATGCGTCGCGGAACCCCTGCGTTGTCCTAACCGAGTCTCAATTGCAGAGCTTGTTGTGCTAAGCTATCCCAGCAGATATCACGAAAGCTCGCACTCTAGGCGCTACGGGTATCTTTGTATGCTATCGTGAGGAAGAGCTTGCGCTGCCAGTGCTCATGGACTGAGAATCGAGCTCTGTGTGTCTCCTTATTGAATAAAGATGTCTGCCAAAAGTCGTGTGTCATTCTGTATTCGCTGTAAAACTTCGTAAGGATACACATGTAGATAGACGGGTTGTAGACTAGCAAGGTCTGTTAATAGGTAGCGTAGGAGGTAGAGAATGGGGAATACTCGTTTGGTTGGGACTTAATTGAGGTGTATGTTTCGACTTGTCATAGCAACGGAGTGACAATGACAATCTAGCAATAACGCACCAAGCCTACCATTCGAACAATTCGACCAACGTCGTCCTTGCTTGATGTACCTTTTCCTGCTTTATTCTGTCTGCATGGGATAACACTAGGCTACAATGGGAGGGTTGGGTTGTGAAAAAAATATGAGGAGGTCATGAGTGCACTGGCAATGCAATGAGAAAGGTTCCGAAACTGCATCCCCCATATATTGAACAATCCGTTCTAAAGCGTTGATGTCCCTCCTATATATTTTATATAAATAGCTAGCAGAGGGCACTTGTTGCGTGTATGTCGCTGTATATCACTATTACTCGATATACATCGCGTAATAAAGCGGAGTCGAAACTACGCCCTCTCAACAACTGGGTTTAATTATAATATAAGTCTACAGCTATAGACTCGGAGTATCTCATAGTAACATTTATATAGAGTACATGGAAGGCGTTCACGTACCCAGTAATGGTGTTCATCGGGTTGCACCATGCTTCGAGACCCGAAGTCCCATTTGTTACCGTGAAAAAGCAAACTTGGTTCAAACCAGAGCCAACCTGCTGGGAAAACTACGGAATACATAGCATAGAAGTCTTGCGAAAAAGGATCGTCAATGGACATCGAGAGGATTAGCCAGCGTCGCGCATGATTCTGAATGAGACGATTCATACAATCGCATTGTCTGGGTCTTGACAAAGACCGAAAGGGGCACCGCGACAAAGACAGAAGCCCGGTAATTCCCTTCCATACAAGCGAGAGTAGAGTTCTTTGATATGACATGAATAATAAAGGCATTGTTTTAGAGATAGCTCTTTGTGATGTAGCTGAATGACGGTTGATGCATAAATACTGCGAGGCCTTCTCGAATTCCAGTCCTCCTCTCACAGGCATAGACTAACTACACCCATTCGTGAATCACCACAACCAGACCAGGAAAATACTTCTTCTCGAGCAATTACATACCCAGTTACAACATGGTTTGCACCGATTGCCCCAAGAGGAATCGCGCCTCCTTCACTCCTTTTCTCGGTCCCGAAAGCTACCGCCCCTGTATGGACAACTACGAGGTGTGTGGTGCGATGCACAGAGATATTGAAAAATACAACGACGACTTTGAAGGTATCGTCGACCACATCCTAGGCGACGCTAACTTGCTCGACGACGAGGACAAGGAATCTATAGTGACCATCCAACTTATGCTGGCGTCGTTCGTGGAGCGTATATATAACCTACAGCGAGATCTTTCTAAAGTATCTGCTGAGAGTTATCACCAGATAGTCTGTTCAGATGAATTCGATGCCTTGTGTCGAGAGTTCGAAGGGAAGTCAGCTGTCTTGTACAAGTTCCGCGAAAGCGTCATGGCTAGACCTCGTACGCCCGCTGGGGCAGTTGAGATGCCTGCCAAGGACTGGAAGGGTTTGATCAGAGAGCTCCGACAGGGGGTTTCTAGAGAGTATTCCGTCTTGTCTAGACGGTGAGTCGAAAATTTTCCTCTTGTTTTGTATCGTACTTCGAAGGGAAGTAGAGAGGCATGTATTAAAAGCACTAGGCTATTCGAGAGAGTCAAAATAAAAGGTCGAACAAGAAAACTTATCCCCGAAGAAATGCAAAATACTACAATGTTAGCTCTCCTAGTCCCGAACACATTCTCGCTTTTCCCATACATGCATCTAGAGGCACTTACTACAGGGTGTTGATTAGATATGCTGTCATGTTAGATCTTGCACCTGTACTGTGACCACACCCATACTCTCTAACTTGACTGCTTGCATTAATTCATTGCACATAATGGGCAGAAGAGGCCCTGAACCCTCGTTCTGACGGCACCAAACGTGCAATTGTCAGAATTTCCAGGCAAGTATTGGCGATCTTATATGGGTCTACACTTTAGTTGTTGATAGATGGATACGTGAAGAGCTCCTCGTATGTAAGTGCTCTCTTTGTTATCCCATAATCCTCTCAACCAATTCGTAGGAATGAACCATCATCTGCTCGTCGTCTCCCCTATAATAGCAACGTGGCTGCCACTAATCTTGAGATTCACACGGAAACCAAGTCTTTAGAAGTGCGAACACATGATGATAAGCCGTCAACCTCATGCAGCCCTCCACGACACTGCACGGTGTCTCGGAGAATTCAATAGACGACGAGAACAACGAGTAAAACGAGGTTTGCAACACCTTCGACCTCATAATCACTGGAATCAACGGGCTATTTTGAGAACCTGAGAGAGTTAGTTTATCCATTCCGTGAGCGTCCTGATCTATCACAATGCCGCGCCGCGTTTCTAGAACATACCACAGTATTGGCGTGTCGTTTCTCGTATATAGCTGTGTTCGGTTACTCTAGAATCCAGTTCTGTCGGACATCAAACGCCACGGTGCCACCTTCTTTGCCGAGCCTCATGGCAGATAAGTAGCCTATCTGAACATGAGGCTTGTTTATAGTAAGTCGCATATCGCTGGATGGTATCCTAGTGCTCTTGAATCCAAGGGGGCGTTCTTGAAAATAAACCCGACTTAGGAATGTGCCCATTAGCTCTCTAGATGGAGGCTTGATTCACAACTAGTCATTGCAACCCCCAGCCTTGACGTATGTCTATCTAATGTGATGAATTGATTCCCGTCAATTCACGAGTTCGTCGTTATACCTGTTCCGCACAACAGGGCCATACTTCTAGTTGTAGCTCTCTCTCACTTGTGTTTATACACATACTCTTGACTTTTCTGTAGGTTGTTCTCGAGTCAGAACAGACTATGTATATTTATATAAGTATATACATAACTCCGTATAACAGTCGCTATTTTTATTACGATTGACACGAGAGCTGTGTATTCATACCTAATGGCAAGTCTTCAAGTATATTTCTGATAGAATTCGTCCTCATGAGTTTAGTTTTCCTCGGATATGTCACAGACGGTAGACGACGTATTCCCCGAAGGCACAGAAGGATATTGTGTATATTCCAGGAGTCACTCATGTCTCATCTCATATACAATGTAAATCCGACACAACCGGTGCTAAACACACCTCCTCATGCTTCAATAGTAGTAATAAATATTCCAAGCTGTCAAGGCATGGAAAAATCGTGCCGCGCCTCCATAATGTGCCATCAAAGAAAGCCAAAGACTTGATCTGCAAACAAAGATTGTTGAGCAGGCTCGCAGGCCCAGGCTCTAGATCAACACAGACGTAAATCAGAAAAGAAATTGTCCCGTCAACAACAGAGAAATCTATATTGGCAAGCTAAGCCATCCATTCCTTTTATATGTTCCCTGATATCGTTGATTGTCCCGCAAAAAGCCCGAGCAAATCCGTCTAAACGCCGCCTAATGCTTAGCCGTGACCTTGTCGCCAGTCAGCTTCTCAACATAAGCTTTGGCCCTGTTTGAAAAAAACTCTGTTAGTAAGCTGCGATACGAAAACAGTACATGCTGACCACCGAGGATAGGGAACTTACATATCACCCATGGCCACCATGCAAACCGTTTGCCAAACGCCGAGACCGATACGCGGGGTGACACCGCGGTATAGGCCCTTAATTCCATTCGTCTGGTAGATGTACTTGAAAGTGTTGCCGACCGTCATCTTCTTGGGTCGGTTGGGGTCCTCCTTCTTGCTTTGCATTTCCACGCGGATGACTTCGATAGGCTGGTTCCAGGCCGAAAGACCACCACCAATGGTCGAGGACAGAATCTTCTCGGCGACGCTGAGATGCTCGCCGTGTTCCTTGCCGGTGACGCGGCGGATACCTTGCTCAGCAAGACGCGACAGACCGAAGCGCGAGCCCCAGTTGGTCATCTGGCGGATCGCAACGGCGTTGACGCCCTTGTTAATACCGCGGATACCCTCCTTCCTGTAGATGTCCATGAAGGTAGCGAATGTGCTGGGGGGTTTGACGCCAGCAGCAGCGATCTTGTGCTGGGTGATCTCGACCGTCTTCATGCAAGTGCAGAAGCCCATAGTGGCATAGGCCTGGGCGACACCACCGGCGACACCACCGAAGATGCCACCACCGAATTCAGAGGCACCGGCAGCCCGGGCATAGTATTCGGCCTCGGAAGCGACGAAAAGCAGCACGGCGCCTTTGGTCGATGCTTCGATCCAGGCCCAGGGGATGAGACCCTGGTAGACTACAGAGCGACGTCACAGTCAGCGACGGAAACAATGGAAGGCCGTGAACAATTGTGCTCTGTTAATGAGGAGGGGTTGCATCCTGATGAGTATGTCTCGGGATAGGGAGGGAGGAAGCAGTGCTTACATCCAAGAGGGCCGCCACGACCCCAGATGCGACCGAGCGCAGTACCAAAGCTGTCGCCTCGGTTTGCGGCCATGGTGGTCTTGACGACCTCGAGAGGCTGGCCGAGGGTGGTGACCTCAAAGAGATTGAGACCAGCACCCAGCAACAAGTTGGAGAACTTGATGGGCTTCTTCTCGAGTTTCTTCTCCGTCAGAGGAGGCGTCATGCCGGCGGTGGCAGAAGTGGACATGGCTCGTCGTCGTTACTGGGGAGGGGGGCCTGACCAAGGCAATCGGGTGCTTCGTCGCAAAGGAGGGGGTGAGAGGGCGATTCGGAGATGGATTGAATAGTACGGAATTGGTGGGATGATGGAGGGAGCGGAAGGGAGGAATTCAGTTTTGTATCGTGAGGCTGACCGTAGGTAAATGTCGGATGTAAGCCGCAGGGCCACCGCCATGTCGGTAAGCTAGGTATGTACTAGGTATCTACTGTACTATTGCTGTACTGTACCTATAGTACCCACCTAAGCACTGCTGGCGGGCGGGTAGCTGACTGCACGTTAGGTAGGTACCGAGATAACTGTCCCCTGTTCCCTGATTGGGACTGGGATCGGGCTATCTCGGATGTGGAAACCCAATCATCTTAAGTGGGCCACTGGGACCTGCCACAGTCAGCCATGTCGGAGGCTGATTGGTGTCTCGGGACCCCGATTCACTTAGGCCGACCAGTTACCGACCCAGACCGAAAAGCCACGGGTCTACCACGGGCATATCCAGCTACAGCTTCAGGTCGGAGCATGTGCGAATTCCTTTGCCTAGGTCCGAGTATCCATGGCCCTCAGGCATCGCATCTTTCACATACTACTCGGGAAACACGGGTAACATGCAAACCAAGCGATGGAGATGCGGACGAACCCCGATGGTCACAATAGTGAAGAAGAATACACTACCTAGTCGACGTTGTCGTGCCAAGACCATCTAGTCTAATCAACGCTCGAGCGGTCTACTAAGTACTGTTGTATAGTATAAATGATAACGAACTTGCTTCCACTTCCCAACAATTGCTAATCGCTAAGCCCGGCACAGTACAGTAAGCTCTGCCACCGCTCACATCTCTATTCTTTTTTATTCCCAGGCCCATCTGTCCTGATCTGTCTCTCTCACCAGCGCAATCGGCCCTCAACAATTCGGACTTTCCCCAAAACATGCACCAGTACCCCTGAAAAAACAACCCTGAGTCTGTGTCGGTGCTGTGCATGGCTACTTGATTAATTTGTACAACAAACCAATTTGATCCAGTTTTCGTGTGAAAACTCTGGCATCGTGTTATCTTGTCCACATAAGCAGGCAATGTCACTGGGGAACGGTGGCGCTCATTTGCGACATTTATTATCGCCGCAGAACCACTGTATGAGACATTCCCTAACCTCTCTGGTGATGGAGCGATATTCGCATACAAATCGTGGTAAGCGAAATCCAGACCTCGCGATTTCGTTCTACAAGTCCATATAGCACACTTTCGTATTCGTAATTGGATGGCGATCCTTGTCGTAAATGAAGCACAATCATGATGTTAATGTACAAGCGTAGCTTTTGGTATCATCGGGGGACACAGTCTCTAATACAACGCCCCCATTTGATACACGGAGCCACCCTTAAACCGTCTATAATGCGTAACCTGTGCCCCTAAATATCGAAAAAATACAACTCCAGGCCCTCGCGAAATATTTACAGCTTGTTGCAGATCTCGATCCACTTGGCGGTCGAGAAACTCTTGGGGCGCTCGATGGGGGCACCGACGGCACGGTCGATGATGAGCTGGGGAAGCACTCCGATGGCACGAGACACACCGAATAGGACGGTGTAGTAGTTGGCCTCGGTCAGACCGTAGTACTGGAGGAGGACACCGGAGTGGGCGTCGACGTTGGGGTAAGGGTTCTTGGTCTTGCCGTGCTCGGTGAGGACGCCAGGGGCGATCTTGTACACCTGGCTGACGAGCTGGAACATGGGGTCGTTAGGCATCTTCTCTTGGGCAAAGGTGCGCTGAGCCATGTATCGGGGGTCGGTCTTGCGCAGGACGGCATGGCCGTAGCCGGGGACTACACGTCCGGCGTTAAGAGTGGACCAAAGGTAGTCCTTGATGTTTTGGTCGCTAAGGTCATCGCCAATGGCCTTCTTCATCTCGGTGAGCCAGTTCAACACCTCCTGGTTGGCGAGACCGTGTAGAGGACCGGCTAGACCGTTCAGGCCAGCAGCCAGCGAGAGGAAGGGAGAGCTTAGAGCACTGCCAACAAGGTGAGTGGTGTGAGCGCTGACGTTGCCACCCTCGTGATCAGTGTGGATGGTGAGGTACAGGCGCATCAGCTCAATGAAGTCCTTGTTCTCGCCGAAGCCGAGCTGGTTGGCAAAGTTGAAACTGTAGTCCTTGTCCTTCTGGACCGGGGCAACCTTTCCACCCTTGAAAACGTTCTGGTAGATGCGGGAGGCAATGGTGGGGAGCTTGGCAATCAGATCCATAGAGTCCTCGAAGGTGTATCCCCAGTATTCCTTCTTGTTGATACCCTTGGCGTAGGCCTTGGCGAAGGACGAGGTCTGCTCGAGAGCGGTGACGGCGAGGGAGAACTGGGCCATGGGGTGGAGGTCGGTAGGGCAACGGTCGATGAGCTCCTCGACGAACTTGGGGACGTCGGATCGGGCAGCCCACTCAGCGGACAGGTCACGGACCTGTTGCTCGGTGGGGACCTCCCCGGTCAGAAGAAGCCAGAAGAGACCTGTTAATACTTAGCGTTGGACTCTCCAAACCTGATCGATTGCAGCCAGGCTGAACATACCTTCGGGTAGAGGTTCCTTGCCACCAGGGGCAGCAGGAAGAACCTCCTGGCACTCAGGAATGGTCTTGCCACGGAAGCGGATACCCTCCTCTGAGTCGAGAACAGAGCCCTCCCAGACGAGCGACTTGATGCCTCGCGCACCACCGTAGACCTGGTCGAGAGTCACCTTGTCGACGACCTTGGAGCCATGCTCTCTGCGGAGGCGGTGAGTATTGGGTCAGCAACGGGGCGCACATGGGAAGCCTACTTTCGTAGTGTCTTGATCTCTTCAATCTTCTCGGGGAGTAGCTCGGCGAAGCGCTCCTTGAGGGTCTACATAGGTACGAAGCCGTCAGTCACTCTGGTCCGCCATGAATCACGATTGGGTTCAGCTACGGCATACCTGAGTCTTGGCCGAGTAGCATCGCGCAGCATTGAAGGCAATGGTACGCGACGTAATGGGGGCTCTGAGCGAGGAGCGCAGAGCCGAAGAGCTCAAACGAAATGTAGACGCCATGATGTGGTGGGGAAGAGAAGACGGTGCGAGGCTGCGGATTGACAAGACTACGGGATAATTGGCGAATGAGGCTCACGAGGAATGGAGGGTAAGAGGGAGGAAAAAAAGATATTGTAGAAATAGCTCAAGAACGATTTAGTAAGGGTAGGAGTCGGATTCGATGGGGAAGCAGCCGGCCAATAGGAATGCTAGACCCTGTCCGGACTGGAGGATGCCACCCTGCCGTTTCCTGGCTATAAGCTATAAGTAACTAAGTAGCCCACCTCAGCAGCATTGCCCGCGCCAATTATCATCGCGCCGCCTAATTCGGTCGGTCCATTACCATATTCTGTAAGGCCGAGCGTTGGTCATGTTGACGTCAAAAAAGCTGACAGGACCGGAACTTGCTCAACTATCGTGGAGCAGTTTGCGAAGAGAACAAATAAACAAATGAATGAATAAATAAGCCGTGTTCTGACCAATTGGCAAATATGCCTATCGATCGTACTGGACGCCCCTGGTCCGGTTCTCTATTATCCTTACTGGGTAAATGGGACACAACATGTGCCAAGCTTTGAAGCTGAAGAGGTGTGTATTTATTTAGTCAGCCATTTTCTATTTTCTACGAACTTGTGATACGTACTGCGGCTATAGGCGGGGCCGGACAAAGAAAAGAGAGGAAGAAAAAGATCCGGCAAAGGGTTCTGGTAGGCGTGGATTCACATACCCTCTGCGCATACGCAGCCTGACAAAGACTCACCTATCTCAGAGTTATCAATCAGTACTGCACTTTAGTTGTGTATGTATATATATAAGGTATACATCTTATATTGTGAGTGCACGTTTCATATGAAATGACTTTACACTTGGGTAGAACTATAAGCTACCTAATACTGAAAAGAAGGAATTACGTACTGTAAGTAAAGAAGTACCTTACTTGATGCGCCTGTAAATATAGTTCTGTACAGAGGTGATACCAGGCATTGCGCACCTGCAGCAGCTAGTAGCTCGGGCTGGAGAGGAGTCTCTGATTGGTTACTGGTCAGCTACTGCGATCACAGAACGCCACAGATAGACATTTGGGTGGGAGCGCAAGGGCACCAAACTTGGGAACTGCCGTTGCTTCCGCTCCACATTGAAATTCTCTGCAGGAAGTGTGCAGTCCAGAAGCGAGCAGCTCCCCTCATCTCCCCATTTCTCTTTCCAGGTTACCACCACGGATCGCTTTCCCCCATCCAGCGAGCGACCACCTCCCATCCCCGTTACCATCGCCATCCTTTTCGCAACACCAAACAACACAGCAGCTACTACGGAACAACACCAAGCGCGGCTACGATCGCGATTGTCGCATACCGTCATAGTTGCGCGGGCCTTCTTCGATCCTCATCGATCTATTTTAATACGTCGCGACACCGACAAAGCGACGCAGCTTGCTTACCTCGTGTATACGACACACACCGCGCAGCATACTCCTGCTTCTTGACTTTGCTCCTCATCTTTACCTTTCATTCGCCTTGGTGCAGCATCGCTTTAAGGAACGTCCTGCATCACATCGCATCGCGTCGCATTATTCAGCCACCTCCCATCTAACAGAATCCCCGCGGCAAGTACTCGTTTCAACTTGGCCAGCGGGTCCAGTAGTCAATCATCCGCCATCACCACCAACCCTGAAGCCTGGTGGTTTGACTGTCTTTGAGTCCTCTAGAGTGCGTCATTCGTTTACTTGTATTGCGTCTGGCCATCGTCGCTCGTGGGTCCACTCAACGGGGAATCTGGCATCTGCGCAATACTCACGCGACAGACACGGTAGATCTGACCTCCCAGGCTGTAACCACTCGCTACCAAGTGTCCTCGTACATCTCATATTTAGTAGTCACCAACGTGCTAGAAGATCTCTCTGCTCGTCTCGGTGATACCCAACGGCTGACTGAGCGGGCTCTATTTTCTCTGCAAATCCCGCAATACTACTATTCTTGTCTAGCTGCGTATATTTCCCATCGCCAGTAGTCAGGAGATAGCCTGAGGGACGCCATGTCGTCGGCAGTAGCAGAATTAGAGGCTGGCCTGAATGCCATGCAAAACTTAAAGCCTCCTGGAGTCTCTGGATCTCGTATCAACACACTAACCGCTCTCTGCGTGAATAACGTTCAGGTAAGATGGAATATCGTATCCTGCGCACAGTATTGTTTTGGCCGATGCTAACCAGACTCTTTTGCTGTAGTCCGAGTCTGTACTTATTCAGAAGATCTACACTCATTTCAAAAAGGCCCCGGCAACCCATAAACTGGGCGTGCTCTATGTCGTAGATTCCGTAACTCGCAAATGGGTCGATCAGGCTAAGCAGCATGGACAGCCTGTCAATAGCTCTGCACAAGATGGAACATACGCTGCTGGCGTCCATAGAGTAACGGAGCTACTTCCAGTCTTGATGAATGACATAATTCAAAATGCCCCCGGAGAACAAAAGGTACGCTCTATCTAAATCGCAAATTCACATCCCGTACACTGTAATCAAGGTCGTGCCGCCGACCGACCCGACAATCTTCTGGTCCTGTCAAACCCATAGCCGTTGATTTCATTCTACCGGGAGCTTGCAATGCGTGCCACCATTGACTATGAACATGCCATTTACCTAACCTATATGAGTAGGATAAAATTAAGAAGCTCGTTGATATTTGGGAGAAAGGCCAAACATTCCCCGTGGCCATGATTGAGTCCTTCAAGCAGAAGCTCAATGCCCCACCGGTCTCTTCAAGTAGGTCTTCTAATCTCCGTTGAAAACATTCCAGTCCGGAGTGCTTCGTGCATTCTTGCGGGTTTGTGTGTCTGATTTATGTTTCAAATTTTATAGACGAGTCTACCACGCCCGTGGGGAGCCCCCCACCAGGCGCCGGCCTTCCTGGTTTGACTGAGACCAAGCCGCCCATTATCGAAGCCCCGAATGCAATCATGGAAGCTCTCGCAAACATTGCTCGGCAAAACATCACGGCTCCACCGACGAGTGTCTCGGTCCCTGCTGCAGCTAGCCCTTTCAATTTACCAGCGCAGCAGCCCGCATTGCCAACCACCCAGAGCCAAACCCCCACGCCAGCTTCAGTTTCGTTTCCAGCCGCGGCGGCCCCCGTAAATGTTCCTGCTATGCCATACCCGTATGCTCCACAGGTTCAAACTCAGGCTCCTATTCAGAGTCAGCCTTTCGTGCCTCCGGTGACTACAAGTAATCAAGTTTCCGGGTTCCCCAGCGTTGCTTCTGGCGCACCGCTGGCAGCCGCCGTTGGTGGTGTAGATCCTAACATTCAACAGCAAGTGATGCTGATCAAGTTGCTGGCGGATCAAGGTGTTCCTCCGGATAAAATACCTTTAATTATAGCGGGAATACAAAATGGTGGTGCTGCTGGTGCTGGTGCTGCTGTTCCACCGTCTACCCAACCCTCCATGGCCCAGCTCCAGCCAGGCCAACAGCCATATGGTAATTCTTGGGGTCAAGAGAACTTCCGACCAGACGAATCACGTGATCGTAGCTTCAATCAAGTGAGATCGCCCCCTAGATACAATGATAGATCTAGGTCTCGTTCCCCTCCGCGTCACTGGGATCAACGTGGGCGCGATTACGGTGGGTTTGGGCCTAATTCACCTGGTGGACGTGCGGATGACCGCGATCGACGTGGTAGAGGATCGGATTACCGTCAACGTAGCCCACAAGGTCGTCGTGGCCGTAGCCCAAGTCCTTCTCAAGACTATCCTCGTCCCGGTACGAAATGGGTCGAAATTGACAGGACTCTACCACAAGGTCATATAAAGGGTATGTGCTCTGCGTACAAATATGAAACGGCCTCTCTGCTAACAATCCTCTAGTATTGAGCAGAACTCTCTTCGTTGGAGGTGTGACGTAAGTGACCCATTTGAAACCCTTTGGACTAAGTGGCTTACTCACAACACAGATGCTCCGAGGCCGAGCTCCGGTCAGTTTTTGGTCGCCATGGACAAGTACAGACCTGTATAGTGAACAAAGATAAGCGCCATGCCTTCGTAAAGATGGTCACTCGAAGGGATGCCGTTCATGCCAAAGAAGCCATGGAAAATGGCAGCTTTAGAGTAAGCCTATACTTGCAGCTATTGGATACTCCCTAAGCTAACAAGTCTGTAGACACGCTGGGGAGTTGGTTTTGGTCCCCGCGATTGCAGTGATTACCAAACCGGCATCAGTGTTATCCCTATCTCCAAATTAACAGAGGCCGACAGGAAGTGGATGTTGACTGCTGAATTTGGCGGTAGCGGTGGACGATCGATTGAGACGGGCCTAGTTGTGGAAGAGCCTGACATAGAGATAGGTGCTGGCGTATCCTCGAAAGCGATCAGCAGACGAATGCAAACGGACAAGGGGGGTAGACACGGTCCGAAATCCAGTCGTGGTGGCGACGAGGATGACTTTGGTCGTTGGCGAGGCAAAAGAGATAATCGTAACGATAACGGCCCCAATGAACAACAACCCCAAGGCCAGGCCGATTTCCCCCAGTTCCCATTCGGCATTGGGACCGGCCCCAACGGGATGCCAGTCTTCCCACCGGGGTTTTCTTTCCCAGCACCGGATCAGTACAACGGGACTGGGTGATTCTCCAGAAAGAAGCGAACGAAAAGAATATAGTCAGATTTCTTGCGGTAAAACCCATCCCGTATGCATAGTTTGCGTCGCGTCGCACCGCGTTTGACGACAAGCACCAGTATCTTGTATGGCTGCATTGATTGGCGTTGGTGAGGTACATTGTGCTCGCTCTTGGGTTGGTCCTCGTGTAAAGGAGTTATATTCTAATTTTGGGGATGCGGGCACGTTACCATTGAATGCCATTAGGGTTAATGGCACGGTTAACGTAATAGCTTGGAAGACGTCTACTACAAGTCTGCTGCCTCTGCCTCGTTGACGATCAAACGGCCTAATAGGTTACCAAAATGGTATGGCTTCATAAAGTCAAGTTTAACTAGAATAAAAAATACAAAATTCACAAGCATCGTAAATGTTCGCATTGCAGGTCAATATGGTCGATGATACATAGTTAGGACAAAGCTACCCTGTACGTGAGGGTAAGTGGGCTGGTTACAATAATATTCAAACTAGAAGTAGCTTAAATTTGTGTAAAATCCAGGCGTAAAATTCAAAATATTCATTTGTTACCAGAACATCATATTTGCGATCATTGACGAATTAAACTAACTAGCCATAAGGCAGGTAGGTATAGCATCTGAAAAGTCTAAATATAGAGCCGTTAGACTTAGCTCCCCTCTAATGCTTCATGCGTAAAATTTGGTCCTTCGATCCCGGCTATACACACTCCTGTGCCCAATATTGGTTGCTTACATGCCCGCGTGCTGTCACTCATAGTCAACATCTCTTTCATCATCACTATCTAAGATGCTAGTCTCGTAGTCCAGCTCGATAAGGCGATCATCGAGCTCGGCTCTCTCCTTCTTCAGCTCCAACCATGTAGCATAATCGAAGATATCTCCATAGTCATATTCCTGCTTGTTGTCGTCGTCATTATTAGACGTATTCGTTTGCTGATGGACGAGACCGTCTTCATGCCAACCGTTGACGTAGGTTACACCGTCCATTAATTGCGCCTCTTGGGGCAATGGGGGTTTGAATAGATTTGCTCGACGATTCGACAGTTGGCGGTCCTGTTGTTTGCTCCGGAAAGTAGCTAGTAAAGGCTCGTTCGGATTTCCATCAACGTGTGCTTCTGCTCGGAATAAGCAGGTTCCCGCATAGTTTGCACCTTGAACAGCGCCTATTGTAGGGTCTGGATGAAGCACAAGTTGAGCAGTATTTAGATATTCTCTAGCGCTTTCCTGGCCCTCCATAAGTTTATTACCACCTGGAGGAGGTAGTTCGGGATGAGGTAGAAACGGACGTGGTCGGCGAACAGCGCGTTGCTTGCCGCCGCTCGTCCGTACGTTCAAAAAATCTGCCGAGACACCGGCCGGGTCTTCGTCTTCAGGATCCTCCAATGCTAACAGGTAAACTCGCCCGCTTCCGTCTCCGATTACCAATCTAGTGAAGTCTGGAGAGAAAGCGCCGTAAGTGATGGGAGCCGCAACCTCAATGAGGTCCTTGACTAGGGCGCCTCTACCATGGCGTATGTTCCACACTTTAACCACGCCGTCCGACGATCCGGTATAGAGACGGTCAGCCGTGGTTGCCCAGGCCGTAAACTTAACACCAACGTCTTCCACTTCTCGTTCTCCGAGAAGCTCTTCCACGGGATCTAGAACCTTGTTAGTCAGCTATTATTGAATCTATAAGACGTCAGAATTTACCTCCGTGCTCTAGGATACACATAGGTAGGTCACGTCCTGCTGTGTCCCACACATAAACTTTGCCGTCAGTGCAACTGGCTGTTACGTACGAATAAAGCATGCAGTTAGGCCTGTCCTCATGTCAGTCAATAATATTCTTAGCAGCGAGGAAATGGTAGAAGTACATGATTGAAATCTCGTTGATATCAATGGCAGCACAGTCTAGGGTCTTAATGGCACTGTACTGGCCGGTCTCTCTGTTCATCTCAAAAATTCGGATCTGTGTCCGGCATTTTTCGTCCGTCCTTTCTAGAGCCTTAGATGCAGAGGTTGCGGCGGCGAAG
Source organism: Xylaria sp. 218_066 (assembly GCA_019843955.1). Taxonomy (NCBI): domain Eukaryota; kingdom Fungi; phylum Ascomycota; class Sordariomycetes; order Xylariales; family Xylariaceae; genus Xylaria; species Xylaria sp. 218_066. Next base: position 158,957 of record JADKYC010000027.1, read on the forward strand.
CTAGCACGCAAAGGGTGCCATGCCACCTCAAAGACGTTTTGAGTTTTGGCGCTGTTTACTTTGACTTGGGTTCTGGTGATAGTGTCCCAAAGACAAAGCTCGCCGGTGTCGAGTTTCTCTTCAGGTATCTCATGCTCTTCTCCAGTCGGGCTTCTGGGAGAATAACCGATAAGGAGAAGATGGTTCACGCTAGGAGCACGGCCCCATTGAATGGTGGCTGGATAATAAGCCCACTTCTCAGACGGTACGTAGTCTTCATCATGTACTCTTGTACATGAGTAGGAATCATATCGACTGCCTGATATGTCGGACCGATCGAGATGATATACTCTAACAGCCTCGGTTGGTACGTCAGCAGCTGTAGCTACAGTGCTCATGTTATTCTTTGATGCAAGGACGAAGTTCACGCGTCCATCATGCTTCCAAGTTCCCACAGCTAACATTGATCCATCCTCGGGCTTCCAGACCTTCACTGTCTTATCAAAGCTGGATGTAAAAGCTAGGTTACAGGACGGATCGTAATCGGAAGATGCAACAGACGTAAATAACCATGGGTCTTGACTTGCAACCATCGAGTCAAGAGCATTGTCTCCGCTAGACACCACGGGGCGGGTGATTCGATGGTCGGCATACGCACGCAAGGTGTTTGTCACCGCCGAGCCTAGTAAGAGATTTCCGGGTTTATTGTATTGCTGATTATGGGAGTCGGAATGAGTTGTCGTACCACAAACAAAGTCCGTATTGGATAGCCAGCTAACAGTCATAATATCGCCGGCACAGTTCGTCCATTCAACTTGTGGCTCTAGGTAGTCTTCCTGGTTACACTTAACAGTTGTTTTGAAGTTGTGGTACGTCCGAGCAGCCCCTAGTCGGTTTCCAGTGATTTCCCTCGACAATAACAAGGTGGATATCTGGTTTGCTCGACTTGCTTCGTTCTGAGCTACGGGATCGCTGTGTCCAATGAATAGGGACTTCGGGACTGTATTGAGCCTCTTGTTAAATAGATCATTCAAAAAGTTCGTGATGTCGTCCGAAGAGCGTTTCGTGAGCGAGAGTGGAGGAGGCTCATAACCGACATATCCCTCGGCATGAATTTCGGCTAGGCGAGCTCTAATGCTAGGCACCTTCTTAAGGACATTGCGGAGGTCTCGAAGGACTGATCTTTCACCGTGGACGACTGGCTTGCCGTATAATACCCTCGCTAGGTATTGAAGATAATCAATTTCAGAATCACTGAAGTCAATGTGGAAAACTTCGGAGAAAGGACGGTTGCTAGATTCGAGAGGTACAACAGCCTTCGCAGCAGCTGATACGATTTGCTGTCGCTCTAGTGCCGATCTGTAAGGTCGTAGAGGCAACCCAAACGAGTGAAGTTGTTTCGCTTCTGAAGATACCGAACTGCGTGGCTTTCCCGATTGCCATTGACTCGCTTTGGCTCTGGTACGTAGTTGCTGTATGGATACTAAATCTTCCTTCTTCTTTAATATCTGCGGTGGTCGACGACGAGGCGGGGTGCGTATACGAGATTGCGGAACTGCTTTCTCGGGCTCTTCTACATTATTAGAATGTTCACTCTCAATATTCAGTTGACCATCTTCGCTTGTATCGGCATTATCGATGTCGTTCTCTATGGAGGGCAGGACTGCAGGTGCCGTCACGGGAGCAACGTTACTGGCAGTGGCAACCGCAGTATCAAGAGGCGTGGAAGATGAATTCTGTGTAGGACGGCGGTAATCCTGTTGCACCAATGGCAGTTAGTACCTTCTTCTCGGCCCATTCGTCTCGCCAGGGAACACATACCGGACTAGATGCAAGCTCAGTCACAAGCTTGTGAACACCAGCTGCTATGGTCAGCTCCACTGACATCGACAAGCGTCCATTGCCTTCAGCGAAATGGCGTTCGAAATTCTTATCCACGATTTTCCTGATAACCTTAGCCCCGATCTTGTCGAGGTCGTAGGTGTCGGGCGAGAGCTGTGTAGTAGCACGTTCTATATGCGGAAAGACCTGGTTCTCCAGGCACCTCCCCAGCGCTGCCGCGACATCTCGCCTCCGTTGTTCGTGAACCCCTGCATCTGGCGTCGGCTCGCCCGTCCGCTGGCGTTTCACGGGCCGCATATAGTCTCCTCTTTCCTCCATGTCCTCCGCCGCCAGAGTAGAGACGCCATTGTGGTAGTACGCGGCGGCATGCGAATCTTTCAAGGGAGAGGCGTCATGTTGTGGGGCAGGAAGAGGAAGGGAGGAACCGTTCGTTCGTGGTAGGGAAAGGAGCGGAAGTGCGTGCACAGTGACGACATCTTGATCATCATTATCGTCAGTTAAATCAATGATATTATGGCTTGTGCTTGTGGTTGACCTCTTAGAGGTCGCCATATTTACATCGTGATTTAATGTGGTAGTAGATTAAAACGCGTTAATAATTAGCCGCAATAATAAGCTAAAACACGTAAAGCTTAATAGGTCAGCTACTTTTATTTATTTATTACTTTTAAACTAAAAGTTTATTATATTTTAATATATAAAAAATATTTTTTAAAATTTTATAACTTAAAATATTTTAACAATATTTTTAAGCAAGCAAATATTATTTATAATTAGCGCATAAAGCTAAAAATATATTATAAGATTTTTTAAAGCTGTTTTTTTTGTTTAACAATGTCGTATTTACTTTGTTTTTGCCGTTTTTATTTCAAGTACTTTTGTTTTACACGGGACAACGGTTATACGTTACACTGTTACGACTACTGGCGTGCTTTAATCTAGCACTTAGGGGTGGCATATATACGTACGGAGCTTTAGATATCCCACTTTAGGGATATCGCTGGATCTTTTGGTCTATTGGCATAGTGGCATGCAATGACATACACATAATAATACGTAAGCGCTTTTCCTATAATTCACAAAGCAGTTTCTTTAGCTCTTAACGCTTCCTTTCTAGATATTAAGAACATAAAAACTGAATTCAACCTCATTTTTTATTACCATCTATAGTGCCATGTTAACAGTCTCAAGTATGCGGGGGCTGGGTATGCATGGACTGGCTGTTAGCTACCACTAGGCACAGCCCATTATTCAAGACTAGACCTGTCTATTCCGCTACTCATGACAATGCGTGTTGCACTTAAAAAGTTAAAAGGTTAAAAGGCATGGTAAGTCATATACAACACTGCTAAACATTGCTACTAATGAAGAATTCCCACGTGAAAGGAAGTTCATAATGACTTGAATTGTATGGAAACTTATGCACTTCACTACCCTACATATATATACTACACACGAAGACTGCCCCCTATTCCCAGCCTGTTTACTATTCTACAGCTTGGGCTTGATCTTAGAGGCCTCTTCGTTAATCTCATTGTACATTCTATCGATTTCAGCCTTGAATTTCCTGGCAGTTTGAGGTCTCTTGAGTTTCAGGCTGTCAAGGGTGTGTTAGCGGGCTTTCTTCAAGATATGTGATGGCAAGATATCAGGTTGGGAGACTTACGTAGGCGTCAACAACTCGTTTTCAACGCTGAATGGCTCGACGTCTAGGACACAGTTCCGTACACGCTCGTAGCCGTTGAACTTGTGTGCCTTTCCAATATTGTCAAGATGTTTCAAGACAGCCTTGACCACGCGGGGATCTTGGGCGGCATCCTTGATAGCAGGGATATCCTCGGGAACGATGGTTCGGTTGAGGACCTGGCTGGCAAAAGGCGCAAAGTTGACCGGGTCCACGCCAAAGATGGCAACCAGTGAAGACTGAGTACCTTCGCCGTGGACGTAAGCCATGGCGATCAGGTTAGAGCTACCCATATATACGTTCTCAATACGTTCAGGCGAGATGTACTCTCCTTGGGACAGTTTCAGAACATTCTTCTTGCGGTCGATGATCCTGATACGTCCCAGTTCGTCGAATTCGGCAATATCACCCGTGTGGAACCATCCGTCAGGGTCGAGCGCTTTCCTAGTCTCGGCTTCGTTCTTGTAGTATTCGCGGAATATAGAGGTGCCCCTCAAGAGGAGTTCACCACGGGGCCGTGGCTTGTCCGTCACGAAATACTCCAGGTCCGGTTGAGATTCTAGACAGACCTCGGTAGTGGGGAGGGGACCGCCATTGTTTCCCAGCGAGAAGTCACCTTCAATTTGACAAGATGTGGAGGCGTAGGACTCGGTCAGACCATAACCCGAAACAAAGTTATTGCCGAAAGCAGCTCGGAGGAATTCTTGGACATTGGGGTCCAGTTGCGCACTTCCACTCACCATAGAGCGACACCTGTCCATACCAACAGCAGCGCGAACCTTGGGAGTCCAGATACGGTCGTACAGGAAGTGTTTGTTATGAGCCTTGCCGGGCGGGAGCTTCATATTGGCTAGTTTGGTATCAATGACCCGGCGGGAGAGCGCGCCTCGAATTCCGTCGGCCTCGACAGTCTGAGCCCGCAGGCCCATATTGAAACGGTTGAATAGACGCGGAACTGAGGGGAAGCCGGTAGGCTTAAGAATCTTCAAGTCATCAACAAGTTCCAGCATGTCTCCATGGAAGTAACCTATCGAGGCGCCCTCAGCAAGCGCAGTTTGGTCGATGAGGCGTCCGTAAATATGTGCTAATGGTAGATATGAAATGTTTGTGTCCTTGCGCGTGTATTGGCCGGTGGCTCGGCCAGCAGCAACACCCGCAACACAGTTGGCGTGCGTGAGCACGACACCTTTGGGGTCGCCGGTCGTGCCCGAGGTGTAGTTGATGGTGATGATGTCTTCGGGACGAGGAGGACGCGGAGGGTGTGCGGCTTTGGCTCCCAACTCCTCTACTTGGTCCATGGACCAAACCTGAACCCCATGCTTCTCAGCGATGGCATTCAAGATGGCTCTCTTAGAGTATCCATCTTGTTCGCCAGCATCCAAGGGGTCCATGCAGATGATCAGCTTCAGCTGGGGTATCCGCGGCGCAACGGCGAGGAGAAGTGGAACATGAGGCAGGGACGTCACGACGCAAGAAAGCTCGGCATGCTTAATGATGAACTCGGACGTGTCGGGACCAAGAGTCTCGTAAAGGGAAACAGAGAAGAGGGATTGGGTAATGAGACCGAGATCTATAATTGGGAGTTTAGCATCTATAGGGCTTGAAGAGATAGTTCACGAGCAAAAGCATGCTTACCTGCGATCTGCCACTCAGCACGGTTCTGGCTCCAGAGACCGACGCCATGGTTACCCGGGGGAATACCGATCCGGCGATGAAGTTCGAAGACGCCCGATCCAAAGTTCTTGGCGCGAGCGGCTACTTCGGCATACGTCTTCCAGACATACTTGTTCTCCCAGGATTGGGTGGTCGGATTCCAGATTCGCGTACCCAGGCACCTGTTGTTCGGGTATTCCTTGACACTTTTTTCAAAGAGGTCGAAGAAAGTGCGCGTCTCCGGGTCATAGGTGGCAAGCAAAGGCTTGTCCTGGAACCGCCAGTGACGGTAGATGGGGGTGCGGCCTTCCCTCTCGGTACCGGGGACGGGGACAGAGTAGGGAGAGCCAGGCGGCGGTGGTGAGGATATCTCCTGGATATAGGCCTGGATCTGCGCCGGCGTTGTCATGGTGGCTGGGGAAGGGGTACCGTCTACGCGGAAACCAATCACAGAGACGGAGGCTGGGGTGTCACAAAGAAGTGTTCGGGTCTGCACGGTGGTATTGGTTGGTCGCTTTTGCGTCGCAAATGCTGGACCGGTGATTGAGACAGTCTCGATGACGCGACAGACAGCAAGAAATTGGGCTCACGAGCAGCGAACTGGCGATCGGACCGGACAGGATATCCAAGGACGAAAAGGGGCGTTGACAATGTAGTTAGTCAGTCTAGTCAGACACGAAGGAGAGAGATGTCACGATCACGGGATTCATGGGAAACGTCCTCTCCTCGATGATGGATGGCCTGCTCGCGGATATGCTCATCCCATTCCATTCCATTCCCATTCCAGATTCGCAATTTAGCGTCGCTCAGCCAAGGGTCCACCACACCGCTAAGAGCTCGAAGCCGAGGTCTCTTTCTGGATTCGACTTAGTCGGTTGGGTCATCCCATGCGACGGTGGAAACATCGCGACTTCTAGTTCCTCGGGTGCCAGCTGCATTTTGACATTTGACATTTGAACGTCGGATGATTGGTCGATGAGTCTTGGGGTCCGTCAGGGTCAACATTGGCAATGAATCGTCATTATGTCAATTAGTGAGCTCGCGAAGCCTCGGTCTCTACCTAATTGCGACCACCCAATGAAAAGATGTCATGCCAACCCAACCCAGCGTAGTATGCAATGTATCGTTAGCTGGGATGCAGGTAGATGGCTCGGATGGGTAGGCCCCATGGCACGCATGCTGTACGACAGCCGAAAAACCCGAATTGATAGGATAACGAGAGCTAAGGTGCCCGCCCTAAATGTAGGTATTCACATGTTTTCAGTCCACTACGGAGTACAGCTTGACTAGACTCTACTTACCTAAGGTAGTGTGTTCCTGTGGGGTGCTTGACGTAGATATGGAACCACCAAAGTGCAACCACTCCACAACATCTACTTATACATATACACAGCTTTACGTGACAATGTCTCGTTGGCGAAGGCTAGATCTACGAAGACAGACCATTTGTAAAGAGGTTTGTTTGTATTATAGCAATGCAAATCTCTCAACCATCGTAAGCCGTTGGCATGCATCTACATCTTCACGAGCATCCGTCTTCGTAGTCCCTTAAGTCCGAATCCAGCTATTATTGCCTCAAGAACAGGCTTGATCACCTACGGTCTCTGTTCCTATCACAGGTCTCATTTTAGTGGTGGCATTGCGACTCCATGCGAGCACTTGAGGGCGCCGCTTAAATATAACACGTCAGGTATCATGCCATTCATCCTTCCCACCATCATGAAAAAGCACATGCTCTGGGAAACGTGCGACTTTTCGATTACCATAATGAAACTAATATCATCATCGCCATTCTTCAATTCCTGTTCTACGGGCATCTTGGCGGTGCGTGATCAGGCCTTGGTGCCGGAGTCTTGACACAACTTGGCTCCCGCAGCCAAGCTATTCACAACTGTCTTCTGATACTCGAAATCGTTTCCGGCTTACTCAAGGCTCGCACAGCCGATTTTTTGTCACGGCCATAATCTAAAACTGGCTCATCCTTCACCGCGTCCTTTCGATGCTGCTTCGCACCGTGATATGTAGTCCTCGCTGTTATATGTTCCTTAGAAACTTTGTTTCTTGGCAAAATATCAGGAAACAAGCTTCGCCGTCCTCCATGACAAGTGCCGACGACCCCAGAAACGCTCCGCGTCTGGGAAGTCCGTCGTTTGTATGCTTTATCATAAACGCATCAAGATAGACATCTCGTGTTGTATTCAATATTCGTAGTGACGATACCAACATCGTTTGTCTGTACTAAACCATCTCGCGGGAGAGCGAGGCACATATATCAAGTTTATCTTCAATTCTCAAAACTTGACCCCTATTACCTACTTCCTTGCTTGCAAAAAGGCCTGCATGAGATTTTTCGGCACTTGCAACACCGCTGCACGGATTCCTTGTCCGCCAGCGATTATTCGCTATGTGATGTAGCATTGAGATGAAATGCATAGCCATCACCCTTGTCGTGCCTGTTTCAGATGGATTCAACCCATTGTATCGCAACACCAAATTGGGACGATGATCAGAGTGTCATCCCCTACATTGGCTTGAGCCTAAAGCCGTTGATAATCAATCATTGTTAACCACGCTTCGAGTCGCATCAATGTAAGTCACTTCCGTAATTTACCTCCAGTCCCCTCGACTTCTAAGCCTGGTGCTCCTCCGCTCCTTGACCACAATATCCTGTGCTCGTTTCCCAGTCGTATTGTACATTTTTAATTGCTTCTCTTTTCTCCCTCTTTCAGGTGCACTGGTTGCAATTATTATCCTTCATGACTACCGGCACTCACCGAGACGCTCGCTTTCCGCACCGCATTCCTCGACTCCTTCGATCTCGCGCCAACATGTTTTCCTCTAATCTCATTGTCTTAGCCCTAAGGGTCGCACAGTTTACTCTGGCTTTTGTTGTGCTTGGGCTCTCGGCATATGGTACGTTATGATAATTCGAGAAGCTAGTTGACAAAATTGACACGATGTCTTTGCAGTTACCAACTGGTATAATGCCGACGCTATGAGCCCTGCACCTCCGCCAATCGGCTGGCTTTTGTTCGTATCGTTGTTTACCATTATTTCCGTCGGAGTACTCGAAGGTCTTCCGAGATTTGCACCTCGGTGTATGTGCCCTCGGTAGATTGAAACTACAGACTCGAGTGGCTAACCCATTGTCTAGTTTCCCACCCCTATGCAGCCCTTTCTCTCGAGTTCGGCAACGCCCTGTTCTATCTCGCGGGCTTCATTGCCCTATCAACATTCATGGGCGGGTTGCTGTACTGCCGCGGAAGCGTGTGCAGCGCTGCTCGGGCGGATGTGGCATTCGGCATCTTTCAGTTCCTGCTTTGGGTTGCCTCGGCTTCCCTGGCGGGAAGAGAACTCTTCAAGAAAGGGTTCCGCCGCTCGAACAACACGCAGGCCCCTTTAGGTGTACCACCGATGGAGAAAGCCCCGGCCCCTTAAAAATTGGCAAACTCGCTGTCGTCAGCCCCCACTATACGGAGATCCCACTGTCACCATACCGGACGTTGTGGGAGGAAGTACCATCGCTGCCGGAGACGAAAGCGGAGTGGGGGCGCATTTTTTTCTATTTCCCTAGGCGCTGGATAAGCCGTGGTGAAGCAGTATATCTTAGGTGACGATGTGAGGGTCGAATCATTGCTGCGATGGTTCACTACGCTAGCCCTGAGAGTGGATGACACATCAGAATACGCAATGAAATGGTAATGTGGCTTTGTCTAGATGACAGCCACCATGAGGACGGGTTAGTTAACGGCAATGAAGTGATTGGAGTTTAGGAGTTGTCTTGTCTTAGTGCGGGGGGATCATATTAGTACCTAAGGGAAAGGTCTATACCAAGAGAATAAAATAGATAAACTGGTCGTTGAACACCGCATTACTAGCATTGTTATTTGGGTTCACAAGGCCAAAATAAGTTATTTCGATGTAGACTCAATCCACTAGCTACTGATAGATAGAGCCGGGCCGGAGGCGGAGGTCCGACCCGGTGTCCTCGTAAATTGAATGTCGCCATGCCAAGTATGAATGATGCATCGGAATAGTGGGAGTGTTGACCCCGCGTCCAAGGCACGAATACTACATATCCTAGCGTGTTCTGCAAGAGATCTGCTAAGTATCACCCCACTACTGAGATCGGCTTCGTGAGCGTAGATTGGATCGATCTACTGTGTATTTTCGGGTGAATTAATATGGGAGGTAGGTCTAGGACATGATAGAGGGGTGGGGGAACAATAAGTGATTCGAAAACACAATTCACGAGAGAAAAGCATCGAAAGAGGGGTACACGTCGAGACAAAAAGGAGAAGAAGGATAAGAGAGAGAAAGAGAGAGCCTCAGTCCCACCTGCCAGGCACAGTTAAAAGATATGTACTCCATAAACAGAGATTTGGAAATCTTTACTGCAACCTTCCCGCAAACGGGATGAATACCACTCCCTTTTTCACTTCTGACACTCCTGTACTACTGCACTTTTACACTACTGCTATGCCGCCATGCACAAGCGGGCGCGACAACAAATAAGAATGGGAATCATCGAAGACATCCCAAGAAAGAAGGTTGGCGCCGATGGCGTGCTCGTAACCCCGCCGAGCTCAACCGCAAATAAGGGTCACGCCCGTCCGGTATCCCCCACGATGACGCCAAATCATGGCTCGGTGTCGGAAGAAAAATGCAAAGTAGATCCTGCGGCCTAACAAAGAGCCACTACGAAGAACATACATTAGATAGACAGGAAAAGGAAAGGCAACGTTTGCGACTTGAATTGAGTGTTCCCCGCTGCCTCCTGCCACAATAAACCTTGACCCCTCGGGTTTAAATCTTGCTTGTCAGATATTCTTCCGGGTATCTTCGATTCTACTAAGATCTCGTTTTTAAGAAAGACAGACTGTGTCAGATCTGGTTATATCAAAATAAACAATGGCTGAGGAGCTGAGCAAGAACTTCGAGACACTCCAGCTCCACGCGGGGTAGGTCTATTGCCCCTCTCTCGTTCGATCCATCTTGCGATATCAGACAATATAAGTCCAGAACTGACCAAGATTAAAGCCAGGTAGTAGACCCCGCGACAAACGCCAGAGCTGTACCGATTTACGCATCAACTGTTAGTGTTCCTAGCGATCTTACCTGTTCTCTTTAAGTTGTATAAATGTGAATTGAGCTGACGAATTCCAGAGTTTCGCCTTCAATGACTCGGCGCACGGCGCGAGGCTGTTTGGCCTCAAGGAATTTGGCAATATCTACAGCCGTATCATGAACGTAAGGAAGAACTAGCCAATTGAATGAGTGAGAGAGACTAAACGCAACTAAACAGCCTACCGTCGACGTTTTCGAGAAGCGCATTGCAGCACTCGAGGGTGGCGTGGCAGCCCTTGCGACAGCGTCCGGCCAGGCGGCGCAATTCATTACCATCGCGGCACTGGCGAGCCAGGGTGACAATATTGTCTCGACGTCGAACCTGTACGGCGGTACCTACAACCAGCTCAAGGTCCTGCTACCACGCTTCGGCGTCAAGACCAAGTTCATCGAGGGAGACAAGGCCGAGGATTTCGCGGCTGCCATCGACGACCGCACCAAGGCCATCTATCTCGAGAGTATCGGTAACCCTCGGTACAATGTGCCTGACTTTGAGGCCATCGTCAAGGTCGCACACGAGAAGGGTGTTCCCGTTGTGGTAGGTTGCTACCCAGCTCTATCTCTATATAAACCCTCAATATGCTTCCGTGGATCAGCAAGGCTAACTCAATCCATTCTTGCGCAAACAGGTCGACAACACATTCGGTGCCGGCGGCTACTTCGTGCGTCCCATCGAGTACGGCGCTGATATCGTAGTACACTCGGCAACGAAGTGGATCGGCGGACACGGCACAACTATCGGCGGTGTCATCGTCGACAGTGGCAAGTTCGACTGGGGCGCGAACGCCGCGCGATTCCCCCACATGGTCGAGCCGTCCGAGGGCTACCACGGACTGAAGTTCTGGGAGACGTTCGGCCCCATCACCTTCATCATCCGGGCGCGGGTCGAGATCCTGCGTGACCTAGGCGCGTGCCTCAACCCCTTTGCCGCGCAGCAGCTGCTCCTCGGTATCGAGACGCTGAGCCTGCGCGCCGAGCGGCACGCGCAGAACGCGCTGGCGCTCGCCAAGTACCTCGAGTCGTCGCCCTACGTCAGCTGGGTGTCGTACCCCGGCCTCGAGAGCCACGGCCACCACGCGGTGGCCAAGAAGTACCTGAAGCGCGGGTTCGGCGGCGTGCTGAGCTTCGGCGTCAAGGGCGGCGGGGCGGCGGGCAGCCAGATCGTCGACGGCTTCAAGCTCATCTCCAACCTCGCCAACGTCGGCGACTCCAAGACGCTGGCCATCCACCCCTGGACGACGACGCACGAGCAGCTGTCGGACGAGGAGCGCATCAGCTCCGGTGTCACCGAGGACCTCATCCGCATCTCGGTCGGCACGGAGCACATCGACGACATCATCGCCGACTTCGAGCAGTCCTTCAAGAAGGCTTCTGACGCTACGCCTGAAGGTAAGGAGACCAAGGGCGCGGCCGAGGAGAAGAAAGATGAGGCCCCGACCGTCGTTTAGGGAGGAAGCTAGTGTAAACGACCTTGTACGGGCGCAACTAAAACGAGGGGAAACAGGGATAGCATTTGAGAATTATACCCTTTGCATAAAACAAAGCAGGCCTTCAATATCAAGATGTCACTTCAAGATCTCCCTTCGTTAGCACTCAAATGCGTATATCGAACGTTTGTAGTAGTAAGTCCGTGTTAAATAAGCTTGAATGAGGCCTAAGAGCCATCCCTTCAAATCGGCCCAGACAACAATGTATGCTGTGATGAAGAAATTATTGAGTAGATATAGAGAAATCCAGTCAGAGCAGACGGGATACTTATAAATCAAGTTGAGATATGCCCCTCTATAGTGTTATGTAAGCACTGTACCGTGGGTTGTGGTGCAACGAAGTGACGCCATTGGTCGAAGCACCCTTGCCGCAGAACTGCCCACCATGATTTTCAGGTCGTCGTCGTATTCATCAAGCATTACCGGATCTGAATAGGTGCCCTCAAGACTTATCGCCAATTATCTACCAAGTACAAGACTAGCCACCTCAACATTACCCGTCTCCTCTCTACTGTGAGCTTCAGCGACTGAATTAACAATAAGAAGCCGCCCACAATGCTACCATCCATACCGACAGCCCTGACTCTTCAGGCCCTATCCCTCCTCCTCTCCCCAGCCGCCGCCGTGACAGTGACCTTCAGCATCCCGGCATCGCCCCAGATTCCGAACCCCGCCACCCTGCCGCCCTCGACGCACGCGACGCTGACGACCCTCGGCGCCTCGTACGCAGCGCCCCTGACGGTGGACAACACCTTCGTCTTCCGGAACGTGACGCCGGGCTCGTACCTAGGCGACGTGAGCTGCGCCACGCACGGCTTCGCGCCGCTGCGCGTGGACGTGATCCCCGTCACGGCCGGCGCGGACACGGATCCCAGCGGAGAGGACGCGAGCCTGCGTGTCTGGGAGACGTTCCGCGGGAACGACTGGGAGAACAAGGGCGAGGAGATCCGGCCTGTCACGGCCGGCGGGGCGTTCCCCGTCAAGGCCTATGGGTCCAAGATCTATTACACGGAACGTGGTGGCTGTGAGTTCATTAGTGTCCCGGCGGATGAGTGAGGAAGAGTAACTGGGAGGCTAACCTGTCGATTCTTAACCCTAGTCTCCATCCTCAGCATTCTCAAGAACCCCATGATCCTCATGGGTCTGGTCAGCTTGGCCCTCTTCGTCGGCATGCCCAAGCTAGTTGAGAACAGTACGTTTTCTTCTCGATCCCCTACGTTCTATCGCCGTGACTTATTTCCCTTGTACTGCCGTCTCCTGACACTAACCCCCCTTTCCCCTCAACAGTGGACCCCGAGACTCGCGCCGAGTTTGAAGAGCAGTCCAAGAAGAACCCGATGAATAGTCTGATGGGCGGTCCGCAATCGGGCAGCAGTCCGATGGGCAATTTCGACATGGCGGGATTCCTGGCTGGCCAGGGGAGCGGCAGCAAGGAGGAGTCGACAGAGACGAGTTCCAAGAATGGTGGAAAGAAGAACGGGAAAAAGTGAGGTTAGTAATTATGTATGAAGTAGAAAGTCGCGTATATTAGAGTATAGGAATGACAACCGAATACACCAACTTTTAAGTAGAGTAGTTGCCAGAGTTTAATTCCACAAGCAGATCTACTGAACTACAGCGACAACGAATGACCCTCCCAATCGCTGCCGAAGAACCACAGGTAGGAGCAGTCAATTTTAATTGTTTGCAGATGTTAAGCTTAGTTCCATTGTTGGTTGAAAGTCTGGACTGACATTATATCCAACAGACGGGGCTGGGTTGTAGGTTGCTGCCTATTCTCTTCATTCCCCTGTGCATATTCCCAACCCAGATTTGAGGTCTTGTATTCCTTATGATATGCAATCCGATCTAATTTGAGAGCTCCAGAGACACCTAGACACAATTGGTACAGGTATTTCTGAGTGTGTTTGGGCTATCATCAAGGAAAATCTAGTGCTTATTAGATATGTCAGGTCCTGAAGGCGACAGCAACTGTTGTCTACAACACCATGACAATGCGACTTAATCCCCCGCCCACTCTACTCGTCTGTCTTCTCAGACTAACGTGCGAATGTGAACTCACAATCTCCTCTATTATTCCGATACCCGATCATATTTAGACCAGTAACTACTATAAACTACTTAGCCCATCAAAAGGTCCAAAATTACGACTTCGTGCTTCTTAAGATGTTCATTGCGACGCCTCTAGTTGCAGTGCTATTCTTACGAGTTGTGACCAGCTATAATCGATAAGTCCATTGAGATGAACATAGGGGCATACTCCGAACGAACAAATGTTTCAATTGAGGTGGCTCTAGTACCATAAGCGTACGCTCTTCATGACCGTCATATGTGGAAATATAATGCATCTTAATATGTGTTTGTATGTCTTAACCTGGGGATCGGCACTCCATCTATCTACCGGTATCAACAAGTACCAGCAACAGCCTACTCTAGGCTCCTTCCCATGCTCACCCTATAGTCCCAAGAATCCATTCCTTGCACAACCCATCATCTCTCATATTCGTAGAGTACATAGACGCATAATTCACACCGAGCTTGTCGGCAGTATCGCTCACAGATCGGTTTTTTGGCATTTTGTCAAGTGCAACGCTAGCGTCATCGTAGATCACCTGATAGCGAACTTGTCTGGCTGGGCCTTGAATAGCCACATGTTGACACAAGTAGAAATCGAAGTGATACGGGTGAGTTGCGTCACGCTCTAGTAAAGCGTCTTGATGTTTTCCGTCCATTCATTTATTAGAAGTCGCCGCCGTCGAAATCACCACCGTCTTGACCGTCGTTGTAGCCTTCGGCATATGCATCATGCTCGTTGTCATCGATGGCATCGGCAATCAGCGCACCACCAATGACACCGGCGCCGAGACCGAGCGCCGCACCACCTGCAGCTCCCAGGCCACCGCCAGACTTTCGAGGGGGTTGCTGGTAGCCGCCGCCACCATAGCCTCCGTAGCCACCACCACCGCCGTAGGGCCCTTGCTGTGGATAGCCACCATAGCCCTGGGGAGGTTGTTGTCCGTATCCGCCTCCATACTGTCCTGGCGGTGGACCGCCGCCATAGTACCCCTGCGGTGGAGGTCCCTGGTTATACCCGTATCCTTGCTGTGGAGGTCCCGACGACTGGCCCGGATACCCTCCGCCGTACCCGCTGCCGTACCCGCCGTGCGAGTCTTGTTTATTCTTGCTGCCGCCGAAGAATTTGCCCAGCAGACCTCTTGACTTATCGCCTCCGCCTCCGCCCCCGCCCGACGAGCGCGGTGGCAGCTGATCAGGGAACGGTGACGAACCCGAGCCCCTGTTCCTTGGATCTGAAGGTCCTGAGTTGCGAGCGCGCGCATCCTCTTCTTCTTGGAGCTGGCGTGCTAGACGGGCATCGGCGTCTTCGTTGTAATAAGACTTTGATTCGCCGGCAGACGAACCTCCGTCTCTCGCGAAGGGATTCTTGCTGTCGCTGGCATTATTGGGGCCTGAGCCGGGAGTGTAGCCGGGCGGGGGACCGGCGGGTGCCGCGTACGGGTCCTCGGCTGGGGCGGTGGGCTTCTCCCATTGTGACTTCTTGGTGAATGTGTTGACGTAGAACCTAGCGAGGCGAGCGTGTTAGACTGCTGCGACGAGAGTATAGATATTGATGCTCTTGGTAAAGCACCAAGGTAAATGCGAAGGTGAGAAGGCTGATGGACTTACCATTCTTTGTATTCGTTATTCCAACGTGCTATCCAGCCCGCGGGGACCTCGGGAGCTGGAGGGGCACCGTAATCCGCCATACGTAGTTGCTCGGATGCGTCGGTGCTGGGGTTTAATTGCGCTCTATGCTCTCAAAGCAAGAGATATAACGAGTGGTTTCTGGTATCTGGTGTAGGCGAAGAAGACGGGCTTATGTGTAGGTTGCGTAAGTGCGCAAGTAAAGTAAGGGGTGAAGATGCGATTCACGGCGGTTATGGCTGGCTGAGGAAGTGGTGGTGGGTGTATTCGATAGTGGGGTTCGGTACTACCTACTGTAGTAGCCGTGCTATAAATACCAAGCCAATGAGGTGCCTGTGGTGGCTGTAAGTCGACAATCACGCTTGATAAAACCCTCTATATCTTTGAATGGATGCAAGTAAGAAAGCAAGCAAGCAGCGGATACTTAAATATCTGGGTAACGCTGCCTATGGTGACTGGTGAAGCTGCCTAAGCCAGAGCCGTTTTCAAACGTTTGGAAGGCAAAGGAATATGCTAGGTATAGATGACGTTTGACGGCAAAGTGTGGATAGATACCAAGTTGCACAGCCTCTGTGGGTTTTCAGGCTCGGGCAGTGTTTTGCCCCCAGTTAGAAACCACCTGGGCACCTGAACACTGAACGTTTCGCGGCCCGCTGCACTAACTACAGCTGCACCGGGTCCGCTGAATCTGAACCTGTCATATGGATACTCCTCAGGTAGTTGCATCTGAGGCCTCCAACGATGTGATAAATCACACACGATCTTCGATATCTACATATCTTTATTACCTAGGATATTATCTCTAGTTAGGACGCGTACATATCTAAACCTTCCAAGGTTGAACTCATCAATATACCAGAAGCTTGGCCACACCCAAAGCTATCCGGAATCTTCTTTTTGCTCTGGTCACTCTGGGTTCACTCGGGCTTCGGAATTTTGCCACATGTGACCGAGAGCTGGGAACAAACCGAAGCTGCCACGTAATGGAGAGACCTGAGCAAACCCGAGTTGCGGTGACCGTGTCACAGGCGGTGGCTGAGACTGGAGACGGCCCTTTGGCAACCGAGATTTGGAATTTCATCTCCTCTGTGCGTACTCACTTACAATAACAATAGTGCTGCTATGCATACTATAGGTACGGAACCGTTACCTTCCGCAGCCTCTCGCCACGGCATATCCCGGAGACGACCCTGCATTACCTAACGAGGAATGCCAAGGAATCATTGTTCGTGAGGCAAGCCAACGTCCAATACACAGACGAAGCTGTATATATTGTATGGCTCAACTAATAATACACTTACAGGATTCACCATCACAATTCCTGATAACTATAGACGTTGTGTCGGTTAGCACTCAGTAACCAACGATATATGTCTGAATGCCTCTTTCGGCCTGATTCTATAAGATAACAGAGCTATTATTCCTTTATAACATGATACCACGTGAAATAACCAAGACTTTTTGTTGTGAGATTATAGGTATAATCTACCCTGTTCAACTCCGCAAACACCAAAGCTCTTATAATCTAGGTTTTCTTTCCTCTAGATCTAGGATATGACCCTCGAAAAAATGCCGGTAAGAATCGGGCTCAACCCGTTATCCATGATAACCCAAAGTATAGTACCGGTAGGGTTGTTCGACACGAGTATAGGCCAGAAGGGCCTGTTGTTCGTCGGACTCGTTAGCTGGTTTTTTGAAAAACTTCTTCCACCCCTGCACCTTGGCCTTCAGGTTCTTGCCCAGGAATTTCGAGGCTAATATCTTGCCAAAGGGCGATGATGAGGGCCGGTTCGACGCCTCCCCCGCAGGCTCGGGGACGCTACTCCAAGAACTCAGCTCGTCGTCTGTCTCTTCCGATCCAAATACGCTCGTCTCTTCCGATCCAGATACGCTTCTCTCGTCTGATCCGTATACGCTTCTCTCTGGCTCTGGTTGTTCCTCTGCGTCGACAGTTGTCTGGAACTCGCTGACCGTAAACTTTCTTAGATGCTCAATCAGCGCATCCATCTCGGCTTCCATCTGTTCACCAGCCATGGACATCAAGAGATCGATTCCAGAACCGGGGTTGCGCGTGTACTTGTCGTTGCTGTCATTGGTGTTGACATCTTCTGGATCTCGGAAATGGTGTTTCTTGTCACTTTGTTGACTATTCTCTGGGATATCTGTTCCGTCAATCATTGAGATGTAACGCTTCCTATTGTAGAATTGGGTATTCTGTGTATCTGGCGGATGGCTACGCTTCAAGCCCCGTTGACTCGTTGATGGAGTTTGGATCCCGTTAGGCGCTTCTAGGCCCAGCTCACGTGTCTCCTTAACTGTGGCCACTGGGGGCGTTTGCTCGCAAGAGGCGCGCCTGGGACCTACTAGAAGCCAGTCACTATTCTCTTCGGCATGTCCCTCTATTATAGCGTGGTCCTTGCACCTACGATCTATAGGAGGGGTATTAGCAGCCGGTCAGCGCAGGCGTTTCTCTCATGGGGGCTGATGAGTTATTGGGGCCGGAAATAGGATCATCCATCGGGGCAGAGCAATAAACGAAGGTAGATATCCTCGTCAAGTCGGCTTGGGGTCTGGAGATACATGGAAGCGAGAAAAATGGCAGAAACTAAACGTGAGCACTCGCGGACGTAAGCTGTATCTATGTGGTGATATGTAGGCAAAAACAGCAGGGTAGGAATCTTTTGGAAATAAAAAAGAGGTAGACAAGACAAGACAGTCACGACTAAGTATTATCATCATCAAATGCACTGGGGCCGTCGTTCTACTCACTTTCGCCGTCCTTGATCAACTCCTCACTACCTTCACTGTCGTTACCCATGCTCATGTCTGCCATGACGTCCGCAAACCACTCTGAGGACCTTTTGACCGCGTTAGGAGGGCTCTTTTCGGGCCGTGAACCCTTCTTAGAAACCATCTTTTGGCAACTATCGTATGCTGATTTCGCAGCCCGGGTGACATGGTAGGTGAATTCTGCCCACGGATTTTCCATGGTTGAAGAGGTGAAGAAGTGAGGAGTAAAAGAATTAAGACCGGAGAGAAGGGAAGAAAGAATTTCAGCGTGCGGGAGCAGATGGTAGAAAAGTCAAGGAGCAGTGAGCCAAAGCGACGTATCAAGAAAAAAGGTGAAATAATTCGAGGATCACTCGTTATATGCTTTACTTTGCACCTAGGGAACCTTGGCTGGCTCATAACTTGATCCGAACATAAAGTTATCAAAAAGGATGGGTAGCCGAATCTTAACACAAAACGTAAGCGAACATAACGCTGGGATAGAGTATATTATGAATTGCATACGTAGTAGATGCAACACATGTCTATTGTGGAATTCGTCTTATGTCCAATCTCATGAAAACTCCTGACTTTTGCCACCGGTATGGTGGAAATTTCAAGAGAGAAGCGCCCGACTCCTCATTTCAAACCAAGCTCCCTGAAATGCTGGATCAGTAGAAGAGAAAAACAATCGTACATCTTATACCATATCCCTTTCGTATCTTCGGTCCTCGAAAAGCTTTGCGGCTTCGATGCAGTACGTGGCACGCTCGAGTCTTCTCTCGCTGGCATAGCAGATGAGAACAGCATCAAGGATACCCGAGAGAATGCCTTCCATAGCTCCCAATACCGCCCATCCGATTGCACTGGCCACAATACCCACGACGTACGCGTAGGCGCTTCCCCTTATGCTCGAATTGTCTGGAACTTGTATCCGCAGTTGTCGGGCCGTCATCACCCAAGCTGCAAACCCCAGAGCAATCGCCATTACGGAGCGGGCCGCATGCAGCAGTAGCTTGGCCATCCTGTATGGCACCAATGAGGCCGTTTGATTTCGTCGTGAAAAGGCGCTTGGCGTAAGTGTGGTGGTGGGTCCTGTAGCTAAGAACTGGATTCTACCTAGTTGCGATGCTGATTCCATTAATGGTAGGGAATGGACCGAAGAGTAAGTTACAGCTAAGGGGTTAGTTAGCACCGTAACTGGCCTCGGTGCAAGTTTCCACCCGATAAACTCGAAAATACCGGCGATGCGCCGAGGAAGGATAAGAATGGGTAGTCGAACAGCTAGTGATAGTAGAGTTGAGGCGCAAATAGTGCCGAAGACTGTTGTGGTAGAATGACCCAAGGCTCCCTTGACAATATCGTTCGATGATGTAAGCGTCTGAAGATTCCGATGAAAGTACCAGTTGGACACGGTACCTCCAGTTGTAGCACGGACAACCCCACTCAGGACAGAGAGTGTCCAAACGTACATCAGAAAGAAGAAGATGGCAAGCCACCATGTTGCAGTGCCAATCACGAATGCCGACAATTTTGTTGAGAAGTAGCCTCCTAAGAAGACACGAGTGAACATCCAGAGCCATACCCAAGTCCAACCCACAACGAAGGCGAGCGCGCCAAAGCCAAGTAACACGAGGGCTGGGTTTGCGGCGAGGATACGGCTGGAGAAATCTAACATATCGACGGCCCTGTGGACTTCGTGTCGTCCCTTGTACAAAAGCCAGACCCATACAATTGAAAGGACTCCAGGTATGATAGCAGCATACCTCATAACAACATCTTGAAGACGTGATCCGTGATCTGGGCCTTGAAAACTAGAAATCATGGGGTACAACGAGAACGAGAAGAGTACGATCGGAACGCCAAAGAGGATTAATAGGACCAGTGGTTGCATGAAAGATTTGAGTGCAGCCATCCAAACTAGCGCAACTACAACCGAGACGAGGGTATCGACGGCCAACAGGTAGAATGACGAGTTGAGCGTCGTGTATATAGTATCACCTATCTTCCTGTTTGGGGGCGAAGTATGCAACCATACCAATATGAATGTTGCAATGAGCGAAGCGATGGCAATCAAGTATAGCCAAGCGAAGAACTGGTCGTGCACAAAAATTTCGCCATACATACGCGGCTGTGGAGGAGCCGGAATGTCTCCGGGCTGTTCGGGTACCTGCTCTTCCTCGTCCTCATCCTCCTCAGCAATAGCTTGGCGCATGAGACGGTGGTCGCGCTCGAGGTTGGAGTGTGCTCTGCTAGCCGCACCCTTGGAACCACCTTTTGTTACAGATTTAAATTGCTGGAACGCGGGTGGTGATGAGTCTGTCGGGGTCTCTAGGAGTAGATCCTCCGGCACCGAGTTGTCTATAACCGTCGATTCCAGCCCAACATCCACCATCTTACCACCCTCGTCGCCCTCTGAGTTTTGTCGTGTGTTCGTCTCTGCACCGGCTGTAGGTTGCTCTTCCCTTGGTTTTCGTTTTGCTTGTCGACCCTTGAAGCTCGATTCGCCATTCCAGCTACTTTTGATTCCCATCGGACGATCCCGGTCCTCGTACAACCTGCTGTCGCGTTCCCCGCTCTGATCTAGTGATGCTCGGCTTGCGTCATTCTCTGAAGCAGAACTATCCTCCATACGACTTGAGACAAAGACACGGCGCGAGTGTTGTAGAGCACGGAAATCAGCAGCCTCCCTGACATCGTCCTCATCGTCGTCGTCTCGGAACTCGTTCAGGGCGCTGTGAAACAGTGGTGCATCGGGAGCCGCGTGATATCGGGAGGCGAACCCTCCAAATCTAGACTGAGACGACTGATATGGATTCCCAAGACGTGACTGGTAGGAGAACCGGGCGGGTTGCCTCGAGAACCTCGAGGGTGCATCGGATGGCTGTCGACTGGAAGGTTCATTGCCTTCGGGTGGCGCACCAAAGTTGGAGAGGCGGGATTGCGACTGCGAAAGGAAGCGGGAGGCATCTATATACACTAGGGATTAGACTGATGGGCGCTTAGATTGTAGCGGGTACTGGGCTGCACGCGAGCACCGTTGGGAGAGGTTCCCAGTAACAACTTACATTCCGAAAACATGTTTTGCGGTGTAGGTGCTGGAGGAGGGCGACTCTAGCAGATGCAGGGAATTTGTGAAGGCGATGTAGGCTGAGAGCGGGAGGCTGGAAGCTGGGGATCTGGCTATACGTGCGCTCAGTTCAGTAGGTCAGCCAGTCAGTCAGCATGGGTGGTTGGTGACGCCCAGCAAGCCGGCCATGCAACTCGGACGGCGGACGAAGATGGGCAGGTATCAGTGATGGCGGAGGCTGTTGGAGCTTCGTCAGTCTCAAAACAAAGTAGTAACTTGTTCGAGAAGCTATGTGACTGTTGAAAACTACTTCTTCGCTAGAACAACTTGGAATAAAAGCCAATAGAGAATGGACTGAGATGTTGTGGTTGGGAGAAGATGTTATGTTTGTTGTGTTTGGAAAGTCGGCCGGTTCGTCCCCGACACGGACTGTGCGGATGATTCACTGCAGTGGTAGTGGTGACCTTGAATCCTGGATGATGCAAGTCAAGTCGCCGGCAAATCCAAGCTCACAGGTACAAGTGGGTGCTCACATGCAAGGCGTGAGTACGGAAGCGGCCAAGCAATACTTACAGTACTTAAGTACAAGTCTTACAGTGAATCAACCGGTGAACAGTGAACATCTGCCTGAGACGAGTCCCGCTGACCCTCTCCATTGAACGCTCTCTGGACGACGTAGATTAGGCACCTATTGCCCACTAATCAAGACCCTGCAGTAGTGCACAGCATACTAAGACAGAGATAGGTCCAGCCCAACTTGTTGTACATACAGTATGTACATCCCTAACTCCAGTATTGTAATAAACATTAAACATGCTACCAGACACAACCCCTTCATGTACATCCCTAGATTCAGATACATAGAACAGAACAAGAAAGTTCATAGACGTGAAATCAGCCAGTAAACAGGTAAGCTAGGAGCAACATGTGACTTCGGTGTCTCTATTTGCAGTGTTGCATGGGACTCATCACGAGAGATAAGAGGTGTTTGACGGGTTGACGCCCCCCTGTCTTGTTCTCAGGGTCGAGTGTGTCACGAGCGGGCAGTGAGGTCATCCACTGATGTAGCACCGGGACCTTACATAAGCACCTCGTCTATTGAATTATAGTGTAGGTACCTACAGCAGTGGCATACCTAGGATTTGGAACCTGGGCCTTGGACCTGGCCCTCGGAACCCATGCGTAGACAGGCGCCTTGCGGATAGAGCTCTATACCTCACCCAACCAACTCCGCCATTGCAACATATCGTGACAACTCCCCCAGGTTCGATATTGCCCTCTTCCTCTAAACAGCACTTGCTTCAGGGTCCTTACCAATAACCTTGCCTCTGTGATTATCGGTAACTTGGACGCTTTGGTCTGTCTTTGTCCGCGGTGTATATCACATGTTGGACGGAGAATATCCTCCGCGGCCTGAGCTTTAACCGGGTCCCCGTAGTTACCAGCTACCTACCCGTCGAGCTACGTACCTGGTTAGAAGCAACTCATCCTTACGAGAACTCTTTCCATCGAGTTGTCTAGCGCCGTACTCAGTAGCAACAAGTAGCGAATATACAAACAAGGCACGAGACGAATTTCCCCCTTAGGACGGGCTACGCCGGAGCTCCTATGACCATCTCTCCCCTTCTTCTTTGCTCTCACCTCTCCTAAATCCCCGAATTCGAACGCATTTCCGGGACTAACCCCGGTTCATCTTATCTTCATCATGTCTTCCCCGCCATGGAATTATATAGCCAAGCTTGTCTGCATCGGAGACTCGGGCTGCGGCAAGTCATCTCTGACGATTCGTCTGTGTGAGGGCCGGTTCAGTCCCCAGCACGATGTGACTATCGGAGTCGAGTTCGGTTCACGAATCGTGCCCGTTGGTCCACCGCATTCGAAAAGAAAAGCGAATTCTCTCACATCCCCTTTCGACCACCAAAATTCGCCGTCCACATTACCAGATTCCTCGGGTGATAACAAGAATGCCGCCGGCGATGAAGAGCAAAAGCATATGAAGCTCAGTCTCTGGGATACGGCGGGACAAGAAATATAGTGAGTAGCTTGTACTTGCTGTCTCGCACCTTGGCCTTAGCAACGCCAGCTAACCCGCATTCTCAAAGCAAATCCGTCACACGGAGTTACTTCCGAGGCGCATCCGGCGCCCTTCTTGTATTCGATATTACTCGGCGAGCGACCTTTGTCCATGCGACCGACTGGTTGAACGACCTGCGTGCAATCGCCGAACCCGATATTGTTGTAATCTTGGTTGGCAACAAGCTGGACTGCGTGCAGTCAGAAACAATCGCTGAAAGCGGCGCCAGCGATAATAACAATAAGCGAGAGGTGACGTTCGCTGAGGCGCAGGAATGGGCGCAAAAAAATGGCGTGCTGCAATACGTCGAGACGAGTGCCAAGAGTGGCGAGAACGTCGAGGCAGCCTTTATGCGCGTTGCCGAGCGCATCTTCGAGAACATCAACGCCGGCAAATACGACCTCAACGATCGTAGGTCAGGCGTCAAAGGGCCCGGGCCCGGCACAGCTGCCACGCGGGGCGTCAAGCTCACCGCTAACGATGGGAAGGGATCCTCCGCTGGGGGCTGTTGTTAATGTCTGAAAAGATAAGAAGATTCAACAAGGAGAGGACATATCTATCTAATTTAATACGAGAGATGAGGAGACTTGGAAGAAACATGATGACCTGGGTAAAGAAACCCGCATAACGCCACCGAATAAGCCCTCGGTATTGTACATATTCTTAAGACGGACACCGACAGCATAGGACACGCATTTTTGGTCATGATACCCTGAGTAATAATGTTTACTAGCACCTAATTACGAGAAAGAAGGAAAGAAAGAGAAGGAGAACTTGAGGAGCTAGACAGCAAAAATGATCAACTCAAAATACGCATCATCCATATGCGCCCTGTCTAGATTAGCAAACAAGTTGTCTCCCGGCTTGGCATAAGAACGGATCGATAATAACAACAAGCATCCAGTGTTGAAATTTCTCGGTCAATGGTATGTCGGCACATCTATTATTGCTACAAAACACAGAGGGATGAATATAACTAGTAAACTGAGCTGCGTTGTATACTGTAGTACGAGACACGTATTGGGAAAATTCTGAAGCGATCGACTAACTAGCCCAGCATCAGCGAAATACAAGTCTCCTTCCCCCTAACCTCCCTTCTATTGTATTCCCATTCGATGAGATACTTTGATTTGAGAAGAGAAAGAAAAAGGTTGCTCTGTTAAGATGATAACATTAACACTGATTTGATGCTCCAATCCCGCTCTAGACTAATGGAAACCCCCCCAACTCCCACATCCTTTCCTTTTCCCCCCTTCCTCTGTCCGTTCCATGCAAAGACGTGGTGTAGGAGATTGAGAGTATCATTATTACATCGGTGGCGAAGGACATAGAAACACTCATATGATTTTCAGGGATGGAGAGATGGGAGACCGAGAGATAGCGACATAGAAACGCGAAGGAAATATTTGCCTCCCCCCTATTTTGGTGTTCATTTAGTCTGACATGCTTCCAGCAGACCGACCATTACACGTTGCGACTTGCCTGCAACTTCCTATTATGTGGTACACGCACGGATACAGCCACAATGGCGTATCCCGTGCTAAAACGAGAATAATGAGATCGACGAGGCCTCTCAACAGCCTTACCACCGCTAGTTGTTTCCGCAAATCTATCAAGGACCCTAGTCCGAGACTCTCCAGCTGTCGAACCACTTCATGTATTTATATTGCTGGTTGCTTCCGGTCATACCCCAGCAGATGGGGATGAAGTAAATATAGAGGCCAATGATGATGGCATATAAGGTGCTATATATCGGCATCTGGATGTATTTCTGCTGTTTCCTCAACGTAAAATCGACCAAGAAGCCCAAAGCGAGGATGGCGAAATAGAGTGCGGGATAGTAATGGTGCACGTAGGTGACACGCGCCATGACAACAAAAGGGAGATAATGAAGGAACCACCCTAGAACGGGGTAGAGGCCGGCGTAGTGAATTTGGTCAATCTCATCTTGCGAGAGATCTTTGAAACCTCTCTGCCATCGGAGGATGTACCAGACGGTAACCAAACCAACGAGACCAAGGGAGCCTGTCGAGACCCAGTAGACAAAGGGGTTGCCGAGCAGGAAGTACTTCACGATCTTGTCGTCCCAGCCACACATGCGAAGACCAACATTGAGAATGGGCCACTGCCACCATTGAGATGCAAGATCATCTTGCTTATCAGGGTCTGGGATGAGTGCGTTGTTGGATGTCATCATGGCTACATTTAGGTGGATGAAGTCGTGGAAAAACGGCGACTTGTACTTGCCAGGGTCTCCAGGGGGTACTACACAGATCGTTAGCAAGTCGGACTCTGGCCAGCCCGCAATTTACTTACATTTTTCATTCGTATGAGCCTCTACGTTCCAATGAGTGAAGGTATCCTTTGGATTGTTCTTCTTGTCGCATGTTACCTCAATCTGCTTGAAACCCCATTGAGGAAGATTGACATTGGCGGCTCGAAGGTAACATCCCATCACAGCGTTCCTTAATCGGAAAGCGGTAGTCAGAGTTCGGAGCTTGGTCTTGTCACGCGACGCCACATCCTTTACGATTTCGACTTTCCAATGGTCCTTGTCATCACCAATTGTCAGGTTTCCATAAGATGAAACCTCCTTTTGGCTCTTAGTCACAGGTGCCGAAATATCATGACTATGAAGGTTGCGTCCTGTCTGTGTATGGATCAACCGAACAACATCGCCATTGTTAATGAGCTGGGGCTCAGACTCCAGAGTCCAGTCAGCTACGGACCGGTTGGGATAAAACCACCATTCGTTGTTGGCATCCTTGTGGTGGTAGCATGTAACTTGCTGCTGGCCGGAGCCTTCCGGGTAAGCTGATAGGGGTCAGCGAACTCTCTCAAGTCGTGGTAAGAAATACGTACTTTGAATGTGACTGTGAAGAAGGCCGCCACCGTAGCCCATGTTCTTGATGGTTACCTTGGAGCCCCAGGCCACCTCTAGAGGCGAGTTACGACCAATCTCGCTACCTTGGAGGTTGGCTTGGAACAATGAGCTCATCTGGGCATCACCTGGTCCACTTCGGGTCAAGATGGCGAAGTGGAGCGCGAAAGAGAACAGATACACCAAGAAAGGGATGACGATGAGACCGACTACGCGAGCGCTAAGATGAGCAGCAAGGACTGGATAAGAAATCTTCGTGTTGCCGAACTTGTTCCACAGATCCTCAATGGTGTAAAGACCAACCATGGCAGTGACGAAAAGGCCGACCAGCTTGATACTGCAGACAAAGCCCAAGCTAAGTCCCGTCATGAATAGCCAGAAGAACCACTCCGGTTCAAAGCTGTATTTCTGCTGACCGTGAAACTTTGCCCAGCAAAAGACCGTGGCGACAGTACCGAATAGTAGCATGGAGTCAAGAAGGATAAAACGGCTAATAGTCGTGTATGAGTTTTCGCAAAGAACCATGAGTGTGACCAGCCAGACAGCGGGGCGCTTGAGCTTGAGTTCCATGGCAGTGAAGTACGCCAGAGGCACGCAAAGGATTCCCCAAAAGGCGTTGAAAGCTCGCATGAATGTGTAATCGAGTTCCGCCGGGTACGTCTCGCCGGATTTGAATTCGAAGGAGCCATTGTATCCTGCCAGTACACCAGACAAACCGACGAGAATTTTACCTAAGGGAGGATGGCTGGTACGGCACTTAGCAGACATTCCGATTGAAGATGTAGGAGTGCTTGACTAACACGTCGAAGAACAATTCGCGCTTGATGTAGTGCGATCCGAATTTACCAAAGCTACACGGAGGGACGGCTTATTAGCTTTCAAGTTATAGCTGGGAGAGTTTCGGGAGAGGGCGTACTGAGCTTCCTGCACGATGCTGTTAGCAATCATCTGTAGTATACTATCTGCGAAGAAGTTGCTACGGAGTCCAGTAAGTTACTTACATCCCAAGTGACGATGGGGCTGAGGCCAATCTTCCACAAGCGCGTAAAAACAGCGAAGGCTGTGAATATCAAAGGGGCGATAATGAATTCCCATTCATCGAGGATCTCGAGGACAGAAGGGCCCTGAGAAATAACCACGTCAACACATAGCTCGTAAAAGTATTCGTTATCCTCAGCCTACCTTCTTCGGTCCGTGTATCTTTTTCTCTTCCGGTTGGGTCGGAGGTACTACGGCGCCGGGAACTGCTGACCCGGGCACATTTCGTCGACGAGCGACATCGCCCGCTGGGTCAGCGCCAGAGGCAACTGTGGCGTTTTTCTCCGCCATTCGGTTTAATTTCGAATGCGAGAGAAAGTAGAAAAGAGTCGGATCGGGGTAGAAGACGAGGTAGGTGGTTATGTAGGCCTCGTGGAAGGCGTAGGAAAAGTATAAAGTTACAGAATAACGAGAGTCATGTGAATTGAACAGAAGAAGCTTGGCTGATTATACATCAACCATAGTACCTCGTTCCCGGAAAGAAAAGAACGAGGGAAGAAAGCAGAGGCTGTCGACAAGACGACGAATGATGAAATAGGAGCAGGAGTAGCTGAGATTATCTCGTACAGGTGGAGGGTACTTTGGCACGACCTATTCTGGACCCCCAATTTAGGACCCGATAGGTACCGCGTTGAAGTGGGTCCTCTCATCTTACAACGATACCATCAGTGCCTTGAGCTAGGGGTGTTGCATTTACCGATGCTATTCGCTTTCGCACCTTCTTGGTCCTGTCACAAGCTTAAGGTAGGGAGGATTAATGGCCACGTAAACCTCACAAACAAAGGCTTGTACATTGTGTCAAATTCTGGACATGAATTTGTTTCAAGCCCAGACCTAGAGTCGTAGACACAGGTGACACGGCGGAATACTTATTGTACTAACGACATTACGTCTGTGACATGAACCTGTGCACGTATGCTATCGTAGCCTGCATCCATAAATAGAAAACTGGTGTACTGATAGAGCACCCATATTATCCAAACCCAACTATCCGGAAACCCAATTTCTGGCCCGGTAGTCGATATTTACTCCTCCGCGTTACATATATCCCCCCAGTATCCGGCATACTGGTACTTATAATGCAGCTAAAGACGATTGAACCCCAGCGATTACAGCCCGCTTATGATAGTCGTGTCATATCCTTAATCCTCTCACTCTAGAACAGGCCCGCCTATTATAACATGGGTTGGCAATTAAGTTACATTCTGGAATCAATGCGCTCGCTCTGGACTCCTGATTCATCCTGCTCATGGGAATATCCTGTGAATCACAAGACCGAAAACAAATCGGAACCTTGATGGTCCGGAGACGCCGCCACCGTCTATTGAAGAAAAAGGAAACTCTATCATCTTTCTTATTTGTCTGTGGGACCAAATATGTATACGTAGCTTATTCGTCGCGCTGATCGAGTGCCGTATATCTGGCGCCGCTCGCAGGGCTGCTGCTGGAGCCGCGGGTTTGTCCAACCATCCTGGTTAACCACTCGCCTACGCGGCCTCGTGAGTTGCGGCTCTCGGATCGCTGTCGCGGCGTGGGCTTTCCATCCACGATATTGACAATCGGTGGATCAATGTCTAATGGGGGGATAGTGGCATCTGATCCGAGTGGTCGTCCTCGAAGGTCGAGGGAGGGTACAGGAGATCCAGCCCGGATAAGAGACCCAGTTTCTGATCGCATGCCAGGAGTTCCAATAGCAGTGCTGGCATCACCAAATAATGAATCCATGTCTTCTAGTCTTACACCACAAGTCTCGGGATAAATGAAGTATACTATTGCACATCGTCAGCGGTGATCTTTGCCTTTACTCGGGACAACTTACCAACAACGAAGCTGATCACGCAGAAGAACGCATGCACCAGGTAGAGCCGCCATTTGATCCACTCCTGAAGAATAGGAGTCAGTTCTCCCACGAGCCAATTGAACGCCCAATTTGAAGCGGTAGAGAGACTGGCTCCTTTTGATCGAATACTGAGAGGCAGAATCTCCGGTGGGTAAAGCCATGGAATGGGACCCCAAGAGTACCCAAAAGCAGCGTTGTATATCATGACAAAAACAACAACCAGTGTGGGCGTAGAGTCCACGTCTAGATAAATGAAATAAGAGACTAGCGAAAGCGATATGGCCATGGCAATCGCGCCACTTAGAAGGATGACTCGACGGCCCCATCGATCCACTATATACCACGGGGGTATCGTAGAAAGCAGATAGGTGATACCGTTGATTCCCGTCATCTTGATCGCATCGTGACCAAGCCAGCCAGCTGACTCGAAAACGTAAGGCGCATAATACGATATGACGTTGATACCGTTGAGCTGAGCGAGAGCTTGCGCCGACATAGCAATGAAGACCCGTGTCTTGTAGCGACGGAACATCTCGCTGTAGGATCGTTCACCCTCCATGCGCTGAAGTAGAACGTTCATCTTGATCTCACGGTACTCATCCCTTGCTTTGGTGTTGTGAATATCGCCTCCGCCGTACAGATTTGCTATGACAACTATTCCCTCCTCATCGTGGTCGTTATCAAGCAGCCATCTTTGTATCTGGTTAACATGACGAACAGGGGAGAGAATGGGGTTACTTGCCTCGGCGACTCGACAATTACCAAGCTTCCTAGGCCCAAAAGAGCACCCATGACACATTGCATCAACAGAGGAATACGCCACGATAGGTTACTCGTTATGTAACCACAGAAGTAGTCCACCCATATCGATGTAGTGTAACCAATAATGTTGCCTGAAAACTCGATACAAGCAAGTTTGCCTCGGTTGTGAGGTGGTGAAATTTCGGACTGATAGACGGGCACGATAGTCGATAGTGAGCCGACGCCGAGACCAGCGACAATTCTGCCCAACATCATCATCGGCATGTTAGTTGCAAATGTTTGTAGAGCTCCGCCTACGAAGAATATCATTGAACCATAGAGAATAGTTTTGCGGCGTCCAATGATGTCGCCAACTCTCCCGACGACTAGAGAAGAAATGAAAGCACCAATCTCTAGAATAGCAACCATAGTACCGATTTCGGCTCTGGAGGGATTGTTGAAATAATCTCTAAAATATGGGCCACTGAAGGGGTCGGTTAGCTGACGAGGTCTCGCCAGGTAAGGCGAAAAGTGAAGACATACGTGATGATACCTGACATGACACCCTGATCATACCCGAACAGAAACACCCCGAGTGATACAAAGATACTCGTAAAATAGCTTTGAACGATTAGTTCATCCTAGAACATATCCCAGCATGAATAGGACATACATGAGGGCCTTGCCCGTGAAGCCGTTTATCCCCGTGCCCGGCATGATGGCGGCTATGCAACGCTCTCCTCGGGATATGCGGCGTGGAGGGACGTCGGGAATCTGGATAGCCTCCTTATCGATGAGGCCCACCGAGTTTGACCTCGAGCGATAGCTGTGCTCGTCGACAGAACGCTTGAACTGAACACGTTTGCTGTGTTTGGGATGGCGCTTCAAAGCGCCCGAGATGAGGTCGTCTTTGAGGGAGGTATCAGCGAGGCTCTTGCGAAGAGGGTCCTCCTCATCTGCCAACTGCTCGGCTAGATCGCCCGTGTCGGTCCAGGAGTCCGAGTCGGCAGAGTCGTCGGAGCGACGCTCGTGGGAGAAAGGATGGCGGTGGTCGTCAAGCAATGACGTCGACTGGCCGTGGTCCGAACGAGAGGCGAGGGTGCGGAGGGGGATGTTGGAGGGAAGACGGTTGGGAGTTGAGGGAGGAATTTTGGAAAAGAGGGCGCTGTTGAGCAGCAGCGCCGACCCGCAATGATATTGATGCTGAAGGGAGACGGACGTCAAGAAGGGAGTGTGGAGAGAGGGTTTCTGGCGGTAGACTAGAAGAAGCAATCAGCTGTCGTCGACCTGGCCCGATGACCATCACCGTGCAGCGTAAGGGTGGGACGTTTCGGTGACTTGGAAGCTGCTGTCCACAGTCCACAGTATGTACATACACACGAAGACCTAAGGCTCAGGCTCAGGCTCAGGCGGCAGGCGGCAGGTACGTCAGTAGGTAGTTGCCAGGCGAGCCAGGGGCCAATAGATTCCGGGTACGGACAGGCGCGGAAATAGCACTATGCTGGTGAACCAAAAAGGAGCGAACGAGTAATGTTGGAAGAAAAGCCACTTTTACATGGATGCGATTAGCAGAACGACGACTGAAGTCGGACGTGAATAGGAAAATGAGATAAAGGGAAAAAAAGGATGATTTGCAAAGTGTTCGAATTCTACACTACGTAGGCCGGCCATAGTGAAGATTACCTACAACTCAACTCCTATTACCTACAGCCTACCTAGTAACAGATCCCCTTGATTACGCATACTAAGTAGATAGGGCCCTCCAGCTATGTGTCCATAATCCTGCTAACACGGTCCCGCCCACTGCGATTGGGGGACAACATTTGGAGGCAACTGGTTGTAGCCGTGGTAAGAGGTACTTCTATCAGGCACTATAGCCAAGAGGATGAACGGATAACGCGGCCGTGAACTGTGTGGGGCTCCCTCATCAGCCAGCCATTGCTCATCTGCACAGATCTAGTAATGACTTTCGTTTCTCTTGTCTTGTCGTTCCAATAAACAGTCGAGATAGCGATACAGTCGAGAGTTTATAGTCCTACTGTATTGGAGAAACGCACCATTGAAAACTTAAACTGAGAACGGGTGCGCTATTGATTACCTCCCATAGAAAGTTACCGTAAGTGATAATGATACCAGATCGCTATTTAAGTGAGACATACCGTCAAGACTGTCTCGTCTGTACACTGGCTACAACATACAGGTAGGTACATGAAGAATGAGTTCACCTTGCAGGACCCTTACATACGTTGGTGGTGTTGCATCCCAAGTGGCAATTCTCTACTCTAGGTAAAGTATCTCGAGTATCTTGATGTTAAACCTGCTCTTGTTTCCGCTTTGCTGTATCTAGATATACTATTGATCCGGTTGTTCCACCGTTCATCCGGAGCTCACTAGTGATTTGGGTACAAAGTCAGATAACTGTACTACCCAAGTATGTATGTACCCTTCAATATCATCTTCTTTTGCCTCTGCGTATGAATTTCGCTCGGAGGTTGGTTCATGAGACTGGAGAGTAGACAGTTCTGACCGCCAAACCTGCAGGTCTCCGTCTTGGTATTGCCTGTTTCGCACTAAGGGATGCAAGATCTTCCATGCTATTACGTCATAGCATCACTGGTGCTTTGGCGGTCGAATAGCATCTCCTAACCAGACTCCTGTATTTATATAGCAGAAAATGCGGAAATCATCGAGCCTTCCCCAACTCCTGACGGCTGGCTTCTGTCAGTGACTGTCCGGCATATAGTCAAGATAGTCACATTCATTCGAGAAGACCCTGATCACGCGGACAACCTAGCGCTCTGCTGATCACTGATCGCTCAGCTTGCCTACCTCTGCCTACTTAGGGCCACAGCCTCGGCTACAATACCACGACGTTTACGAGACACGTGGACATAAGCAACCAGGACCAATTCCTACACTACTTAACAAGGTCTCAGTTACTTCTAGTACCTAGCTGCAAGCCGCCGGCTATATTCTGCACGGCTTCCCAACTCACCTGAGTCTATGATCCAGGTCCCGTGCCACAGCCTGCCATGTCCTCAGCTGTATAGCCCTGCCCTCCCGACCCCCCTCCCGCCATCCATTTTCATGGCTTGGATGGGATTTAGACAGCCTTGTATTATTCTTCAACGCGAATGTTGTATTTGCACTCTACATGAATGGGCTGTGCAGCCCTATCATGTGTTATCTTTTACGATGAGCTCAAACGTCGCCATGCCTCTATATTGTTCGTCTTCACTTAAGTCGGAGCGGATGTATCAATCACGAACTACGGGCACAGCACCGAGTGCATAGTTCGTGTTGCTAGAAAGAGTGTATATTTGTTAGGAGAATGCAGCCACGTCCAAGTGAGACAAAGTCACTTTGGAGTGGCGTTTCTTAGACACTACCTGAGTCACTCCCTAAGAATCATAATGGGTGGCTGGAAACTACTAGTAACTCGCCGCTCCCGTGAGCTTTGGAATGTGGGCGCTGCGCTTTAGAACCCCCCAACCTTTCCAGATACCTATCATAGTTTGTGGGCTGCTTCGTCAGTTTCAACCTATCTATTAATACTTGCATACAGATGAGGAGGCACTTCATGCGACGCGACGGGCGGGTAAGCAGGCTAATGGTCCTATGTCGCCGCACTGCATAACATCGAGTTGTTGAGGCTTGCAGTGAGTAGGTAGAGCTAGGTTATTTCCTTCTGCGTCTTTATGCGAGTCATCTCTGAGCTCCACCGAAGCGTTTCACCTCTCGGCGCTTGATAGGGAATCAATCTTGAAATCATATTCACAAGAATAGCGGTTCGGGATATAATTACACACCCGAAAAAGCGGCAAGTTGTCATTAGTTCTCTAAAGGCAAAAAGGCAATTCAGCTACAATTTAATACCTGAACTTGGTTATTATGCCGTAAGCCGGCAGAGTGGAAGCTGAGCCTTAATGGATCTCGACCCTAGAGCTTGGTTGGTTTCACGTTTCGCGTCTGAAGGAGGAGCGGACGGTAGCTGACGCAGCCCTATGACACCACCCAGTTAGCACTTGTGGTTCCGACCGAGAGTAACTCTTTAGATCTTGGGCATGAGAATGGCGACAAATAGGCCAATTTTGATAGAGATATAATACTTTTTCGGCCAACAAATGCCTAAGTACATCGGAAGCTAGCAGATATAGAAGCCTTCATCGGCAAAAGTAATCTAAATCACATAAGGGTATACTTAGTTACATGGTGGTGTAGGTAATATCTTGCATATGAAAAATCATGCACTACAGATAGTGAGATCTTCGCAGCCTCAGCTACATCGGCACGTTTCTTTTGGTCCAAGACCCATCCGTCTCTTAACTCTAGCAGAGTCGATTGGCTGCCGCAAACGGCGACGGCGCTTGCTATGAAACATCTGAGATCAGTTCCAGTGAATCTCTTGACTCGGTCGATGTGGTCAAATTCGAGTCAAGTCTCGGATGTCGGTTCTTACACTAATTTCTACAGCAAGGCAGGTTAGGATCTCTAGGATGTCCACTAGGATCGGTACCTTGCCGTTCTTAGTGCTTTTGCGGGCGGGAGTGGGCCTGCTCATTTCAAGAACAGCCATTCAACACCCGATGGCTAACCAACCCCCAGCCTACCGCCGGCAACCGTTGCACTGAAGGCGGGCCTAATCTCGACTTGGGTCAGGTACCTTATCCCAGTATAATCGCCATAACAACCCGCATCCAACCCCCCAAAGCTCTCTCCTTTTACACCTGTCGTGCAAGAAAACACCTCTTACTCCTCCTTCTCCTCCCCCATCCGCACCCGTCGCCGCTGGGACTGCGAATGCGAACGTCGAATACGGTTTGGTCGTGCATCTCATAGCGGGCTCGAAAGACTGCAAGTCGAAAGGGGGACGGGGAAGAAAGCAACATATTGCAGTGGCATTTGGCACCAGCATTGAACAGCGACTCGTATACAGACAACGACGTGCAGAGACGGCCCAATTTTTTCGTTTGTACCTCGAACCCACGCACCCGAGCAACTGGAAGCCTGTTTGCTCTCAGCCTGCTTCCACACAACAGCACGCAAGCTACACCCGCATTCCAATTGTGATAGTGTGTAGCTCAGGGCTATCGGCGAACTTCACGGGAATACGGAACCTCATGTAGCACGACGACAGAATCTCAATCAAGTTACCCGTCGCATTGTCTGCTGCCACCTACCTGCCTCAATCGATACTCGTTGCGATCCGATTGCGAAACGGTCGATCCAGTACAAACTCTTCCACAATTGACGTCGCGGGATCATCGCCCGCTCATAACTTCAGATGGGGAGCACGAACTTCGGGAATTTCGAGGTACGAATTGGGCCGGGTATTGGCGCCATACCAACATATTTAAAGCCAATGAGCTAGGATAAGGCTAACGACGGGTATTTACGACAAACAGGACTTTTGTAGAGACTCGACACTTCCCGTGTGCAATGTACGTGTGCTTTGGCGACCTCTATAGCTGAATTGTATTGTTAACGTCAAACTTGCAGGTCTTGACCGAGAGTCACAACCAAGTTGGGCCATGGGGCGGATGTGTGTTGACAGGTATCCCGTTATCATCTGGAAGGCACCTAGGCAACCTCGGTTCGTACATATGGGTTATATCAGAGTTGCGCACACCTAACTAATAGGACGATAGGCTCAATTTTGCTATGCGGTGTAGCCATTGTAATTTCGGCATTTCTGGTCTTTCGATCAGAAAAGAAAAGGGCTGCTGTTGGTCGAAGGTACAAGAGGTCGTCTTTAGGTTGTTTGCGGGGCTATGCTGACTTTGATATAGGGAAATGCAGCTATTCTTGGTCGGTTTCATTATCATTGAGATCGCCGAAATTTTTAGCGTCGGCGAGTTTCCCTTGTCCTCCAAGGTTCGAATCGTATGTATTATTTTACAGATTCAGATTCGGGATTGAAAACTAATAGGCACGGTAGGCGTTCACCGGAATACACATTGGAACGATTATCGCGACGACCTGGATTCTTCTCATGAATGCTGTTGTCGGGTTTCAGATCTTGGATGACGGAACGCCTCTGTCACTTGGCCTAATACTCGTCTCTGCCGCTATCCTTTTCGTCGGCACTGGGTACATCACCTTGGATACGGGTTTCAACTGGACTGGCGAGTTTGAGAGCAGCTATAACCCACCAAACCGAAACATCGCCCTCTATGTTCTGTATCAGCTGGTGCCTCTTATTTTCCTGGTCGCTTTCTACGTTCTCGAGGCTATCCTAGTTTTACGTGTCCTGGGCGAGTTGCGGCCGATGCTCTACTTGACAGGTGCAGCAGTCCTGTTTGCGCTCGGTCAGATATTCGACTACGTTATTAGCCCGTATATCTGCGACGGTACGTCGGGCAAGATTGACGGGGCGCTGTTCGAAACTCTCTTCACCCTGCTAGCCGTTGTCATGGTCTGGATATTCTGGTCCAGCATCACCGAGGACGACTGGCCCACGGCGGCGACGCCAACGGGCTATGCTTAACTCTTTTATCACTCAATTAACACGGCGTAGGAGTTCAGGTTTAGTGGCATACCCGTTTGTCTTTTTTATTAATAGGTCACGTTTATCGAGCGATGAACCAACCTAAAACACACAAAACTCCCATTGGATTCTCATTGCCACACATGTTCTGTTGGCACTACAGCGGGGATTGGAGACCGGCAGCTGGAGCGCAACACGAAATAACCTGGAACACGAGGCAATGTTGCTGGAGAAGTTTGGAGAAACATAATGATTGAAGTATACCCCAATACGCGCACTAATGTATATGATGTCGGACGATCGAACCCACCTAGATAGGTGCAAATGGCATAGCCAGATTTTTGTATTCGCTTCAGATAAAATAAAATCTTATAGCTGTTACGTCTATCCTTGAATGAATATGGCTACCTTTCATGACAGTAAAATAACCTACCTAAGCGATGGGAGGCTAGCCACAGTACCATTGAGCTACAAGCACGTACTGTATTAGACGGGGAGGCTACAGGTGAACTACTGCAGGAATTACCTAACTGTGCTGTAAATCGTCAATGAACCCCCAATTGGAACAGTTGCTTGGCTACCTAAATTTATACCCAAGTACCTAGCTTGAACAAGGCTATGGATTCATTCCAAACTACGGCGAATTCCATAGCCTTGCCCTTTCTTTTCCTAATGCTCCTGAACTTCTTTATTTCAGGTCTAACAATAGAAGAATCATTTCGACGAAGGAAAGCTCTAGTGAAGACTTCGGCCACCATATCTTAGATGTCGTCGCCCTAGCCAACGACCCCAGTCGTGTAGCTCCTCCTTTCGTCATCAATATCGCTGCCAATCCGTCGATGCAACTGCGCCATCCGGGCGCGGCAGCGTACCCTCTATCGTCCCACGACTACAAGGGATAACCAGACTTCCTTCTCACCTGAACGCTACGCCGCCCTGCCTTACCCTTACATCGTGCGACCAAAATGGCCGATTCCGACGGGGACTACCAGGCCGACGATGCCTCCGAGGATGAGTTCGGGGATCATCAAGTTTCCTCTGGCACGCCGCTCGACCCACGATCACGTGCTCGCTCAGAGAAACCAAACAAAGGGGGCCGGAAAGGCGGCAAGGCTGCATGGGAGGATCTTCAACGGTCATGGGACGTCGTTGTCGAAGATGCGGATGGGACACTCGCAGGCACCATTGAGGGTCTTGCCGAGGCTCAGAAACGGGCACGGCTACTGAAAGACACAACGCCCTTACAGCGCGGTATTATACGGCATCTTGTGTTAGTTTTGGACATGTCCTTTGCGATGCTCGAGAAGGATCTACTACCCACCCGCCACCAGCTCAGTATGGCCTATGCCTCGGAGTTTGTGCGCGAGTATTTCGAGCAGAATCCCATCTCGCAGCTCGCCATCGTCGGCATGCGCGACGGCATCGCAGTGCGGATAAGCGACATGAGCGGGAACCCCGGGGACCATCTTGAGAAGCTCCAGGATTGGGTCAAGCAGGACCCGCAGGGAAACCCGAGTCTACAGAACGCGTTGGAGATGTGCCGCGGAGCTCTCTTGTACGTTCTGACCGCTCAGAGGGGTAGTCTGTGAAGGTCGCCTACTGACCCTGCATGATATATATAGTCACACTCCCACCCACGGCACACGCGAGGTTCTAATAGTCTACGGCGCGCTAATGTCGAGCGATCCGGGTGACATTCACGACACGCTTCAATCACTCATAAAGGATCGGATACGAGTGTCCATAGTGGGACTGGCCGCGCAAGTGGCCATCTGCGAGGAGTTATGCTCGAAGACCAATGGCGGTGATAAATCGGGCTACAGTATCGCCTTGGACGAGCAAAATTTCCGAGATCTATTGCTGGAGATCACAACGCCGCCTGTCACGCGCACGAAAGAGCAAAGCACCGCCAGCTTGCTAATGATGGGATTTCCGTCGCGCACGCTCGCCGCGCCCGAGACCACCAACTATTGCGCCTGTCACCACAGGCCAACGCGGGAAGGCTACGGATGCACGCGGTGCAGCGCCCGCGTCTGTCGGCTACCGGCGGAGTGTCCTGGGTGCGGGCTTACGCTCATCCTCTCCACACACCTGGCGAGATCGTACCACCACTTATTTCCGCTTCGGAACTGGGTCGATGTGCCGTGGTCCGAAGCGAAACGATCCAAGTCTTGCTACTCGTGCTTGACGCCCTTCCCCGAGGCGCCAGGGCGAAGCAGCGGTAGCAAGGGACAAGAAAAGCCAGACCGGCCCACCGTCAAAGGCCTCAGCGAGTCTGGCCGCTACGCATGTGAGGTCTGCAGTAATCATTTTTGCATCGACTGCGATCTATTCGCGCATGAGGTCCTGCATAATTGCCCCGGGTGCCAGAGTGATACGAGAGGCGCGGCGCAAAGCAGCGACGCAAATGGCACGGCAATGGAAATCGATTCGTGAAAGCGGAATTCGCTATGTCCCTCCTAACAAATCCATGTAGCATACGGATCACATAAAAGACACTAACTATGTACCCTCGAGCTTAAAGGGGAGTGCGGGCTGCTCGCATAACGTCGCACATAGTTGCGATGCCGGTCTGGAGATTGTAATAGATAGGGAAATGCTAGCATTTGAACGGTATAGGCATAATCACGGCGTTTGGAGTAGGCGGACTTTGTCCGATGATTTCTGGACAAGGAAAAAAAACATATAGTAAAGTATACTAGAAAGATGAGCTGGGCGCGATTTGCGTAGGATTAATAACTACTAACAATTGATCGCCGGTCATTCACATACGGAGTACAAAGCCATCAACATAGACGGCGAGAAAATTCACTTTCTATACCATTCCAGTCTTTAACTTAAAAATTTTCTGGTTCAATATTGCTATGCGCTGTACTTCATTACGACTCGAAACCAATGCTATCCTCTCCTCGTAAAATTCGTATCTAGCCGTTTAATATTATATACATAAACCGAGTGTTCATGGTTCTTCTTACTTGCTCGGTGAAGAATCCTTGGCTTGTCATCATGCATCGCTTCTTGGATGTTGACGGCGGATATGACGTTGAATCGGTCCTGGCACCCCAATTGGAGATGAGGCGTTTCTTCATTTCTCATTCTCCACTTCACTTCCTTCCCTCAATCGTTCACGTCATCTACAAGTTGCCTCTCTGAGCCTGCTCCCGTTCGATGGATTCGAACAAGCTCTTGAAGTTGCCAGCGCCGAAACCCTCAAAGTCGTGGCGCTCGATGATCTCGACGAAGACGGTGGGGCGGTCCATGACGGGCTTGGTGAAGAGCTGGAGCAGGTAGCCGCCCTCGTCGTAGTCGATGAGGATGCTGAGGCGCTCGATGGTGTCGAGGTCCTGGGCGAGCTCCCAGGAGCGCTTCTCCGTCTTGAGGCGGTGGCGCAGGGTCTCGTAGTAGGTGGGGGGCACGGAGATGAACTCGACGCCGCGGGCGCGCATGGCGGAGACGGTGGCGACGATGTCGTCGGTCAGGAGGGCGATGTGCTGGACGCCCGGCCCGGAGTTGAAGATGACGAACTCCTCGATCTGCGACTTCTTCTTGCCCGGGGCGGGCTCGTTGATGGGCATCTTGACGACGGCGTTGGCGCTGCTCATGACGATGCTGTTGAGCGCCGAGAACTCGGTGCAGATGGTCTTGTCGTCGACGCTCCAGAACCGGTG
Source organism: Xylaria sp. 218_066 (assembly GCA_019843955.1). NCBI lineage: Eukaryota > Fungi > Ascomycota > Sordariomycetes > Xylariales > Xylariaceae > Xylaria > Xylaria sp. 218_066. Next base: position 198,999 of record JADKYC010000027.1, read on the forward strand.
GAACGAGAGGCACCGCTCGTAGAACTCGCACGCCGACACCATCTCGTTCCAGTCCTGGTTGCCCACGCAGTGGTCGATGCGCACCAGGTCGATGGCCGGCAGCACCACCGACGACGGCGCCGGATCCCGCGCCACGAACCCGGGCAGGAAGGGCCCCGTGTAGTCCCGCCGCGAGATGAGCGTGTGCGTCGTGTCGCCGTACGTGCGGACCACGGCCGTCATCACCTCGCCTTCCTTAGCGTTGCTGCCGCGGGACAGGCGTGGTGGTTGCACCGAGATGGCGATGCCGTCGGCCCCGGATATGGCACGGTCGTAGACTGCCTGGACGTCGTCGACGTCGAAGGCAACGTCCTTGACGGCGTCGCCGTGACGCTCGAGGTGGGCGTGCATCTCTTTTAGTAAGGCCAGCTCATCCTCGGATATGGGCTCATCAGAAGGCAGGTGTGTATAGGAGCGGATGGGTGATGTGAATACGAAGCGGACGTCATTGTTGGCCACGACATATGACGTGAAGTACCGACTTCCAGTCTCCAGGCCCTTGTATGCTATTGTGCGGAACCCGAAGAGTGCGTTGTAGTATGAGGCGGCCTGTTTTGCGTTGCCTACCCACCAGGTGATGTGGTCGTAGCCATGGAAGTCTGGAACGCCAGCTTGCACGGCATATTCATCCGCATGGGACGGCAACGTCGTGGAAGCCTGCAGTGGAGGAGAGTCTGTGATTGCTGAGGGAGCCATGGGCTCGTATGATATGAGGGTATAAGTGAGAGTGGTATTGAAAAGAAAGGGAGAGCTGAGGTAGTTGAACTCGGTCTACAAGTACATGGGCTGTCAACTACGGTGCTCTTACTATACGAGTAATACGGAGAAAAAAAAGAATAGCTCGAGAAAGCTAATCAATTTATAACACAAGAGAAAACAACTTCAAACCACGGCATTCAATGCATACATGATGTTTGAAGATTGACATAACTCCTAACTGCTTGCCCCATGAGAGGTCGGATAACGAGGGTCACTATGGGGACGGCTCGAATTCCGCACACTAAGCTCGCTGTCAACGACGGCCGCAGCCCGCCCTTGGGAACAATGGATAAGGCAAACCTAAAATCGAGCAGATTGATGTGTCTGTTTGGCAGTTCCCTGTACCGTCGAAGATGAATAAGGAGGTGAGGTACTTGCGGCCATTGTCGGCCTTCATGGAACAACGACGTCAGTGTCCCGAAGATAGCCGCCCTAGCCAAGTACAGTGTACAGGGTACGCGTAACCGTAAACCATGCGCACCATTTCCGACGCCACCCATACCCATACCGGGAAACAACTGACTGGCTTCGAGCGGATATACTAGGGAGTAGTTGCTTCCGGTCGTGGGGAACCGGTCAATGGGAGGCTGCAGGAGTGGTTGAACATTACAATGACGGGTATGTTATAGGCCGCAGGGGCCCTTCCAGAATCAACACCATTCGTCATTAGTAATAAGTTTCATGCGTATAATTTCCATCTGACTACCTTCGGTTATCGTACACTATTGAACCTTTGTTGTCACAATCCTTCTTTCAACTAAAACTGACAATAACTGTCTGTAGTGAAATCTTGTACAAGCCTCTGAGCGGATCTGGAATTCTCTCACCTCGGAAAGAATCGACAGATAATCCATCATGGTTCAAAGCACTCTTAGCCGTCGCGACCTTCACGTCTTGGAGAAGATGAAGGATCCAGAAGCCAATCCGATGGCGGCAGTCATGGTTGACCCGAACTTGCCCAAAGATCCCAATGTCACGGATACCTCGGTATATGAGCGCGTTTCTCGGAAAGAGCGAGAGATCGTCTTGGTTATCCAGCAATTAGAAATGGAACTTGCTGGACTTAGACCTTCGACGTCGAGTCAACCAACCAATGACTATCGTCGATGCGTGGACGACCTCGGACGGCTCATCTCAGAGAACCCTCGATATGCTAGTGCTCGAAACAACAGAGCACAAGCCTTGAGAAGACTATACGGGGACACAATGATCCTACCGGGCCAGCTCGATCGGAAGGCACTTATACCGAATGCTGATAAGGTCGATATTTCTCAAGCCGCTGTGACAACACTATCAGATCTCGACGAGGCCATTTCCCTTTTGACCCCCAAAACTTCTTTCGCTCCCATTTCACCAATAACGGGTAATACCCTGTCACAAGCCCACACTCAAAGAGCCGCGATTTATTACATGACAAGCAAGTCAATCCGGTCAGATGTGAGGATTTCTCTTGGCGGGCGCAAAGAGGAGAAGTGGACCAAGCTTGATTTTGAAAGCGCGGCGTCTCGGGATTTTGCTCTAGGTGGAAGATATGGGAATGAAATTGCGAAGGCACTGGCCGTGAGCACCAATCCAACGGCAAAACTGTGTGGGCAAATTGTCCGGGAAGCGATGAAGAAGGAATATGGACCCGCGTTCGCACAATGAGTCTCCAACCTTGAGACGGATTCTGTATCGATATACCCGGCCTAGTGACGCATAAATGCCTGCCTTGATGAAAATATCACGCTGTTTTTCTTGGTTCACATGTCTCTCCAATAAATTTGTCGCTACGTTAGGATAAGTATGGTATTCCTAAGCCGAGGCGTATGTTGTCCGTGACCTACTTCGAGGACTTCCAATCCACTAGCTGTGCTGCTGGGTTGGGTAATCGCGTCGAGGTACTAATGGCCTACTTTGGTGGCTATACTTAGACGTCTTGGGGCAGACATTAGTTTCAAGAGTACGGAATTAGTTGGGGGATCGCATACTTTTTGACGGATTCCAAGGTTTGTTGGGTTGTTTTGCCTTTCTCCTTTTCTTCGCGGTTGATCCGGAGCGCAGCAGCTCCTAAGCCGATCACTACAGCGAAGATAGGATCGGCCACCCGCGATATGATATAAGTCGGTGGTGCCATGACTAGCAGGATTTTTCACGTATGCTTGAAGAGCTCAGAGCAGCCTCAGACGGTTGATTACAGCGTAAATATTGGACAGTTAGTTGGGAAATGTAATCTATTAGTGGAGTTGGCGATGGGCAGCTTGGGAGTTGAGTAAGTCGGCGGGACCTCAGGAACCGATTATAGACTCATTATAGTAATATACCTGATATGTAGTAACAGAGATAATTTTACGCTAAGCGGCTTATGCAACTAAATGTGCACCCTCTCGGCAATCAATCGATCAAGCCACACACCAGAAATTCTGCGACCCCACAGCAAAGGCAAAATCTCGGTCAATTACACCCACCACCATTTTCGCAACTCGAAGCTCCCCCATTCCTCTACGACCCTCGACCTCCCGGACGACGACTAGACTAACCACAACATCACCACAGCGAACTGAAAATGAAGTTCCTCAAGGTTGGCCGAGTTGCCATAATCACCCGCGGCCGCTATGCCGGCAAGAAGGTACGTTCATGTCAATTGCAATGCACCGAACACACCGAGTTGGGGAGGACATTTTGGGTGCGATAGGAAATTATCAAAAAAGTTCGAAATTGCCTCGGCGACAACACGACACGACCTTGATAACAAAGGCGAACAACAATAATTCGACCGACTCAGCCACCCTCGCGCATTCTAAATTATCGCGTCGAAGGCGCTCGTTCTCGTTCGTTCTAACATTGCTCCTTCACCTTCAGGTCGTCATCATCCAGCCCGTCGACAGCGGTAACAAGGCACACCCCTTCGGCCACGCTCTGGTCGCCGGTATCGAGCGGTACCCTGCCAAGGTCACACAGCGCATGTCCAAGAAGCGCCAGGAGAAGCGGTCCAAGATCAAGCCCTTCGTAAAGGCCATCAACTACAACCACTTGATGCCCACACGTTACACACTCGAGCTAGAAGGACTCAAGGGTGCCCTGACGGCCGAGACCTTCAAGGAGGTCAGCCAACGCGAAGACGCCAAGAAGAACGTCAAGAAGGTCCTCGAAGAGCGCTACACCAGCGGCAAGAACAGATGGTTCTTCACTCCTCTCCGTATGTCTAGGCCTCACAATCACTACAAAGCAAATGACAAACACATCTAACCAAACTCTCGCATGTAGGATTTTAAGCTCATCACCACCTCTGCGTCATCTGCCTTCCGCGCGTTCGGTCTTTTTCGGTGAAAGGGGGAAAGCTGGGAAATGGAGAAAGGTCTGGTCTGGTACGGGATGTACATTCACATGCATCACAAATGGCAATTGCATTTAGGGACAACAAAACAAAAAGAGAAACTCAAACACCACCTTGAAGTGTCCCTGTGCTTTCTGCCGACTTGGCAGTGTGTGCTAGACCCTGCCTTATGAGGAATAACGTTATCATGCGTAAGAGAGAAGAAGAATAGCACCGAGACCGAATGCTGAAAGAACGATACGTCGGACGAAGAATTGCACTTCTCCACTGGTTTTCTTTGGCAAGTGACGCCGTGATGTATCCCGGCCAAAAGTAGCAAAACCTTTAGGTACTATTGCCATCCACAGATAAGCTGAATACATCTACCAACTGCCAATATGTGTGCGAGACTCGTGCAATATCTGACCCTCATAGCATATTAGCTGCCCAGCGTGCAGCGATTGAGCTACACGCCGCAGTCTGTATCTATCGAGCATTGTATCGAGCATTGCTGTCATTGCCCAGACCTTAATGTCACCGCTAATCTGTTCATGGGATTTATTTCTTCGGTAAACCGAACGATTGTTAGGAAGAGAAAGGGGGAAAATCAGATGCATCGCAATCTTGTGACGCTTTCAGACACATATACGTAAAAGAGTGATATTACTGAGGGGCTAGCCCCCATCGATTCTTGTTCGTCAACCAGATCTAATTCGTACAGTTGTCTGGAATACATGACACGATGTATCGGAACCAACCAAATCCCTAGTCGTGACGCCATTTCGCCGTTCTATAGTTCGTACACGATGCGACCCTGCCCTTCTGAATCATGCATCTGCCTGTAAAAAATTGAAATCATAGGTCTCCAATATAGTAGTAGTGAAACCTGCTGGGCGGAAGCCCAGATTGTTGTCGAAATGAAGAGGGTTCAATGTTCATCTTCTTCCTCTCCTGACACATGTGCCATAATACTGGCCTGAGCCGATAATTCGTGTGATGTCCGGTGGATGGATTGAAGTGTGGCCAGTTTAATAGGCAGTCTGATTATGATGATACACCCAGCTTCCCGGCGGCGTTACTTATGTACTGGGACGGGTCGTAGTCAGGGGCGTATGTAGGAGCTAGACCGCCGAACAAGATGAAGACGAACAACACAGCTCCACCGATGACAACCACCTTGCGAAGGGCCGGGCGAGCAGAGCCAAATTCAGCCCACTGTCGGCCAACATCGCTAGCATAGCCCTTAAGAGCCTCACCACCAAGCTTGTAGTAGATCATACCACTCAAAGCAATGCTATATCCAAAGGCCTGAAGGCCGGAAATGGGGGTAGCCCAGATAGCCATGGACGCAAGGACGAGTAGAACATCCTTAAGGACACCACAAAGAGTCATGATAACAGCAGATGTCTTGCCAATCTGCAGTCGAAAATTAGCTCGTGTTCATGTTAGAGCGATGCCTCTTATGACTTACCAGGAATACAACTGAAACGTTGAGGAGGAACGCGCAAAGGCCATTCAAAAAGAAGGTCACAAGACCAACGTTGTAGACCTCACCCAGAGAAACGCGGGGCACTTCCCAGATCAAGGCAACCACACCATTCATAGCTGCGCAAATGGGCGCAAAGTAGTAAAGCGAGACAAGAGGATCCATCTTGTACTCGGCAGAACTGAGGAGAGCCTGCACCAAGTTAAGGCGGATAGCCTCGAATAGGACACCTCCAAGTTGGTATAGGAAGCCGATCCAAACAAACTTGATCTCGCCGAACGAAGCGATGACAACGCCAACCACGATGGCCGAAACGTTCGCGAGTTGCCTCAGGTTCACAGGAGCAATACCCATTGCCCAGCTCGACAAAAGCACGGCGACAGGGGTAGTGGCCTAGCGTATACCCAATTAGCATTGTAATCCGTCGTTTCTGTTTTAGATCTCCCGTACCTTGATCATCTGAATGAAGGCAACGCTGAGATAAAGGTATGTTAAGTTTCCGCAGATTAGACTCAAGCTAAAGAAGACACCGATGGGAACAATGGCGCGCAAGTAGACGCGCCCTGTCATCTTGACAGACTTGCGGCCATCGAGCAGCGAGGTGTAACGCGCCATCAACTGGGTAGCGACGGTGGCGAAGGACAAATGGTAGGTTGTCAAGATGACAGGATAACCTGGGAATGATCAGAGACTCCTCCATCGCCACATCTTAGCATTGTTATCGCTTACGGAAGTCTAGACTGTCGAGGATCCATTTGTTGAACAGAATGACTGAGGACGAAAGACTGATCCAGGTACTGGATCGGACGGCCGCTGTCAGCAAGCACCTGGAAATTGATAGAGCGCGACTCGAACATACATAACATAGAGGGCTGGGTGAAAGACTGGCTTCGCGGGTTGTGTCTTCTCAGCGACAGCGGCGTCGGCAGTGGACGTAGGCAGCAGAGGGCCCTTAGCCTCTCGCGGGCTTTCGCCGGATACGCGGCTCTTCTCGTCAGCCATGGCGATCGATGACGAAGAGTTGTTGATCGGAAGGAGGGAGCGACGGAGGGAGGAAAGGAGGAAAACGAAGACGTTCGCCGAACTTGAAGAACGAGTGACAAGGCGAGGGTTCGATATCGAGACTGTTCGTGGTGTGCTACCTAAGAAAAAGAAAGACAAGCCAGGTAGCAGGTTTGATAGGGATGTAGGCTGAGCGAAAAGGCTTGGCACCTCCGAGTTTAACAAAAGAAGCCTTTAAGAGGCGCAGCTAGTCTACAGTATAGAACAGTGCCAAACCCGTCTTTTCTTCAAGTTTTGATATAATACGCACTGTACTAACCATCCCGATCCTTATGCGGAGCTCATTGGCACCCTGTATTCACCCACCACCTTCAGCCTACCTTACTTAGTCTATCTAAGTAAAGGAAGACGTCGATTAACCTAGATAGTAAGCTTCGGATGCAGTGCACATATAATATCCTGCTCAAGCGTCGAAGAATCCCCACAACTCCGGCCTTCGGATAGTACAGTATTAGATTTGATCATCGGCTACGAAAGGTAGAACCGCTGCTAGGTTTTGCTGCTAGGTTTTGCACTCAAACGCGGTATTCTTACCAGTACGACCTTGCAGCCACATGATAAGGATACGGTATTCCTTTACAGAAATGTAGCCTATAAGATAAGCCAGCTGAACCCCGTGCATGTCAGAGCCCCCACCATCAAAATAGTACGGTGTTGTGCTCTTCGTCCCAGATATATTCAGAATTACGTCTCTACTTACCTGGTTGACAATCTATATTATATGACCTAAATTCGAGTAAACTTTGAACCTTTTTTTTCCCATGTAGACTTTACTTACGGCCTGTATATTCATATCTCAACTACGCTGTATTAGCGTGCTGATATGTACTAGCTGTATCGAACGAGGCTTTGATGGCCTAAAGAGTTAGGTACCTTGTTAGCAGCAGAAAAGAACGGAAACCCTAACGGATGACGTAGCCGGATGTGTTTCAGATAAGAGCCTCCCGAAGTTCCTGCACGCCCAGCAAACCGAGACAACGCCTTTACGCGGCCCGATAGATGACAAGCCAGCCAGATTCTACGTAGTACCTAGTCCAACGGAAGCCCTTTCGAGATTTGCTATTCAGGGTCCACAACTTCATACACTCTAGAAAGCTGATGCCTTCTAACAAATGTGGACTTTGCAAGGCTGGGTGCTTATTCTGGGGAGTTGTAACTACCTTCAATGCTATGCTTACCACGTTGAGGCTGCCGGGATCTTAAGCATGGCGTTTGATACCTGTCGTGTCCCGATAGTGCTGCCATACGCAGGCTTCATGTCGTGTACCGACCAACAGCTAAGCCTTGGCAATTGATTTTCTGGCGCGAGCGCCGCGGTTGGTATCTACAAAGTCAGCTACAGGTTTTCTTCCGAGCTGCAAGCAAGTCGCTCATGCTGTTGTGACAAAGCGTTGACTCGTCCGCACAGCATACCTGTTGACGGAATCATCCGGCCTGGTCAGAGCCTGGTTATACTGACTCGAATCTGTTTGCTCGTCAAGGACTGAACTAGAGCACAGTGCTGAGTTTACCCCAATGCATGCTTGTCTGTCTATCGACACAATCGGGTTAAGGGTCCGCTGTTGGCAGCCGGCGGAGCTACGCTAGGTATCAACCTGAAACGATGGGTTTGTCCGAATCCGTCTTGCAGATCTCGATGATCTCTTATTCTGCGGAGCCACCAGCTGCAGTGTTACTAAATTGTACATTACAGTGGAATCTGAAATCAATGACAAAGGTCTAAGGTATCTTGTGTCTCCAAGGAGGTAATCTCATACCTAGGTAGGTTGCTGTCTTCATTAGCCACCAAGCAATTATAAAGCATCGTGTTGCCTTGGGATTCTTTAGAAATGAATTGGAGTAAAACTCAACATCTTCTGACAATGAAGAAAGGGGGAAAGGCGTATGTACAAAGTAAGTACTGTATTGGGCGAATGGTGTTGTCAATTATGTTGTCGACCACTTCCATGGTACATGATGCGACTGTACCTAGGTAGTATACAACAAGGATTCTTGCATCATCTCATCTGCCGTGCTACTAATCTCGCTGGTAGACCAAACCCTGAAAACGAGTGGGTGGATGGGATTTTCAACCTTGCAGGCCAACTTGTTGTAAGCGGGCTACGCAGCAGAATGAGAATAAAACCACACTTTTGTTACTCCTTATAGTAATTGTAGGTGTGGTGTTGTGATGAAAAGATAGGGCAGAAGGGCAAGGGTGTTACGGATAAAAACGTGATAAGGGCTTTGATGATCGATACCACAATACGGGTTGATGTATGTGTTGTTCGCCAACTTGGCTTGCGTCGATCCCGACTTAAGAGATCTACTACTACTTACAGTAAACCATTGAATGACTCCGAGACTACCTTTCAATAAGATAACTACTTCTCACATTTCAATTGGTAACTCTAAGTACACAGCATCTAGGCTGGTTACCTAGGTAGATGACTAGAATGAAAGCCGATTTTAATCCGTGTCAGTGCTGTATAAACTTTGTATGGGCTGTACCAGTAAGATTTCCGTTACGAGTCCTGCTAGTGCCTGGCCGGTGTGCCATCTAGTCAGTGTGGTGCCGTGTCGATACACCATAGGATAGGCGCAGAAATTCAGCTGCTCTAACATTTAGGAGATCCGCGCCGTCGATTCATGGAACCCCAAGCCAGATGCATCAATCTAGTGTGGGTGGCGTTGACGCGGTCAGGCATTTCATGTGTACGTATTAATCTTAAATTCTGAAATTGCCCGGGCAGTGCAGTCGTCCATTGCTCCTATCAAGCGGGAACATACTATTTCACATGTCGCTGGCGGTGTGCGGCCGCCCCCCCTGATCATCAGTTTTACGATCCCCCCTTATGCGCCATCGGTATTCCCCTGCCAAGGCACACAATATTTCCAGGGCAGCAGTCCCCATAGTCATCACCCGGAAAAATATGAAATGTACATAGTTGCTAGATCGGAGTTGTGGCGGAAAGGTATCTTGTTTTCTGAATTGTGGAAAAGAGGGGTAAGATAGGATTATTCTTACTTCATGTTGGAAGGCGGTTGAAGAATACAACATTAGTGACACGGAATCAGAATCGTACAACTTGACAAAAATTTTATTGTTGGGCTATTGTGTGTGTGTGATATGTGTGTGTATCTCAAACATCGCTACCTATCACCAGCAAGCATGGCACCATTCTTTGTAGATGACATTATAGGGCTTTGCCAAATCGGGTAAGCTACCTAGATGTAGGACCTATAGTTTTTATTACCTACAATACCAAGATATACGATGTACCTATCTGCCCGCCCGGCTACCTATACCTCAATTACCCACAATTGCATCTCATTGCTAGGCTACTCCGTACATATATCAGATTCAGCAGTAAGCGCGACAACGTGATGCTAATCAGACAAGCGATGAAAAGATGTTGTTATTTAAATTCATGGTCTTGGTTACTTAGGTAGGTAGGTATTGTACCTGCACTACGAGGTGATGGTAGTACATGTTGGTATTGATAGCGAAGATTAAATTATGATTAGACCGTCTCGAGACTGGAGGAAAATGGGGTCCTTGAACGGGGGTACTACAGTGGACTAGGGACTAGGATACCCGCCAACAATTGCAGCCCCACACAAACTTCCAATGGGCGAGGGTTTGCCCCTCCCCCCCAAATGCTCCCCCAAGGGCCAAGGGCCCCAAAAAGAGCTGCTTCTCCCCTTCCCACATGAAGCTTTATTCTTCCCATGCTCTAAACTTCTCGTCTCTTCGTTTTGTTATACACTTGTATAGAGAAACCGGTCGTATATCTTAGACCTCAGACATCATGGCTTCGGAGCAAGTAGACGTCCTCGTTATTGGCATGGGCCCTACGGGCTTGGGAGCAGCCAAGCGACTCAACCAACTCGTACGCTTCATACACCGCCTTCTCAAACAGAGAAGAGAGAGTGTGCAACGTGGGCTAATATTTGCGTAGAATACTCTTTCATGGCTCATTGTTGATTCAGACGAGAAAGCCGGAGGTTTGGCCTCGACGGATGTTACCCCTGAGGGTTTCGTAAGTAGTGTCTTCTCCTGCTAGCTCGATAACTACTAATAAGGATACCCTCCAGCTATATGATGTTGGGTGAGTGATCCTATCGTGGGCACAACATGATTCGTCCACAATTGCAACACTGGGTTCCTGTCACGAGCCGCCGTCGAGATACTGGTCTATGTGTCAAAATAAGATTCACATATTCCTACCACAGTGCTCACAGCTAACACAATTCTTCTATAGTGGCCACGTTATCTTCTCGCACTACAAGTACTTCGACGACTGCATCGACGAAGCCCTTCCGAAGGAGGATGACTGGTCCACGCACCAGCGTATTTCCTATGTCCGTTACAGGGGCCTCTGGGTCCCATACCCTTTCCAGAACAACATCTCCATGTTGCCTAAGGATGACCAAGTCAAGTGCATAGACGGTTTGATCGATTCTGCTCTGGACGCTCGTGTCGCCAACACGAAGCCGAAGGACTTCGATGAGTGGATTGTGCGCATGATGGGAACAGGCGTTGCGGATATGTTCATGAGACCATACAACTACAAAGTCTGGGCTGTTCCCACAACGAAGGTTTGTGTAGCCCGTTAGAATTGCATGGTTCTAGTTCTCTAACATTGCGTCCAGATGCAATGCCAATGGCTTGGTGAGCGCGTTGCCGCACCTGATGTTAAGACTGGAGTCAGAAATACTATTCTTGGCAAAGTCGCCGGCAACTGGGGTCCCAATGCCACCTTCCGTTTCCCTACCCGTGATGGCACCGGAGGTATCTGGATCGCCGTCGCCAAAACTCTACCCGACGAGAAGAAGCGATTCGGTAAGAAGGGCACAGTCACCAAAGTTGACGCCGAGAAGAAGATTGTTACAATGGCGGACGGCAAAACGATTGGTTACAACAAGCTCATTTCGACCATGAATGTTGACCAGTTGGTCGAGAAAATGGGCAACCAGGAGCTTGTTTCCCTGAGCAAGGGTCTCTACTATTCTTCCACTCATGTTATCGGCGTTGGTCTCCGTGGCGAGCGTCCTGAGCGCATCGGCGACAAGTGCTGGGTAAGCCCGTTCCCGTAAACGCGACGATATGCTAGGACTAACATGGGCACAGCTTTACTTCCCCGAAGACAACTGCCCTTTCTACCGGGCTACCATCTTCTCCAACTACTCGCCCTACAACCAGCCTCAGGCTGATGTCAAGCTACCCACCATTTCCCTCGGAAATGGCAGCAAGTCTTCGAGCAGTGAGCCCAAGGGAGGTCCATACTGGTCCATCATGCTGGAAGTTTCCCAATCCAGCATGAAGCCCTTAGACGAGGCAAATATTTTGAGGGATACCATCCAGGGTCTCGTCAACACAGAGATGATCAAGCCCGAAGATGAGATTGTCTCGACCTACCACAGAAAGTTCGACCATGGATACCCCACACCAACCCTCGAGCGTGAAGGTGTGTTGAAGCAGCTACTGCCTAAGCTGCAAGACCTTGATATCTGGTCCCGTGGTCGTTTCGGTAGCTGGAGATACGAGGTCGGTAACCAGGACCACTCATTCATGCTAGGCGTGGAGGCGGCGGACAACATCGCCACCGGTGCCGTTGAGCTGACCCTGAACTACCCCGACTTCGTCAACACTCGGCAGAACACCGAGCGCCGTCTCGACCAAGGCCCTCTGACGGCCAAACTCCCCACACGGGCAAAATAGAGCAACAACTCTTGTGTGTGTTTTAAGAGCATGAGCGCTTTAGCCGGTTTGGAATTGGCGCTTTGCAAAATTCAACGAGGTTCTATGGGATTTAATGAGGCACATGGCCGGGGTACGGAGCGAAAGTAGATGAAATGTCGGGTTTTACTGGTTTGAAATTTCGTAACGAGACATCGAAAGGCGTCTCGCCACCTATCTTGCATCAGTAGACAAGATTATAAAATAGATATAGAGAGTTGCAGTATTCTTTCTTTGAAGCCGCCCCTTCGTTCTCAATGGCCAACAACCATGCAAAGTGACAATTAGTGTAGAGTTACTGACCGCCCTTTGGAACAAAATACCGCTAGCTCTTGCGTTCCTCGGTATTAGGCGCATAAACATGTCTCATCAAGGGGCGATGTCAAAACATCTGACATGAATTCTATGACTCTTCTTGTAGAGTGCCGTTCCATAGATATTCATTCTACTCACAGATAGTCTTTTAATGTTGCCTTTACGTTGTAGAAAATGATTATTAGCTCTTGACCTTAACTCTATTGTATGTATGTTGACAGGCCAGGTACTCCGTAGATCCTGCTCAGTTTCTTTGCATACCCCTTGTCACCAGCTGCACCATTACATCATTCGCCCAGTCATGGCCCGTGCTTGTGCTGGGAGATGGCTTGCCAAGCTGTTGGCCGCAATCCCATCGACGCAAAACCCCATCACGCAGAACCGCCCTCTTGGGGCCTTGGAATTGAAATGGGTATTTCGCAAGAAGCGATTCGCAGGCGGGTGGCAATCCTACAGGCAAACTACATTCAACTCTGGCCGATCCCCCAGCCAGGAACCATAACACCACCCTACACTTTCGAATAGGTCGGTCGCACCAAAACACACATACACACAAGTATCTAGATACTGTAACGGCGTACATGCACACAGCATGCACGGGAAGATGGATGCGCATACTTGAGTTTCAAGTCACATACATGTATGTACATACATGGTACCTAGGTAGCCCGGTACGTGGACCTGTCTAGGTCAATATCGGATAAGGCCTGTGTGGTTCGAGTTGTTGTCTGGGCGGGGTTCAAAGGCGTTAGTCGTTAGTGTAATTAGAACAGAGGACTGATAGCGAGAAGTCTTTTTTTTCGTTTCCCTTTTCCTCCCCCTCCTGTTTGCCGCCACAGACTGTATGCGACTATACTACGTCAGGTGATTTGGTATGATTGCTTCTCGGCTGCAACGAGTCCAGTTGCAGCCGCATACGTAGATGGCTCCAGATGTCTCTCCTCACCCTCTTCTGCGGGACAGGACAGACCAAGTGTGTGCGCCTACTGTACGAATCAAAAAAAAAAAACGAGCTAGGCCCTGCACCACTGACGACTAGGGACACTAGCTCTGTCGTGTATACATAGTAGTATACATAGTATGCAACATTGCCTCTTACCTTTTAGAGGAGGAGCGGCAAAAGAGGCCCCTACGGCAGTAGCAGGCTAGCTAGCTGGCTGGCTGGCTGGCTGGCAGCGCAGATCGACCATCGCCCGTCACCCATCGCACATTCTGCGCCATTCACTGTGGCGCCGTTGCGTTTGCGTTGTTGTTTCCTCCCGGCCCGGCCCACGACGACACAAGCAGGCCACACCTTCAGACGAGAACAACCTCGAGACGGGACAGCGGCCACCATGAGGAGCATCGTGCCACCAGCACCGTCACTGTCACCGTCAACACCTTGACCGTCCCGCGACCTCGACCTCGACCTCCATCTCGCCCTCGACTTCGCCCTCCCGCTTCTCCCTGTCTCCCCGCCATCCGCGCACTAGTCGAGACAATCGAAGCTCCGTGTCCGTGGCTTGGTCCTATGTCTCACTGCCACACGCAACATGATGGACGGGTCCGCCGCTTTGCCGGACGAGCAGCTTGATCCGCCCGCCCGCGTTTTCGAACGTCTGAAACAACTGGCCGGCTATTCGTGGAACGAATCGATCCCGCCCGTTCATTCGACCTATGACAACTGGTACTTGAAGACCACTCTCCCATCCCGCGACCCGTAGGCGCTGATATGATTGATACTGATGCTGACACGCTTCGTCTACCTTAGGCATTTCTTCGGCACTCGCTTCGTCTCTCACCAGCACTCAACTACCATAACTACCCCTATACAGACTTTACAGAGTACATCTACTTTCCCCCGGCCGAGTCCAAGCCGCAGCCTGCCACTCGAACCTCAGCTTTTCCCTGGACCCAGGAGCGACGCAAGGAGCGACGGCAGTAGTGACCGTTTGCCTACTTCGCCTCCCGCCGCCTCCGCCACATCGGTCTTCGATGCGCCCTTCGGCCTTGACGAACAGCCCGTGGTGGCCCGAGTCTCTTACCATGTCTTGCGCGAAGAGCGGGCGTTTCAAACAGCCAAGGTCGTCATCGCTACTGCTGATCCTGAGGGAGCGCATAACGCAAAGCCTATCGACTTGATCCGCCTCAGCCCGCAGTCCAGCGATCGTGGCCCTATCGTTACTGCGATTTATGAGCATCTCGGCCCCAACTATCTCTTCCAGGCCCTGGACCTGGGCCCCGCATTTTATTTTGCCAGAAAAGTCGACGATCGATTGGAGGCACATCGCGAGCATGAATTCCATCTTGATCCCCCCATCAGTCTCATGTACTTTCTAGACTTTGCGATTGGCGCCACTCAATGCTTGGAGCTCCTGCATCATCGCCAGGGAATAGTGCATGGAGAGATCAGGGCCGATGCTTTCCACTATAATATAAAAACCAGCCAAGTAAAACTGATTAGCTTTGGCTCAGGCTTGCGCTCCTTCGAACATGGACTTACCAGTACGGGATGGTCGTCGCTTTCTAAGGAGCTCGGAGCCAAGAACAAGCTCGTCTATATCAGCCCGGAACAAACTGGACGGATGCCTGCCGAGCCAGATACTCGGACTGATATTTACTCACTGGGTGTCCTATTCTGGATGCTTCTCACACAACAGCCCGCCTTCCCCGGCGCCACACCGCTGGATATTGTTCAGTGTGTGCTGAATCGCCGGATACCGATGGTGTCAAACATCAGGAATGATGTTCCCGAGGCTATTGGGCGTATTATCCAGAAGTGTACGTCCAAACATATTCCGGATAGGTACAACTCCGCCAGTGGTCTCAGGTATGACCTCCAATCTGTTCAGAAGTTGCTCGAAGTTGGTGACCAAGAGGCTTTGAAGAGTTGGACTGTCGCCTCAAAGGATGTGTCATCTTATTTCATGCTCCCTACGGCCATGGTAGGACGTGATAAAGAGAAGGCGGAAATCATCAAGGTTATCGAACGGGTTTCAAGGTCTCAGGCTCTAGGGAATAGAATAAACGCCTCTCATTTTTCGGATGCCTCCGGCCGTGCTAGCGATGTGCTGGACACTATCGATGCATCTACCGAGAGTGAGCTCTCTGTTGAAGGCGGGAACATTCTGAGCAATTCGCTCACGCAGGCCAATTCTGGAGGGGCGAAGCAGTCCTCGCATGATGCTCAACCGTCAGTCAATGGGACTGACTCCCAAACCGTCTCAGAAGACACTTTTTCGTCGGGCCATTCGGGCAAATCGGCCCATTCCACAAATCAATCGTTGAAGACATGGGATAGGCACCCTTCTGTATCTGTTGGAACCAAGAGCGGGACGGATAATATCAGCGAACAACAGGTTTCGTCGAAACAAGCGAGCAGTGAGAGCTCAAATAGACTCTCGAGACAGATTGGCTCATCGAAATATCGAAGAAGGGGTTATTGCGAAATCGTCACAGTTGAAGGAGCTGGGGGCCTCGGAAAGAGCTTCCTTGTGCAGCAGGTTCTTGTGGAAGCGAGGAGAAGAGGATATTGTGCCACGGCAAAGTTCGACACCGCCAGGCGCACCGCATTTGCACCGCTACTGAAACTGGTGTCCTCGTTGTTCAGGCAAGTGTGGGGCGAGAGAAATACCGATACGGCTCTTCATACAAGTCTCAAGGAATACGTTCGACCTCTATGGCCGAGTCTTCATCAGATACTTGGGCTGCCCGAGTTTCTCTTCGGCCCTCCGGAGCACAATGTCGCAAAATCGGTGTCATCAGTACATAGTTCCTCCAGCTCGCGCAATAGTCTCTTGTCTTTTAGGAGACGGGGCTCTTCCGGAAGCTCTCCGGCAAGTTCGCTGCCGCGCAGCCCTCATGTACCATCGCAGAGTTCGCATGACTACGTACGCACTGGCATCTCTACGAAGACAATCCGCTTCATGAATACTTTCCTAGACATTCTCAGAATCTTCGCGACTCACCATTTCATCTGTTTGTGTCTCGATGACCTGCAGTTTGCTGACGATGAATCGATGGAACTCATTAACCAAGTAATTTCTGCGAGGCTCAAGATGGTCCTCATCGTAACTTATCGTCCCGAAGAAATGGCCCCGGAAAAGTTACATAAGATATTACACCCGGTAGAAAACGAAGGTAAGACACCATACTCAGTATTCTAACCTTCAATGCTAAGATGCCGTAGAAATCCCCACCGCCAACTTTTCTAAAGTCACCAGGATTGCCTTATCTCCCTTGACCGAAGATGAAGTTGTGCGATATGCTGGTTACACGCTCTGTCGCCCCCCGGGAGACGTTGCTCCTTTGGCGCTCATTCTCCAGTCCAGAACAGCAGGCAATCCATTTTACATGCGGGAGATGCTCAATGCATGCTACCGTCAAAAGTGTATATGGTACGATTATCGTGAGAGCCGCTGGCTCTACGACCTGGACCGGCTTTTCGACCAGTTCAAGAGTGAACACGGTCATGACGTCTTGGACAGTGACTTCATTACCCGTCGTTTAAATGAATTACCGCCAGCATCGCGTATGATATTGGCGTGGGCGGCACTATTGGGCAGTTCCTTTTCATTCGACCTGGTCTGTCAGCTGATGAGTGGCGAGTTTGGTCACGTTGATTATGACGATGATGACGAAGAAAGCACCGATACGCAAGACATCAAGAAGCGCACGGTGTTCTCGAAGCGAGATGCCGTGGCGGGATTGCAGGCGGCGGTTAATGCGTGCATCATTGTTCAGGGAGAGACGGATGACCGATTCCGGTTCGCTCATGATAGATATGTTCAAGCAGCAGCGGTAAGTTGAGATAGCAACACGAAATCTCTATCTTAAACATGTACCCTTACATGATGCATGACAGCGAGCCCCGCTAACAACTTAGAATATCCAGTCTCTGAAGGAGTGCAACATCCGCGCCATGCATTTCATCGTAGCGCAAACTCTCATGACGCGGTTCGGCGACGGGATAAAGGCGAGAGATAACACCGCTTCCCACATCTGCGAGTCTGTTGACATTATCAAACGCCGGGTCAGGCATCGCTACCCGTTTCGAAAACATCTCATAGAGTGTGCAGCAACGGCCGTGGAAAATGGGGCAAAGCCAACCGCGGTCAAATACTATCTCCGTGCCATATCGCTTCTTCAACCAGATCCTTGGACTGAAGGCAAAGAGGACGTACATTATGATGAGACGCTTCAGCTGCATCTCCGAGCTGCCGAGTGCTACGTCTTCATGGGCGACCACGAAGCAGCTCAAGATTTGACAGATGCTGTGGTCAAAAACGCTACGACGGCCGACGATAAAGGTGCTGCCGCCTTATTGTACTCACGTATTCAGTTCCAAGGTGGCGACGCTGTCTCGGCGCTGGCCACTCTGAAGGAAAACCTGCGGCAGTTGGACGTCCATTTTGACCCCCATCCAACGTATGAGAAATGTGATGCTACTTTCCTGGAGCTTTCCCGGAGGATTACGGCCATGGGTCGTACGAAATCGTCTAACCCCCCCAATGGGGACCGACCCCAGCAAATGACTTCCGGCGTTCTTCTGAGTGATGCTGTTCAAGCCGCATGGTGGAGCGATGCTCTCGAATTCTACAACCTCTCGTTGGCAATGATGGACATGCACCTAAGAGAGGGGCCAATGCCCCAATCCAGCATGGCATTTTTGTATTTGGCCATGATTGCGGTGTCGAGATTCAACATGTTAGACTTGGCCTCGGAACTTGGCAGCCAATGCTCAGAGCTCCTCGACACGTATCGCGATCCTTCGTCTATTGCTCGTGGACACATGGCCTACTTGACGTTTATCAGCCATATAAACACTCCGCTTTGTGTATCGGTCACTTTCTGCGACCAGTCTCTCGACTATGCTGCCAGTGCTGGTGATCGAGCTTCGATAATCCTCAGCTTCGGCTTTTCGGTGCAGATGAAGTTATTTGCAAGTGACAATGTCGCTGACCTCGAGTCTGTATGCCAATACTGTTGTGAGGAAGTTCCTGGTTGGCAACTGGATACTAGGGGTGGCACTTTATTAATATCAGTAAGGCAAGTATGCCGGTCACTTCAAGGAAAGACAAATACAAACGATCCGAAGGGTGTGATGTCAGATGATCAACACGACTCGCCAGCTTACAAAGCTTGGCTTGATGGCAATACAAGTAATGGCGGTAGATCGATTCTGTTTTACGAAACCTTAGAGATCATCCCCTTGTATCTCTACGGCCATTACGAAGAAGCATGTGAGATCGGGCGCAGATGCCTGGACAAGCTTGACATGATCTGGTCAGCCCGCAACACTCGGGTTGTCTTGATATTTTACGGACTGGCACGCGCGGGGCTCGTCCTACAAAAGCTGGTAGACCCACGGACGGATACGGCGGATATGCAAGACGAAGTTGAAGATGCCATTGCCCAGACTAAGATTTTCAACCAAAAGGTCAAAGATTGGGAGCTCGTGTCCAACGTCAACTATCTCGCATGGTCAAAGTTTCTGGATGCTCAGATTGCGGAACTTAGTGGAGACCATGGCGCCGCTATTCGCTTATACGAGGCGGCCCTGGACCATGCTTCGGAGTATGGCTTTACATTTGAGGAAGCTCTTGGGAACTACTTGATGGCTGGGTTCTTCATCAGACAATCGGCAAGGCGATCGGCAACGGCAGTGCTGAAGGAGTCCATATCTCTCTGGAGGCAGTTTGGGGCAGTAGGCATCGCCCACGCCATCGAAGAGGATCACGTACTCCTACTCCACGGCCCTACGCCAAATCCTCGGTCGGTCGAAGCAGCCGTTCAAACAGACTTCGCCGGTGACTCCACATCCGTCACTTACACTCCAGAGGGCGAAGATGTTCGTCAAGCAGTGCAGCCCGCAATGGAAGATACGAAAGAAACTCGAATGGCAGCATGGCGTGGTTCAACAACGCAAACAGAACCTGGCGTTGGTCTTCCGGCACTCGATATGATTGATTTACACGCCATTCTAGTTTCATCACAGGTTATCTCATCCGTTTTGCGAGTCGATGTTTTGCTAAAGACAATGTGCGACGTCATATTGCAGACGTGCGGAGGGTCTGTCACGCAAGCGGCGATTGTCGTCCAAGATGAGGAGGATAAGGACAGCAGCACTTGGTGCATCGCCGCCAGCGGTGACCCGGAGAAGGGCGCAACGGCTCATATGCCTGGACTATCACTCACTGGCGCGTCTCAAGTTGCAGAAAATGTTATCCTTTACTGCACACGGTTTCGCGAGGTTGTTTTCATCTCCGATCTCATTACTGATGAGAGGTTCGGTAATGTTGCAGAGTCTTGGTTACAAAAGAACCCAACGAGCAAGGCTGTCGTTGCAATCCCGATATGCCACGGCGCAAAACCACTTCTTGGTGTTCTTTATCTCGAGGGTGAGCCGGGGTCATTCACAGACAGGATAATCACCGTGCTGCAGTTACTGGTCAATCAAATAGGCATCAGCTACTCTAATGCCCTCGCCATGAAGGAACTTGAGAAGGCATTCAAAGAGAATGACGCAATGATTGATATGCAGAAGAGGGCGCTTGCACAAGCTAGAGCTGCTGAAGCCAAAGCCAAAGACGCGGAAAATGAAGCCAAACGCAATGTTAAGATCGCGGAGGAGGCCGCCAAAGCCAAGAATATTTTCCTCGCCAACGTGTCCCATGAGCTACGTACCCCCTTGAACGGCGTAATTGGCAATTCGGAGCTTCTGAGGGACAGCAATCTCAACAAAGAGCAGGCGGAGATGGCAGAGTCCATCCGAGTATCAGCCGATCTTTTACTGACTGTCATTAATGATATATTGGACTTCTCCAAGATGGAGGCCGATAAAATGAAGCTATACATAATCGCATTCAACCCCGTGGAGATGGTCCGCGAAGTGGTTAGAGCAGTTTCGTACAGTAATCGAGAGAAGACAACAAAGAAGAACGTCAAAATTGTGCAAGACATCAATCTACCCTCCATGCTCATATACGGAGATCCTATACGTCTTCATCAAGTCCTCGGGAACCTCATCGGTAATAGTCTCAAGTTTACTGAAGATGGGTCCATCACCATTGGTGCCAGAGTTGATTCGGACTGGCCTGAAGAGGTGAAATTGACCTTTTGGGTTCGCGACACCGGCATCGGCATCCCTCCTAAGCAGTTGGAAAAACTCTTTAAGCCGTTCAGCCAAGCAGACGCGAGTACTGCTCGGAAATACGGCGGCAGTGGACTCGGGCTCAGCATCTGCAAGTCATTAATCGAGACCATGATGAACGGAGATATCAGATTAGAAAGTCAAGAGAATATCGGCACCACGGTCTGGTTTACTGTAACGTTCGACAAGGCAAAACCCGAGGTGTCTGCTGGCGATGCTCAAAATGCCCAAGCGTCACAGGCGGTTGAGCAGCCACGGAGAAACCCTCGGCAAGTTGATGGAGACGACGTGCCATACCCATATATAGATTTGACTACTATTCCCAAGGAAGACTTGCGGCTTTGCATTGCGGAGGACAATCTCATCAACCAGAAAATAGCCCTACAATACGTAAAAAAGCTTGGGTACGCACATGTGGATGCGTATGAGAACGGGCTCAAGGCTGTAGAGGGACTACGACAGAAAGCTCAAGAAGGAAAGCCCTATCATGTCATTCTCATGGATGTGCAAATGCCCGTCTTGGATGGTTATGAAGCAACAAAACTCCTACGCCAAGATTCCAACGAGGAAGTAAGAGGCGTTTTAGTCATTGCTATGACAGCGTCCGCAATCCAGGGCGACCGAGAAAAATGTCTGGCTGCAGGTATGAACGATTACTTGGCGAAGCCTGTCAAGGCCGAATTACTTAGACGAAAGCTCGACACATACACTACCGAGGCTTTGCCACCGACACCCCCTGCTAGGCATGTATCAGATCCCATAAAGTCAGATCATGCGAATACCGAGACTTCATCCAAGTCAAAGTCTCCCACCCTAGAAAAACAGAAATCATCCGGCAGCTCAACGCCGCTTGTTTCCAGAAAGAAGAAGACGGTTAAAGACGGACAATCTAGGGATGTCTGACAGTAATTCCAGCAACACGTCGCCATCACACAAAAGTTTCGTTTCTTGAGGCCGTGATTGTGACTTAAATACAACAAGCGGCTCAATTCCAGTCTACGAGGTTTAGAGAAGGCGTTATGGTGCATGATTGAAGGACATACACCGTTTGAAGGCAAATGACGAGTTGTTCCAACTACCCAGACTCCTCGCCCAGACGTCTCGATTCCCTCTGGCGGCGATTTACGAGCAGGGACGCTAGCGTACCATTAAATTACATGTTGCTCGAAGGTCAAAGGCGGACGAGCGACAAGAGCCGGTCGCCCCCAATCCCAGCTCTCGAAGAGCGCGATTAATAAGCCGGCAATCAGGTAGCTTGTTAAAGATGAAATCTTCCAATTTCCCAATAGTCTGCGTCTTGGGAAGCCGCTATAGCAGTTGGCATAGACACAGCATATACATACGTCGAGCACAGTTTAGAAAAGCATGATTCCGGGTTTTGCATTTGTGTGCGGCAGTGGGAGACACCGTCGACAGTGTGAAAGGTGTCTCCCCTAAAGCCATGGTCCACGGTATAAGTGGGTGGACGGACATAAGTTTCGTAACATAGATACGGGCCTGGTCATGGTCCATTCCATCAAGGGGAGCAGGACAGTTAGCGTACAGGCAGTGAGACTTTTTGCATCCTACAAGCAGTCAGAACTCGCATAAACGGAACGCGAGATCATGAATACATTTTAAGAATAGCAATACCCAATACACGATAATTGCTCATCATCATCGACGGCTCGGGTGCTGAGCCTTACTCTGGTTTAATGTTTATGGAATAAATAGCAATAGCCTTGATTCCTGGTGAGATCACTCTTTGAAGTTAGCTCATGGCTGAATCTAGCTTGTCTCACAATCATGCAATGCAAGTAAATGAGCCTACGTGGACGCCGTGGAAACTTAGCTTGGCAGTCACATGACATATTACTTCGTACGTGATATATCGCCAATCTGGGTAGATAGCCAAACAGTTATGCTTTTTTGTTGGGTGCGAGATTGCCTAATCGAGCCGATCGACCGAAACGCACGGCGACGGCAGGATTCCATCTCTCTATCTCTTCGTGTCTTGCATGGCTTAATCTCTCCCGTCCCAGGCATCCCAGACCCTGTCTTGCCCCATCGGGGCAGAAAAGGTAATATATAATGGATATTAATGAGTTGTTGGTCGGGGTTGTGGGAAGTAGGAACTTGCAAGGTTAGATCTTGAAAGATGGTCGTATACAGGTAAGTAAAGCAGGTACTGAATTTCGGTAGGGGCTTCTGTTCAGAGTCCGAGCTTTTCATACAAGGCTGTAGTATAGGTAGGTTCCTTCGGTTATTCAGATGGACGCCATCTGTAGATACGTAAGGTAGAATTGGGATGGCTAGTTGTCCGGGTTTGGGGTTGGACGGACGAACCCTCGTCAACGCCACTGTTTCACATTCCCCCGGAGACTTTACCTCTTCCCACCCCCTTTCTCTGTCACGAAAATAAGCTGACTCAAAGAAGTGTACTTAAGAACCGGGAAGAAAAGAGGGAAAAAAGGCCTTGGTCTGGTCTGGCCTGGTCTAGCCTTGGTAGGACACCGTTTAGACTTGCCGTTCTGTTTGCTTCACTTGCAGCAGATAGCAGGAAACATGCAGGACCCATTCTTTTCTATCTAAGACAGACAACACTACTGTACCTCACTTTATTATAGCAAGAGATGGAAGAACAGTCTAGGAAGAATTAAGATTGGAGGATCCCCCTTCCCATTAGTTCCATCTCCGATCTATCTATCCAACATAGTAGTATCCACGTGTACACACGAAGGAAAAATCTCGTCTTTTTCCCCTTTGGTACGCCGATCACTTAGGTAATAATGTGACCCCTCTTTAGGAAATAATAATCATAATACCGTAGCCAAGGTAGCTTTGATATAAATACAGCAACTACATACACTAGCTAGCTAGCGTAGACGCGGACAAGGGTCGGGAGCATCCCAGATCCTCGGACAGACAAGGCCCAAAGAATACAATTATACCGTGACATAATATACATCCATTGGTAGTAGTGCGTTATTCGGATGCGAACCCGTTCTCTATCCGGCTCAATTCTTAAAGAACCCTGCCCTGGCAAGAAAAACATGGGAGCCTCAAGTCTGTCTGCAAGAGGCAACCAGCGACCGTTGTATGCGGCGTTGCCTGAACTACAGTAGGAACCCGATTGCCGTAACAGGAAAATAAGCCTGGTAGGTCCGCCGAGTCCGCTTCAACCGCGATCGTGGCGCGGGTAAATTTTCTCTCCCGTCGGCGCTTCTCGGTAGTCATTCCAGAGGTCCTCTGCATGTGATCATAGTGCTTACAAGCAGGCACCACCTCTTTTTCTTTTTTTCCCTTCTCAGCCAGCTTTGACGGCCGGAAGAATATACGGCTAGCTATCCAACCCTTACGGTAGATGATTGAATCATAGTGTCTTGGAATTGGAACCCCGGGGTGGTGAGTCATCTACCATAGTAGAAACTGTAGAACCGGATTGTGATCTTGAGCGCCCCCTCGTCAGAGTGTCCATCACGCTACACCAACGTCCTGCAGGTCATCGCAAGCGAGGGGATTAATTTACCTACCCCATGGATATAAGATCTTCTGCATGGATCACATTGGATTAAAACTCTCATGATGCAAGGCGAATCCCGGTGATAAGAGGTGCTGTATAACGTCAGGGGAAAGGCGCTAAACTCGCACCGTCAGCATCATAACTTGCAATCTGAACCTATACTTACAGTGACTCCATGGCTCGGTGACTCGGAGCAATTGCTTGAATGACAGCTGAATACTCTCCTCGCTTATCGACGACCCATACCGTAGAGAATCTATTCATAGTAGTAAACATACTTGGACCCCTTCTGTCGGCAACCGTACCCAATTGCTCAGCCAGAGAAACACAGTAGCGACACCGTAAGAACAACAACAATCTGACGGCGTCTGTTTCTCTATGTGAGCATTCTTCCAATTTGGCTAGAACCGCCAAGTCTCATAAAAGGACGTATATTGTAGTCAGCATCAAAAAGGAGACAGATTGGGATGTAGGATTACTGTAGTGCACCGGGTGGGTACATGGCAGGACGTATATACTATGTAAAAAGGCTTGAATAATAGGCAACACGGGGCACGAGACAGGATGTCTCACGGCATTTGTCCTGCAAGAGGACACGAGAAGTTGAAGTGCCGCCAAACGAGGCATTTGGTAATTTTCCCAAGCTCGCGTGAGGGATGTACATATACCTTCCAGTACGAAATATAACAGAGGAAACCCTTTAGTGTTTCCTGAAATAAAACAACGTTATAAAAGGCGCTAGTATCAAAAAAGACGCAAGATACTGACCCGTATTGCTGTCCAGGGCCAGTTGGGTAGCGTGCAGCCAAGGATGAGCCTCATTGTGGGATGCGGAAAATCGACAAATTTGGACCACTGTTTTTGAGACATCCTAGCCTGCCTGGGTTAAGGTCGTATGCATTCAGCTAATGGTGCGGTCCATTTTCCAGCATAGTGAAGACAATAGGTTTCGTCATAACGCTCTCAACGCGTCCGTATTAACTGAACAGCTGACGCCAACATTCGCAGTTGAACGTTACCTGTCGGTCAATCACGCGCACGTGGTTTTGGTGTCCTGTTCAACTCCCAGCCACTGGCCATCTTGTGGCCGTTGTTGGTTCGGCCGATACTACCGTTGTGCATCAGGCAAATTGTTGGCTCACTTGAAGCCCCGCGCGGCCCAACGATGTGGGACGATCGATGAAATCTCCGTAGACAACCCGCAAAGGAATAGTCGAGAACGTGATAGAACTTCAGCCACAAGCATCTGGCCAAGCTGATACGCAAGGAGAATCCGTGAAAACTGCTTATTTCACGCAAAGTGTGGTCTTGTATGGGACTGTACACCGAAGCGACCTTTTCGTGTATGGTTGGCTGACTTGCTGACAACAACGAAACGCGCTTTGCTCTAATGAGGTTCCCTATGCTATTTGTATTCGGTACGCTAATGGCGCAGGAACTGTCAAGTTTTCGGTACTCATTTGCCGTTCGGAAGACTAGTCAAAGCTCAGCCGATATACGGAGCGCAGATGAGGCTGTCTAGTCAGTGCAAAACTATCTTACGGGACCAATTTGCAAAGAATCCTCCTTTAGGTTAACCAACCACACGTGTCAAGCCAGTCTGAAAGAAGTAAGCGTATAAACTGAGAGAGAAAATTCGCCAAGAGTCCGAATGCGTCGCGTGAGGCTTTTGACGTTGCACGGATAGGACCCTGCAAGACAACGAACCGGGGTATTATTAACAGGCTCACAACGTTTGGGCGGCTAACGCAGGTAGCCTACAATTCGTACTATTCTAAAGATGAGGTCAGATGGCAGTTGAGCAGATGCATTCCCTGTTTAATAGCCGGATCATCTTCGTCGCAAGTGACCGCCGTCATCTTGCAGTACTTACGTTGACCAGAGAGTATCGGAAGTCCGAAGGCGTCTCTGCAATTATCTCTGAGGTCGATGGCTGGAAGTCCAAGCATTAGTATCTTAAGATATGGTGTGATTTCCCGCAGCATAGTCGATCCCTTTCCTCGTGCTTGGACGTATCCAGGCCACAATGCTGTATCGAGCCCAAGATCTGGCCTATCGTACTTGGAGTATTGGGTCAGGATGGTGGCTGACGGGATGCAACATGGTTAGTGTTAGCTTATTAACAGAGTCCCATTTTGGCGTTGGCTCATATTTCCCTATAACGGCGCTCCAAACGAAGAGGTCTCCAACCCAACCAGATGGAGTTAAGCCGCGGCCCTACACTATCTCTAGTCACTTAGGTAGTGTACCGCGGAAGGTTGGAATACGCATTGCAATGCCTGGGCAGGGATGGATGGAGGGCCCGACCAATGCCCGGTGTTTGTTGTACCCATACATAGTCTGTGCCAGGAAAAAGGCACCTAGTCAGGTGTTTTTTGTACGCTAGTTAAACGGCCCACGGATAACCCACTACGCAGAAAGTATCGCATCTTACAGTTAAAGTAGTTCGGCCAAATATACCTAAGCTTTACTACTTTACTTATAGGTAATACAGCTAAATAAATTTTTAAAAATTCTAAAAAAACGAAAGCCTATTTTAAATTATACTCGCTTATATTTTATATATTTTTGTAAACTCTTAAACGTCTTATATATAGCAGCAGAGCTTAATTACAGTTACTGTACATATGTAGTTACCTAGTTTACTACGGTACTTACGCCAAAACTCCAAACCTAAGTCCTTGTTCAAGCCCTTGTCCGAAGCCTTGTAGGCCCATAATACCCAGCTAGGTCCCTCTAACATGGGGGTACACAAGTACTCCCAACGACGAACATTTAGAATGCGATTATATAGACACCCTGATTGGTCCATATTGTCTAGTCCGATAATAACACGACGCTTATTGGTACATAGTAAGAGTCGGTAACTGTGATGTTGGCACCCTTACGGAGTAGAGGACAGGAGTAGGTAAGTCTTGAACCAGCTCCTGTACGGAAGTGGGCAAATATGAAATACTATCCACATGTTCGATCCTAAATGCAGGCAGGCAAATGTCAAGTGTAAGTATCTTCATTCGGTAATCCCAATTGTGTGCGTGATGAGTAAGTAACTACGTCGAACAACGAACAACGGACAACGGACAACGGACAACGGGGGGGCGTCACTGACATTCATCTCTCATCTCTGGCTCTCAAGTCACGTCCTACCGCGGAAGAGCATACGGCATACGGCGTTGCAGGGCGTCTGGGCTTGTCTGGTAGGATCACAGAATTGGACGAATGTTATGTTGGCATTGTTTCAGAATTGGCTCAATCGGGCAAGTAGGCGATAGCTGAGTAGGCTAGGGCCACTTGGTCACTAGCTGCAGCTACTGCTGCATTGTGGTAGTCTGTACCCACAGTATATAAGTGCTATAGCTCACGCGTACCTAGTGTACATGAAAGAGCGCCAAGAATGCCGACATATGTATGTACCCTAGGTAAGTTACATAGGTGAGCCTGGAAATATGCTGTAGGTCTTGTTTGGCGAATGGTAAGGTACAGGCAGTACTGTAGGATTACTAGATTGCGTTTCTCGAAGACCGCTCCTGAAAGATTGTGAAAGAGATTTGTTAGCCTTATACTATCTCTATTCCTTTCAGCTCCTAATTTTCCCCCCCTTTTCCTTTTCTATTTCTTAAGCATGTGTAAGTATGCGTATGAGGCAACTGGCTAATTGTACAGCAGTCAACCGATCTTGCTGAGAGAGGTCATAAGCCCCTTGTGGCTTACGCCAGCAATACCTTACTTAAGTAGTACTTGATGGAGCATACTCCATACTATAGACGGTGTGGGGTCAGCAAGTGCTATACAGTACAATGTAATATACCACATACCTGCATTACCCTTCGACGCAGTCATAATCTTGTGTGTTTCTATACCTATTCGTATCAATTGACTGACCATGTTGACTATAGAAATCGTTCCAGTATTGGGTATTTTTCTCGGATTCTATCGCTATCTGGGTAGATAGGCTGCTGTTCTCCATGCCTTCATGTGTAGAATAGGTACGTGCTTGGGTCTTGAGGTACCATTGCGTCATCATTTATGCATGCATACTCTTTTCGGCTTTGCAGCAACAACAGCTTTAGGTAGGTAGAAGGTAGATATTCCCGACCACGGTACTATATACTTCGTATTCAGCTCATGTGCAGTGCAGTGCAGCACAGGACATGCAACACTATTCAGCCCCTCCCTCAAGCGATACGAGAAGAATGCCCAGAACAGAAGTACATAATTATATCAATTTCCATTCATCAGCAACTAGCGCCTACGCTTAAGCACGGTGGCCGAGCCCGGCTCGACTTGAAGATCGGCTACCACATAAGTTAAGTACTTATACTATGATAAGTAAGTAAACGAGCAAATGCCCGCACGATTTATTTGTTCCCTTTCGGATTACGGTGCAACACCCTTCAGCTCTCCCTACCTCTGGTCCTGCTCTGGTTTTATCAAAACGTCTCTATGGCCGAGCGATCTGCAACATCCTGTCACTGCTATAAATGTCAGCCAAGCACTATTGTCCCTTGCGAATCTACGCCGCAGCATCCGGCCCGGTTGCCTAGACAAGGGCGGTCAGCTAGTGTACCACTAGGTGTCCTCAGTTTGCTCATTACTTTGTCTTCCATTACGGGGTTGCGTACATGGTTAGGATGCGTAGATGCATTGTCCTGTTGATGTAGACGGAGACGGATATGCCAGCGTAAGGAGAAGCAAAGTAGTGCGTACACTACAGCCGTTGCGTGTGCTTTTCCTTTGCCCAAGTATGTTTAAAGAAGTCCACGATGTCATTATAATCAAACAAAATACCAAAGCATTAACTGACATACGGGCCGGACAACATCCATTACAGGGAAGCTGGGCAATGAGGGTCGTATTGGATAGTTACCCCGAGGTTCTCGCTTCACGGCTTCAAAAAGGGGGCTAAAACCAAATAGAAGCTAGTTCCGCAACCGTAGGTAAGAAGCGGATGTCACTAGTAACAAATGCCTTTACTCGTGCCGTCCCTTAATATATGGTGCATCATTTTGAAATAAAGCGATGGTTAGCTATCTTTGTGTACCATGTAGAGAGACGCCACGCAAACTGGAGTTGAGGAGAAGTTGGGGAGTTCTATTATTAGAAGCATCACCTTGCTGCTAACCGACGAGGATTCCATCGACACGGCCTAAAGTGGTTGACATACATGGCTATAGACTATATAATGCGCTTATCGGGTGTTCGTTAATTACACAACGAACAATGGCCCTTACAACCAACCATGTAGTTAGATGCAAGCTCCGCACAATGACACGATCACAGTAGCTTCGGTGCTATCGCGAACGGACATAGCTACAGATAGCACCGATTACTTAGTACATGCGGTAATACGCATTCCTGCCGTAGTCCTTCTTTCGAAACACTAATTTCAACAATCCTAGTTTTCCCACATGGCTTGCTTGAGGCGGCTTAGTCGAAACGACCAAATGTGACGGAGTCGACTTGCCTAATCCGGTTCCGATCCGAGTCACACACATATACAGAGACGCAATTATTCACTGCGATTCCCAAGTTCTGTTGTCCAACGCGGAATCGGCATCCCAAGTCTAAGTAAGCTACTTGGGTGGAACAGGCCTGATAAGATTAGGGGCGTTGTAGATACCCAAGTGCCCGAGATCAATGATCAATTATCGGGTCTGGCTCTCAAGGACCACTGTACATCATGAGCCATGAGCCATGAGCTAAGAGCCAATTGTGACTGGACGAGCTATCATGATGGCAATATGGATGGTATCGCCGCAAGACCACGTCCAATCCAAACCACCTATGGCATCAAACAGTGCGTCCAGGCACTAACGCAGGTGATCCTAACGATCTGGCTCGCTCGTTCCCTCGATACCTATCGATAAAATCTCACTCGACCTGTCATAATGATACGATGTTGGGAGAAGAAAGCTAACGTAAGAAAGCCCGGGCTCTGGGCAACATAACTAGTGTAGTTACTCAGGCTAGTTTCACTGGCAGCGCTACACTAGGTTACGCACGTTCAACACAGCAACTAAAAACGTCCGAAAACCGCGTCTCGTTCGCTGTGACGGCCAATGAGTTTGAACATCGAAAAGAGGCCCACCCTACCCGGTCACGCCGGTCTCCGGTTACTTAGTACTTGCTTGGTGCCATCAAATGAGGAGCGTAACCCAACACCGTTCATATTTCGTGTACAAGATAACGATATAAAGGCAGATTTTCAAGCTCATCGTTCCTTTATTCTTTATCATATGTCTGTCTGAGTACATAGTAGTAGTACCTTGGATATCTGGTATACTTCATTCTCGTCTTCGCTTCTGATTGGGCTGTCTCAAGCAATCCGCCCGTATCATATAAATAAATGCCTTTATAACTGGAAGAGAAACGCCTATGGTCGACAAACAACCTTCATCTAGTCATCCTACTAACATGCATACATACTATGCATGCACTAGGTAGTTTACATCAACGGAAGTTTCGGTACAGTATCCCTCATACTGTGAGGATGCTGTCGGCCTGTGGAAAAGTAACCTTCTCCACGACTCAGCCACCTCACCCACACTCCAAGTCTTAAAGTTCTCGTCTCTTGTGTAAGAGCCCCAGACATCCTCACTCATTGCATTCTGCATGTCTGATCCTGGCCCTCGTGCCATTCCCAAACTTTTGCAGTTGTGAATCAAACACACCCTTCGGTCTCATCCTGTCTTTGACCGGGAACTAGTAAGACCAAAGCTTAATTTGTGATAGTGTACTAGTCGGTTATTCGACTTGCCAACATACTATGTAAGATAAACAACATCAAAATCAAAACCATGCTAACCACAACGGCTTGTGGATCTGTTCCCTAAGCTCCCCTCCTGCTTCGTCAAATGAAAGGGAAAAAAAAAAAAAAAAAAAAAGGCTGAAAGTTGCAGGTCGTACGTTGTCGTCTTCGTTGTCTTCATCTTCTTTATTCGTCATCCTTCATTATTTTGCATTATTCTGCATTATACGTCGAATTGTCAGCTCTCTCCTTTCACGCCGACTCCACCCTTGCTTTCTTACTTCTTACAACCAGTCAAGCCAGTTCAGGTTTTCTTGAATAGCGCAGTGGCATCTCATCCACATAACGACTCCACTTATACTTACTTGCTCGACTCATTCAAGCAAGCAAGCACAAGCAAGCAAGCTTTTGTAAGCTTCTTTTACTCTTTGTACACAGGACCAGGAGCCGCTTCGTCAATACTCGCACACCCCCTTCTTCGTCGAACCCCCCCAACCCGCTGGCTGATTCGCCCGCTTTCCTGGCAACGCACCAGTCCTTCAATGTTTTTCGTCCACTGTCGAGGGATCGGCCCTGCACCTATCCCCAGTCAGCCTGCGCGCCTTTCTTAGCTTGCAGCCGTCGAAACTGGGTAGCGTCTAAACGGGGGGGGCCACGAAGCGAAAAGAAGCAAGACTGACCTCAGACACGCCAAAACCCATCGTCGGGGCCACGCACCCTGGCCGTGTCCTGTCGCCCCCGGAACCCTGAACGACAACAACAATCACAAGGGGAGCCCAGGGATAGGCCGACTTTCACCTGGTGCCGTCCTCGACAAGCTATCCACCGCAGCCTTGTTCGCTGCAGGGATGAGCAGCCAGAGTTCCCCGCCCAGATAGTCTGTCCCCTCTTCCGGCACGTCTTGCCTTCGTGCATCTTGGTTCTGCCTGCTCTGGTCTAGTCTCGTACTTAAGACGACTATGTTAGCACTGTCAAGCCACACCCGTTCGCCGTCTTTCGCGTTGTCGTCCTCGATACCGTACATACCGTACAGTATAGCATCTCGTGGTCTACACGTACCGGCCCATTTCTTCCCGCGTCTTTCTTGTGCTTTTCCTTCTTCTCTCCCACAACAGGACTCGAGTCTGTTGTTACATTCTTGCATTGGCGCTTAACACCGCGTGGCTTCGCTCGGTGGATTAACTTCTTCCTCCCTCTTCTCTCTTCTCTGAACTGACGAGGACGAACGACCTGTTCCAATTCGGGACCCGTCTCAGACTTGCATGTCTTACATGGTCTTGCCAACAACCAGGAACCCTCGCACATTTTCCTTTTATCACTGTTGACTGAGCTGGTCTTCAGGTCTGGTCGCTGCGGCTCTTGGTGCCAACTCTCCGTCGGCTGCACCGCTTCCAATCAAAGGCTAGCCATCCACGACTCCACACGTCCATTCGAGAACGTTTTTTTCCCTACCTACTTTCCATTTTGGGCATTGCCTAAATCGGCTGCAAGTAAAAGGATCTACACCCAGTAGAGGGCCATTTGCCGTGCCGTTTTTCTCACAGGCTCTACCAAGTACTGTATTTCGCTTGCCCTTCCCAAAAGGTAGGACTAGCTGCTTGCTACTACTGTAGTTAGTGTACACTGCGTTCTCCAGCACGTCTCCTCATCCCAGCATTCCCCCCCCTCCACCCCCCCGGCGCCGTTCTCGACCGGTGCCGCCAGAGCGCCTGCCCAGCTTGGAACGCCCAGATACCACCTCATCGAAACCTGTCACGACATCGTCCATCAGCTAATGCTTTCCCTGAAATTAGTTAACTTGTGCCCATGCGTGTGGCACCGATCTCCAGATGAGGCTGGTCTTAATGACCCAACTATATCATAAGCCCCGACTGCTTCCTTCCCACCACTAAGCTGGCCGCCCTCTCCAGCTTTCTTATGCAAAGGTTGTTATTGTCGTTCATCCCCATGTGCTTTTTTTTTTCTTTTTATTATTATTATTATTTTATTTCTCGTCGCCCTATCCAAAAGGCCAGAATGTCATCCTGCCGAATCCCTTAGCTTGCTGTCGCTCCGTCTTTCGAGATGATGCTCACCATGAACCAGCCCATCCCCTACGGCTACCGGCCAATCCATGACTTACCGACACCACCTCGATCTTCGCCCCCCGTGACGATCTTGGACACTTCACAAAAGGCACTTCAGCAGCAACAGCAGCAAAGTCCGCCCACTAAGCCCATGTCGGCACCTCACCGTGGCCTGCCACTACCGGCGGCCATGACACTAGCTCAACCACCGCCGCCACATGGCCCGCCTCACCCACCAGCACCGGGCTCAGTAATGCAACCTCAGGCGCCGCCAGCTCCGTCTCCGCACAGCCAAAGTCTCGGTCCGTTACCTCCGCCGCCTCAATGGCAAGGTTCGGAGGATTCCATGAGAAGTTGGTTATTGGCTAAAGCTGAGGAAGAGAGAAGGAAGCAGGAGGAGGAAAAGACGCGGCAGGAAACCTTACGCCTGGAACAGAGAAGAATTGAGCACGATATACTTCGTACATCGCTTGAGCGTGGTATTCCACCTTCTATGATACCCGTGGTTTTTGCAGGTTTGAGTGGTGGCCATCTATCTCAGGCTACATTAGAATGGGTCCAGCAATTTCTACCATTACCACATCACGCTCAGATCTTACCAGCCCAAGGACCGATCTCTCCCGGACACAGACGGGATTCTCAACAGTACGGCTCCTACGCGGGATCCGCCGGTGTTCCCCCGACTCCTGGCTCTGCCGCCGGGACACAAGCAGGTTTTGTTCCCTACCAAGGCCCGGGCTCACCGACAAGGGCCAGAGCGCACACGATCAGCGGCCTCGGCAGCGCGGCTGGCCGTCCGTTGGGAGGCTTAGGTAGCTCAGCACTACCACGGTTGAGCACGGGCGAGGGAATCAGTGGGCCTCCTCATGCATCGCACACCGCTACCCAACAACAGCAGCAGCAGCCACCGCCACCACCATCACAACAACAACAGCAGCAACAGCAACAAGGAGCCGCCGCCCAACAAGAAACGCAGTCTCCTGGGATATATTTCCACTACTGGCAACCTCCAGCGTCTAACGTGAGCGCTAGCCAGCAAGCAGCGTCATCCGGTTCGTCCAAGTCTAAAACCAGCAAGTAAAAGGTTTGTCTGGCTAATACTACTCTGGTTACAATTAGCAGATTCGCCCAAGAAGCGTAAAGCAACGGGGCCGCAACAAGCCGTCCCCCCACCGGGCCAACGGCGGTCGAGATCTCCGACTTTTGGACCGCAAGCCAGCACGTCTGTGCTGTCTAATCCACCGTCAGGCCGCCGGCGAGGTCACTCGCGCCAGAGAAGCGATATCTCCGCATACCGCTCTACGGGCCGCAGCCGAGGAGAGTCATATGGACCACATGGTGGATTTTCTCCGGGCGTCGGAGCCCCGATCGTAGGCACGTCAAGAGAAACTACGTTTGCTGAGCCGTATCAGCAACCGCGAGGCAGCCATTCGGTTTCATCCATGTTATCATCAGATCAGCCATCTTCCCGGTTTCCTCCCGATGTGAGACCCCCGGGACAGCAATCAGAGGGTGAACAGCGTTCACGGGCAGCTTCTGAGGAAAGAGGACGCGGAACTCACCCGCCGCCACCGCCGCCCCCTCCTCCTTCGGCACCTCGCGAGCGTACCAGTGACTAAGATGGATTGTTTTATGCTATAGTCAAACGAAACCACGAGTCACGCGTCCTACGAGATGATCTATTTAGTTGGCCAAAGTGTCACACATGGTACATTACTATTCTAGTAGCCACAAAAAAACAGACAGCTACCATCTTACAGCAGTCAGGGACTGTCTACAACATAGCAGTGCTAGATTATCGGGCCTGGATGAGTCAACATACAACATTTTCACTTCTTCGTGGCAACACGTCCACTTGTTTTAAAAACAAATTGCATATTGGGCCGAGTATCCCACTATCACCAAAAGCATCGATTAGGGGCAGCTAAGGGGGTTATGGCGTTTGGGTCAACGGCAGCATGGTTACTGGCCTGGCATTGCATGTACTCTAGGATAGATAGCTCAAAAGGGGGGGAAGGAAACATCGGCTGTATATACTGGGATCCTGGAACGACCAAAGATCCCGCAGAATTGTTCCGTTACAAAAACGGAATGATTGGTTGAATGGCAAAGGACCTAAATTCCTCGATATCGTCTCCGGCCGCTACGGTCGTTATGAGGTAGTAATCCTGCATCATCTACCAGTATCACTCCAGTAGCCGTAGCTAGCTTAGAGCAGACACATCCATGGGAAGTCTACATTCATTCATTGGGCTAAGCCGGAAACGCTCTGATTGACCATTTCTAGATCCAAGACCATCGGATATTTTATGATTTGTCAGAGATCTATCCAAGACGTTTTCGATCCTGGGCGGTGGGAGATCTCCCCTTGGCAGCCAGAGCAACTCCAATTCGGACCCTGGCGTCGCAACGCGCTCCCACATCTCATCCCAGGGTCGCGAGTGACGTGACCAAAGTAGGGCTACCACCCCGGTGAGGAGGTCCGTTATGATTGGTCGGCTGGGATCATCCTCAGTGCGCACAAGTGAGACCCCTCGTGTCAGCTCGCTCTCCCGTCTCTATAGAGCGCATATTATAGGCCAAGCTGTACCGAAGACAAGGCCGTTTCAAGTCCAAAGGCGATGGGCGTGTTGTATTTGCTCTTGCTTCGTGACCCCAAACCCGAAACGAATAACGCTGCAAGTGGTGGTTTGCCCACAACAAACGCGGGAGTTGTATCCTGCGCTGATACCCCAGCCCGTTCGCCCGTTACTCCCGGCGATTCACATACAGGATAGGATAGGCGCAAATGCAGAATCGCGCAAGTCTAAAAAGGAGACGCTGTGCGGACGGCTCATGACGATACCTACCGAGAAATAGATACCTACTGTACCTCGAGGAGTGGTAAGCAGAGTTGGGGATCAGATTGCGACCTTGCAGGGGGGTAAAATGGATCTTGGAGCATGGGTCTTCTGTTTTTCAACTCAATATCCGCGCGCCAGACGGCTCACGAGGTGGGCTGCGATTCGTCGGCCGCCGCTCGAACCGCCGATGGTGCATTGGTAGAACAGATTTAGCATCTATAGTCGACGCCCGTTCCGGGGTCAGATCGGCAGTAGAGAACGAAAGGCGGCCGAACGAAGGGGGGGGATAATTCATTGTTACGTGAATGATCGAAGAGGCGCTTGGGCGTTCCTT
Source organism: Xylaria sp. 218_066 (assembly GCA_019843955.1). NCBI lineage: Eukaryota > Fungi > Ascomycota > Sordariomycetes > Xylariales > Xylariaceae > Xylaria > Xylaria sp. 218_066. Next base: position 235,301 of record JADKYC010000027.1, read on the forward strand.
AGAAACCTCGGGATGAGCCGAGCAGTAGCAATTGCTACGACTCCCACATAAGAAAAATAATAAAAAAAAGACTTCCTTCTTGTCTACCATGCATTGCGACACTGCGCTCCGACGCTGACTGACTTTTCAACGGCTGCCCAAACAGGTCGGGGTACATACAGAAGAACCGCGCAACAATGAGACTAACTACCTAAATAAGTATTTACTTGGTTTTGATCGTTTACGATAGGTCAGCAAGCCACTCGAGAGAAAGTGCCGCGTTGCCGTTGATACGATGCAGGTGGATGCCTCGTGCATCTTTCCATGGATTAGTGTTATTGTTGTTGTTATTGTTGTTGCTGCTTGCTGCTGCGCTGCTGCTGCTGCTACTACTAAGATGTGGCGTAAACGCAGAAGTCCCCGACGACCACAACAATGAAAGCGATGATGTCCGTTGATCCATCCAGGATGTAACAAGGCCACCGTGCGACCGCCCGTGGGTCCTATTTGTTACCTGTTCTGTTTGCTTTTGCAGCGAGAATACGGCGGCATGCATTCAGACAGCGACCGGCGATCCTCTTCTCTCCCTGCTTCTGTTCTGTCCCCGGGCTTGGCTCTGGAGGGTCTCCGGAATCGCCTTCCTCTTCTCTTACAGTAGATAAACAGACCAGGGCATGACATGACATGACATGGTATAACATGGCATGGCATGGTATGGTATGGTCGTACTGTCTCTTTGGGAAGAACGGCTCTCCCCTTCCCGTCCAGGAAGAGACCCGTCTGCTTATTGCGTCTGCTATGCATCTACGTCGCATTTAGCAGCCCGTTGGGGGGGAGGGGGTCTGGTATGGAGACGGGACAGCCAGCAGCGAGCTGTTCGTGCCCCTATTGGTGCCAGGCGACATATGCACGATGACCGGCATTCTGCCTCACAGTTCTGCGCCTCCAGATAAACAAGACACACGGACTTCTACCCCAGGCTCTCTTCTTTCTGTTGTGCTCTTGGCCGTTTCTGGAGGGGGCTCTTGTGGGTTGCAGTCCAGTCACGCTGACCATTTTTCAGATCATTATAATTAAGTCGCGGGATCGACGCGTCTCGAGACGCATCCTGCAGATTGAACCGGGTCTTATTTATAGCATCGCGTCTGCGAACAGCCAATCACCCTTCTCCTTCATCGGTCGCTTCTTGCCTTTTTGTCTTTTTCCCTCTGGAAGCTTGTACGCTACCAAGATAGCCTGTATGTCGAGAGAAATAACTGGCACTCGGTCAACTCATGCCCAGACTTCACGCGGGCAGGCAACGACCACAGCATAGAGGGCAGCTAAGGTAGTCTCGTACTGTACGAGGTACAGCATTAGCTGCTGGCATGATGTGTGTGTGTGTGTGTGTGTGTGTGTGTGTGTGTGTGGATGTAATGTGTAATGCACCCAAGCGTACGCAGATACGGCTCACAACTTTCACAGGCCTTTTCATTCACAGACGGATGCTTCTCCCCGGGGCGTTTCAGTACTTCCCCGCAACAACTACACGTGTTGGATCCAGTTGACTCCTGGCAATATAGATAATCGCTTCAACATCAACTGCCGGCGTTGGAAAAGGGTATCTACTGTAGAAGGATCGCTGTGTCGCATGGCGGGAACAGACTTCAATAATGATCATAAGGACGTGCTGGTTCGTGTAATGGATCTTGTCTGCTGATTGCTTCGTGGCCTCTTGAATGAAGAGACGCCGGGAAGCAGCACTATACTCTTGGCTTTGTTGGACCAACTCCTACCTTGGCAATTTCTTGAATGAAGAAGACCCTGAAGATCATCGAAGGCACCCTATACTCTCCGGCTATGATTCTTCCAGGCATGTTAGCCTTATTGTAAGATGCCTGATCCCGACATGAGAGTGCCGAAAGCGGACAGCTAAGCTATAACATAGGGTTAGATAGGATCAAGGTCTTAACAGAACCCTGTTGTATCAGGCTACATGTTGCGGACTTTTGTTATAATTCGTGTACTCTAAGTAAATAGCCCTGTATCACGTTATCATTAACGCCGCCGAGGGAGACAACTCACATTCGGGAAGAGATTGCATTCATGTCAGATTATACATGTCCTTGAACTTATTCTACTTAGTCTTGTATCTCGGTGCTTTATATTAATCCAGTACTATACTCGTCACCATAGCCAGTGAGTTGACGCATCTCGTGGCCATCTCGTGACGTGTCCAGGCTGTACGTACGACACGGGTAGCAACTTTGATTGCCGTAAGCATCAACAAATGTCTGTATACTCGAAGAACGAAGAACTTGAATACCAGGTCTGTGTATCTAGATTAAACTTGCCTTTTTTTCATATCTTCGCATAGTGTTTTGGTAATCTACAATAGTCCTCCACAGTATCCGCCGCTCATCAACACTCGATCTGTCATGACTCAGGTTGTATATGTGTGTATAACAAGCCGTTCATAACGCGTATGCCAATTATGCACGGATGACATGGCTGAAGCCGATTCGTAGCACGTTTTGCAAACTGGCGGTGAAATCGTTCGATTGTTTCAGTGATTCCTGGTTTACAGCAGCTAGTTTCTCACTGTCCAGGGCAGGAGGCGATCTATTCGCACAACGCCACCAGGCTACGTACCTAGTTCATCTGTACCGAGGCCCTATCTAGCGAGAGACAACTTAGACTGTCCGAACCCTGAAGTATCTCCTCCGTTGGACATTCTGCCTTACCTCCGCTTACGCTCCTCCCCTCTCGGCGCTTCCCTTCTCACTTGCGTCACCGATTTGCGCTGACATCCTTTCCCGGTCACGACAGCCGCCAAGACCATTTGTCGAACTCATAACCCTTGCCTACTTGGTGGCTGGGCTGACTTGCAACCGTTCCCCCAGCATCGTCTAACTCTATCCTCGGTTCTCACCGGGGCGACAACCCCAGCCTTCCCTGTAGGCTCCGTACTCCAGTGGTAGTGCTATGCCCTCATAGCTACTGTGTAGTACGGTAATTCCATGGAGCTGCAGGACATGGCCTAGGTAGGGTGCTACAAGCTAGGGTTCCTGAAGCTGCTATCCGATTGCTACGTGGACAGGTGCCTTGTCAAGCATACACAAGGCTCCGGCAATCCAGTCTTTGTGTTTTCATATATGCAAGTAAGATCAAGAAATGGTCCGGGAGTTTCGTCTCCGGTATTATCCAAAGATTTTCAGTGTTACCTACAGTGCCATGGTCTCCTTAATCCTTTGTACTCTCCAAAACACCTCATCTAACAATAGATATCGAACGTTTCCCGAACAGGTATGTCAGTATGAACCAGTGATACCAACTCAGTGTTGCCTAAGAACATGTCACCCTAAACAGACCACCACAGCGCATCCTAAGATAATTGATAGGCAAGTAGGCAGGCTCTGAAACGTTCATGTTTCGATTCTGCTTCTAATTTCTCGAAAATCTCTCAGACCTGGGTGAGACACTTTTGTGTCATTTAGGTTTCCGTGGAGAAATATATCCAATTAGATTTCCTTGTGTATTCATGTGTTTTATTTTCATTCGTTTCGGAGTCTACTAAGTAATCAGTATATAAATTCAGTACTACTGTTCATTTATTACCGAATATTAAGTCGATCAACTCAACGCAGAATCCTCTCGTATAGCATGACGTTGTGTAGGTCTCTTCTACCTCTGTCCTAATGAATTTAGCTATTAGACTGCTTCCGAATCCAGATATGTTCATTGTTGTGTGTAACGTCTATCATCGCCATGGCCATATAGAGCCTTAGGTAGAGTCTTGTACTTGCCATCCCAATATCCAAACTCATCGTAGGTTAGGCGTGAAAAACTCGATTTGCCCCTTATAGTAACATTAATAGAATTTCAATATGGCGAGCGAGATAAATATCTCCGGCGGGATGCTATTATGGCCTATGACAATGACGGACTCAAAGCGAAAGCATATACAAGGATGCCAGAAAAGCGATTAAACGAGCCAAATAGTATAATACCCGTTCCTCGAGGAAACACAAAATGAACCTTCCCATCTTGAAGAGCAATCTCTCTCCTATCTCGAGAAAACAACAGAAATTGCCTGGGAATAACTCGAATTGCCTCCTCTGAAACGTAGACGGGAATTCTAGCTAATTCGGATTGTGATAGGCCTACGATTGATAGTGGTCATCTCGCTGGCAGATTCGCGAGCGAAGTCGAGGAGAAGCTTGAATGGGAAAAGTTGAAACGCCTCTACAAGCTCTCGATAGAGCACCGGAACTTTGAGAATTCTCCTTGGAAGGATCTTAAGGAGCCCGATGTCCTTGACGAGCGTACAAACATCGGTACTGAGCAATCGTAGTCTAGTATTCGACTCAACAACTAACCTTCTCATTCAACTCTACACAGCTGGGAACCTGTTCCTTCATTGAAACATCTTTTCGCGGCGATCACGGTTCTACGGTCCACACTTATCTGGTTTCGTAAATAAAACCTGACATCGTCCTCACGGGTTGATTCTGGCTAATATAATTTACAAAGTTACGACTAGCCACGTACACGTATCACCTATATCGCAGGCATTCCTACCCTTAACCGTTGACAGCTATTATTCTGTTGATTGTTCTGAAGGGTTTCCGAGAATGTAGAGATAATGGTTCCTGATGAGTTTTTATAGTTGTTAGCTATATCTAGATCTATATAACATCATATTGCTTTACTTATAGCAGTTGATAGAGCCATGTACAACAGAAGTTAGTTTTCTTTGTTGTTCGGCTCTCATGATAGATCCTTACGCCGGGATAAAGTCATGGGCGGCACGACGAACTCATTCATTACCTGTCAGCATTCTACTGTCTGCTTCCTCTGTTCTGGAACAGGCTGATGCATCTTATTTACTTATTTAAACTGATAGTCGCTGAAATTGGGCTGAGACATGCCTCTAAATGTCGGTACTCCATTAAATCCACTGGGTTCTGTTACGAACAAGAATACAGCATGATATGTCATATCACCGAGGAAGTGAAGTGATTCTATAGCAGCATCATTTTTGTTAGTAGTGTTAGCTGCCAATGAAAGGGAAAGCACCCATGACAAAGAAAGTAGTATATAAAAGATAATGCTTCAAGGAGCTAGCTCTCATAACTGCCTCATGTTTGCGATATCCGGGTTCGTATTGGAGCCTTATGTGTATCTTTCAAAACTCACAGAAGTGTTATATAAAAATGGTACAAGCCATCAATACTAGACGAGACAGTCCTTACAATGACTTACCCAATTTATGAAGAGATTGCTGGTTATGGTATCCTGATTCCCTTTCCAAAACAAATACCAATAAACAAGACGCAACGGGCAAATTATCGACAAGCAAAATAGATGGAATTACATACCAAGGCGAAGCTAGATCTTGTGAACTACCAATTCATATATAGGTTGAGTCATCACATACAATAAAGTGAATCTGCATGTAGAGTATCCGCGCTGAACGTCAGAGTAGAAGGTGTCACAAGGGACAAAGAGCACTGCTGTATATATAGCCATATAGCGATTACGAAGGATTTGGGCACCTTCGCGCAACAACAAATGTCTATTGCCTACCGCAAGCACAGGGTTCTGACAGTGGTAGTTTTTGTTGATCATGATGGTAAAGAAGCCCAACTTGACCATGAATATGGCTCACACAGTTAGCAGCCGTGCAATGGCCTCCTAAATGATCATATATCACAGTACGATTCAATACTTCAGTCATTGAATTGTCGACTACCGGTTTGCGTTAGTTTATCCGATTTAACGATCTTGAATTCACAACATGGGTCACAAGTGCCGGGTCTCTGACAATATAGATATAAAGTGTATGTGCAATTGTAAATTATAAACTATATTACGTGAAGTGAAGAAGCGTGCTTTTCCCTTGAGCCCAATTCGCCCAGTGCTTAGCTGCTGGGGTTGATGAGATCGAACACACGGTGGCCGACGGCGTTGTAGCCGGGGACGAACTATAACGAGGACATTTAGTATACGCTCATATTATAAGGCCATCGACCGGGGCGAAGGGGGGCTGGTTGACTTACGGCAGTTCCGAAGGGCTCGACGATGGTGTTGTAGGTAGCGATGGGCTTGGTGGCAGCGAGCCAGACCCAGGTCTCGTTGGTGCCGGCGCCAATGTCGCTGGCGGGCAGAGCGGCGAGGACGCTGTTGAACTGGGCCTCAGGAATGGCAGGGTCGCGGGCGCCGGGGTTGTCGAAGCCGATACTCTTGAGGATCCACTGGACGTCCAGGTTCTTGCCGACCTGGAGACCGGGCGAGCCGTGCATGGCGATGCCGTCGTACACCTTCTCGAGCCGGACCGGGTCCCAGTTCTTGGCGTCCTTGTGGCCCTTGACGAACTTGGTGGCACCCAGGGCACCGTCGACCTCGAAACGGTTGTCACTGTTCGATCCGGATTAGTGTGCTGTGCGAGCGGGAAGATTCAGCTTGAGGGGGTTACTTACGGAGAGATCCAGGGGGAGTTGGGGGTCACTATGGTGTTTTGGATTAGCTTCTACATGATATGCCGATGTGAGTCTCAGGAGCCCTTACTGTCCCAGCCGAGATCGTGGAGGATGGTGGAAACGGCGTGCAGTTCCAAGTCAATGCTCGCCTTCAATGTCTTGTTGGCATTGATGGCAGCAGCACCGAGAAGCCATGTTCGTAGCGAGTGCTTGTGCAGGTAAGGAGTGAAGTCCTTGATCACGTTCCTGGCATCGCGGACGATCTGAGTGTCAACAACCTCAACGCCGTAGAGAGTGGTCGTGGGGAGCTTGGTGGGGTAATGGCTGGGAGTGCAGCTGGCGGTGACCGCAAGGGCCAGTGAAGCGACGGAGGCGAGGAACTTCATTTTGGAAAGTGAAGAATTGTACAGCTGAAGCAGACGGAAGCGGAGAGAGAATCAAGGGAGTGGACGAAGAGAGCGAAGCACGATTGTGGTGGTGGTGGTGGTGGTGGTGAGGATAGAGTTGACATCGTGAGCTCGACTGAAGGTATATATATTCATTTGACGTCTGGGCTAAGGCCCTTGCCCCTGAGATCTCTTCATCGTCTAAGCTAGATTTGCTGACTGCGAGGTTGTCTTCAAACAGTCTTTGCGTCCCAAGGTTGGCTATCCTTGGAATGCCAAATAGCGAGATTAGTCCAGATGTTACACAATGCCGAGTATGGATTTGGAAATAATTCATAAAAAAAAAAAAACCAAAAAGGCCAAATTGTCAGAGCGATCTTGCCAAGATAATTGATTTGGAAGACCCTGAGCTGTAAGTATGGATGAGACAACGCCTTGAATAGGTCAACTACAACAAAAGTGTCCTAGTGAGGCTTGGTCTTGGCTCTCAGAGTCTACACCTGCAATTCACAAGGCATGAATGATGAGCATGGCGGCTTAGGTAAGTCTATTAATATCGATCGTTTCTAGAATTATAGTCTTAGCAGTCTTAGCAACACGGCACAGTTGCTCTTAGACCCAATCAGGAGAACGGACGTTGGCGGGGAGGATTATACGGGTCCTTAATGTGTGGGTGGGCGCTATGCTACTATGCCACATGCTACATGCTACCCGTTCTCGGGGAATTCCGTGTCCCATCAGCCATCAGCTTGCCCAGTGGCATATACATAGATAGAATGGTAGAGTATAATGTCATAATATTCACTACGCCGCACGGCCGCAGCCAAAAAAGATTTCGCTTCGTTCTTGGCCTCGAAAGACGAACGGCCGCACATGAAAATTCGATACGGCGTCTACTCCAAATGCGAGAGAGACATCCGTGATAGCATCATCTCATATTTGAAAATTCAATGATTAATTAGGCAGTCGTATGGAAACAGAGTCACATCATAACTCGGGTATTACTATTCATCATGTGTTGTTACCCCGACAAGCAAGGGGAGGCAGCGAATCGACAGCCCCAACCCCAGCCCAATGTGTACTGTACCGAACAAATGTTCTAGAACAGTCACGTCCAGTACTACCGTGTATTCTGCCAATCACGGATCATGCCGTCGACCTGGCGCTAGGATCTATCATATCAACGTCCGGCTCACAAGAAGAACAGTAATGATTTGTATGTCAGTGGGCCGACTGCTGCTTATGTCACCAAGAGACAACGTGTTGGTGGCGTATTTACCTTCACCACGGTGTCTCATGTCTGTCGTTAGAAGGCTAACAGTTAGTGTGAGCCCTCTGCCTCCTGCCTACTACTAGGCGACTAGTCAAAGGGATTGTCATTGGCTATCACCTTCTAGATCTGTAGAAATTTGATTAGCTAGTTCTACAATCTCCAAGAATGATGTTTACATTCTCGACTGATTAATCAGATTTGCAGAGTATTACTGTAGTTTCATCTGACGAGCAGTGTGACAAGCCCTTAAGGGCAATATATTTGGTTCTCGATCGATAACCTGGGGCAGATCTATAGAAGATCTTGGCGGATAGCTAATGGGATGTTGCCATGGCTTGGTATGCTTGGTATGTGTCAAAATAGAAAGCGGTCGCCCCCTATATCTCGTAAGTAAACTGTTGTCGTCGTGAAAGAAGTGGGTTTCCCGCAGTCTAGCCAACAATTAGTTAGTGCACTGGAAGCGGCTTCCGAGCTTCTACCCCAGCTTTGTTCAATACAGCGCATACTATAGTACAGTACAGTATTGTAATTCGGCCTATTTTTGGAGAGCTACACGAGGGAGTTGTGGGGCGAACAATTCGAATTGCCGGATAACAAATTGCGATAGTCTTCCCCATCAAAAAAAAAAAATCCCACGATAGGAATATGCATACTCATGCGTCTAATCTAAGCAGACGGCACTAGTGACGTCCCAGAGAGCTGGCTCCTATGCAATCCTCCTCGCTAGGCTGTCACCGAACGGCTGACCATGCTTCTTATAGTAGGTATTTGAAGAATGATGTGAGATGCAGATTCTTCGTGTGTATTTAGACGGACGACACGAACACCCCATCAAGCTAAACTCTTTCTCACGTCATTTTACATTTTACGCCCGTCCGCCTAGGAAATCCTCAATTTGTAAGTATACTGAGGCTTGGCGAAGCGGCTCTCGAGTCATCATCTGTCAAAGATGGCATCAGCTTCCGCTAGTTCACAAGGTTATTATTGTCGGCCTTTAAATCTTGTTACCCGAGTCCGTACTCCCGCTTCCGCTTATTGCAAGTCAAGACTCAGGAAGGAAGCCAAGCACCATATTGGGTTCCCAAGTCCGCCGGGCGACTCTTATCTCACGGAAAGAGCCGCGAAATAGGTAATCGTGCCTAAGTACATAGTATGATACTCTTGACAGGTCATGCAAGTAGGCGGCGGCTGCTTAGTGCCGGTCAGTATGCCTGGAAGCTCGGCGAATCCTAATCAAAAACGCCAAAATAATCCTCAGCCGCGTCCTGAACCCTAGACTGCCCAGCGGCGGCGACTACGCGCGCGACGTGATAGAAGAGGCTACAATCGTACACCCCTGACCGACCTACCTAGACCTGTTTTGCTCCCAAATGCTAGTTTCTCGTCTACGAGAGATCCGAGACTTCCAAGGGAAGAAAGTGGCCATTTTGGTACATCAGGCGGGTTAGGTATTAACAATAACCCCAGATTCCATATGTTGTTAATGCTCCGCCGTTCGATGCACCGGCGATGCGGCCAGGGATATGAAGCCTGTAGTAGGTTTAGCTTAGCAAGATAGTTCCGATTGCCCAACCATATTCGAGCATAGGTGTAGCCTAATTTTCTAGCAGGTACGGCGTATGCCTCTGTGAGTGGTCCATTTCACCCGCCCCCTGCTTATCTATCTCCGCTTCAAGCTTCAAAACAAGGAATATGATGCTCGCGCAGTACAGACGCTGCGGCGTACAGTGCCCTATTCAGTAGGAACTACCTATGTACGCCGTAGCCTGATGGATGAGAATTCTTCGCCAGGGGTTTGCGGCATTTCTGGGGGCTTGGAATGTCGGACGGTTTTCCATTGTTACATAACACCAGGCTTTTTTTGGTGTATGCAGATATAGACCGATAGATATAGAATCGGGTCGATTTCTTTTCGCCGAGTCAATGTCTTCCGTACCCGACCCGGCCGTCATCCCGGCCCCCGAGGCCCAGGATCCCCAGAAGAAGCTGCGGGTAGATCCAGACATTTCCGATCCCGGCGCGTCAGAACACGGTGGTGGCATCGTCGCCCCCGTCTTGGCCTCCGCTGACGTCCCAGAGACCACCAAGTGGGAGATATGGGCGTGGTACGCTTACTACATTGGCGCCAACGGCCTCTCGCTGTTCAATTTTGGCCCGACGGCCTTCCAGAATCTCCTCTCGCAGGCCGCGCCCGCAGACACGGGACTCCTCCGCTTCGCCGGCCGCGACCGCAACGTCAACAGCATCGTGCTCCTCACCAACGGCATCAGCTTCGCCATCCAGGCCGCGCTCTTCATCATCATTGGCTCGTACGCCGACTTCGGCTCCGGCCGCCGCTGGATCCTGGTCTTCTGGTCCGTGGTATCGTTCGGCATCGGCTTCGCCTGGCTTGGCGTGCACGTGCCGTCGAAATGGGAAGCGGGCGTGGGCTTGTACATCGTCGGTCTCATCTGCTACCAGCTCACGCTGACCTACTGGACGGCGGCCTTCCCGTCGCTGGCGCGGAACACGCCGCACCTCAAGGACGCCGCGCGCGCATATGCCGATGGCGAGATCAGCCAAGCCGACTACGATCGCCAAGACGAGATGGAGCGCAGCCGGCTTAGCAACATGGCCTTCTGCATACAAAGTCTTGGCGAGGTCATCATCCTGGCCATCATCGTCGGCATCTTATTTGGCGTGGACGTGAACGCGAGCACGGAGGCCAACAACTGGGGCCTCAGCGTCCTCATCGCCTTCGCCACCGCCGTCTGGCTCGCCCTTTCCATCCCCTGGTTCTTGATCGAGAAGAAGCGCCCCGGTCTCAAGATCCCGCAGGGCATGAACATCATCAGCGTCGGCTTCTGGCAGCTGAAGGAAGCCCTGACGAAGATCTGGTACCTCAAGCAGAGCTTGATCTACCTCGTCGGATACTTCCTGCTCGGCGACTCCCTCAACACGACCGTGACCGTCATCGCGACCCTGCAGAACGAGATAGTAGCCTACGATACGTTGACGCTCACCTACCTCCTCATTGTAGGGATCGCGGCGCAAGCCGCGGGCATCGCCGTCTACTGGTGGCTGCAGAAGCGCTACCAGATAAGCGCCAAGATGATGTTCAACATAGTCATGGTGGGCATCATCCTGCTCGACGGTTGGGGCATGATCGGCAACTGGACCGACAACTTTGGCTTCCACCACGTCTGGGAGATCTGGGTCTATCAGGCCTTCTACGGCCTCTTCGTGTGCCAGTGGTATTCGTACTCACAGATCATCATCTCCTCCGTCACGCCGCGCGGTCACGAGTTTCTGTTCTTCTCCCTGTTCACCATCATTGGCAAGACGTCCTCGTTCATCGGCCCCTTCGTCAGCAGCGCCATCATTGATGCGTCGCCTGGTCATAATAACAACAGCGCGCCCTTTTACTTTCTTTTTGCGCTCACCCTGGTCAGCGCGGCTGGCCTCTGGCTTTTCTTGGACTTGGACAAGAGCGCGAGAGAACAAGAAGCCTTCTTGGCTCAGGAAAAGGCGAGGATGGCGGCCCAGGATAGCGAATGATTCTTGCGTGGATAAGTTGGTCTTTCCGGATTCTCTGGTATAGAATACATGGTCATATAAAGGGGTAGGGTGCTTGTCACAGCATGAACGGGGTTTTGTCTTTGGCTTGGCTTGGTTTGATACCCATGGCTTTCTTAGCTCGGAATGTCTAGATATACGGACCAAATTCGATGGCTCTATTTGCCGGAAGTTGTGGCAACAGTGGAGGGCGAGCGAGAAGAGATCATAACAACTTCCTTGGGCATACACTAGCCATTATCGCGCCGCAGGTCTAGAAACTGTGCTAACCAACGTCTTGTCTTTTATATAGGAGCCGTTGTTCGAATAAGACGGAATGATGAGTCTACCGCCTGAGCCGAAAATGAGCCTATTGGTCGGCTTCGCTCAAACGACACTGAGTTGCTTAGAATATCCGAGAACTTGAACTTTTTACTGAAGCTAACAGCTAACGTTATCTCTTACATCCACTGCCTGGAATCCGCCGCAGTCGAATTGTTTCTCATCGAGGAAAGTAAGCCTGCTTATGTATGTTCGGCTTGTCTGGTTCAATACAGACTACCTCGGCTACAGTATAATCTCAATCAACAGCTTGTAGTTGCGCAGAATTGGTAAGCATCTCGGAAGTAGAGCAGAATTATCAATCAAAGTAGTTTATTTTCCGACAGTTTGAGCGTCATCCCATTTCAGTCTCGTGTGTTTGTCTTGCAGTTGTCTTTCTAACTCGCCACCGTCTGGAAGATAGTGAGCAATAGTCAGCGCGTGGAAGATCCAGGCTTTGCTCAGTTCATCCTCGTGTGCCCCAAATAGATCAACACCATGGTTGAAGGCTGTGATGATGATCCATTCCAGTTCCATAGGCGGAAAATGCTTCTTGTTCTACGCATAGTGTCAGTAGTTAAAACAAATGGTTTCTTCATCTTGATGAGCATGCCTTTGCCAACTGTTTGACCATCGCGGAGATCTCGTCCATCAGATTCAAAGGAATTTTATGTTCCATCGGAAGGGTGGCTTTAAGGAGGCAACGCATATACCGAGCTAGCTTTTCATTACCAAAATTCTCAAGAGTCCAGATTTGATTGATTAGTTCACGCATTGTTTGATATAGAACTATTACATTAGGCGTTAGCTGATACCACAGGGGAAATATAGCAAGTGTCTTACCTTGCGCTGGAACGGATTGGCATCTCAGGATGCAATCCGCCATGGCTTGGTAAGCTGAGAGACTTTGTGTTGGTTGAGCCCTGAGGATAATGCCTTTAAGGTCATCCTATGACTTTAGACAAGTGGCCCCTTCAAACTCAAAGACCAACAGCGACGAAAGCTTGGTTTGAAGATCTCCTCGCGAAGCTTCATCGAGTGCATCGAATCTTGATTCCAATGTTTCGTGGAAGCGTTTTACATGGCCCCGCATGTTGATATAATCTTGCAGTCGTGATTCAGCGTTGTCTTCTGATCGCGCCAGGGCGAGGAGCACTGTAGCCGCCATAAAATTGCAAAACATGCCGCGCAGAGAATTATCAGCGACCATCTGTGCCGGAATATCTGGTGGATAGCTCGATATAATAGAGAGACAACACTCCAACATGGCAATAACATGGTGTGCTTCCCATGCCATCGTATTTTCCAAGCCAAGATTGTAGGCATTCTTGCAAAACCAGTCCAATTCTTCGATGGTAAATAACTTGTCGGCTTTGCCATCCCGGCGCTCTTTTTGTGTCTCGTCGGCAGCTGCATAAATTGTTAGGCCTGTTGCCAAGCGAATTCTGGGCATGTCACATACCGGCTTTGAAAATATTGCAAAGATCTTCTATCAACGTTTTCTTATCCCTGCCAGTATCTTCTTCATCTTTTAGCACTGATACTTCAAGACGTATCAGAACCCGTAATAATGCCGGAAGATGAACAGAGTTCGAGGAATGGAATTGGTGCTTGATAACTATATGCTGCAGTGCTTTGATCGTAGTAATCTTGTCTTGTGCCTGTTGCGCCTCGAGGCAGCACGCATATAAGTATTGATGATCAGCAGATGAAGCATCGCTAATTCGCTCAAGGCACCTGAATGCACTATCAACATCTTGTTGTTTCAGGGCGACCTTGAAGGCTAAATAGGCTGTCATTGGCTCTTTTAGTGTGGCATCATTCATTCCCTGCAGAATATCGCTAGCCGTGGATAGGTCATTCAGCTGAATGGCACAGAGTAGCATTTTCCTAGGCCTTTGTCAGAGTCACGTTGTACACGTATTGAAACTCATTCGAATGGACTAACCTGGTCATCTTGCTTACGTTTGACGGACCAGATTGCTCGAGCGCTGGATGCAAAGCCACATTACACCATTTTGCAGCCGGATAATATTCCTCTTGGCTAAACTCGGCGTCCGCCTTTTTCCAAATTAACTATTTGAACGTTAGCATCGGAATTTGTTTTAATGCCTAGCCGTGACGGACTGTGTGAATTCCCACTGCAGCATTGACCGATAGTGGCTTGCCTATGCCAGGTAGCACCTTATCTAGCACTGTTTCGAGGCCTTGAATGGACTCAACTGAACCATCGCTAGTTGCCATATGGGCGCGCAAAATTATAGCTTTGTCAATCCATTGTTCTTGCTGGCTAGTAAGTATACGAGTCACGAAGAAATCGTCGAGAACGGAGATGGCAGCCAGGTGGTTCCTTTCGTCAAGTTTCCGTATATGGTGGATCAGTAGCTTGAAAATTGGTTCAGACATATCTACGGTTCTCATCATACGTCGAAGGATATCTGTATATGCCTCGCCATCAAAAATCTCGGCCGGAGATCGAAGTAAAATCTCAATCCGAAAGAGGAGGACAATTAGCTTGTCTCCTAACTCACTCTCAATATAAGCAATATGATTTTCGGCACGGCTCATATAATCGGGACTCCCTATATCTAGGTAGACTTGGATTAGCGCCTGGGAAATCGCTAATCTCAGTTCAATAGCATCTCTAGACAATTGGCCGATTTCTTGTGCGTTGATCAGTTCGTACGCCCTCTCTAGCCACTTGCTAGCAAGAGTGAAGTTTTTCTTCAGCGCCAAGTTTCTCCCAATCTCAAATAGAGCATCGGCAACTTGTTCCGCTGATACAGTGTCAATCTTTGGTACCAGTTTCTCGAGGTTGCCGTATACGTGTTCGGCGACGTCCATGCGGTCTTCTTTCCAGGCCTAGAACGAATCAGTCAAAGCGCGGAAACTTGTATTGGAGGAGCGCTTGCCAGCACGATACGAAGCGTGGAGTATTCGGCCTCAAATTGGCTGCATATATGTGACCTATCTTCCGGTAGCGAGCCCTGCAGGGATTGCAGCAGTCCGTTGTATTCGACGGCTTTCTGCAGCGCCCAAAGGCCAAATTCAAGCTCATCGTTGGCTGTGTAGAGTGAGAAAAGAACTAATCCCTGGTTCCGCGTCTGGCCTCTTTGTCACTTACCAATGCAAGATCGGCCAGTCTTTATAGCGAGGTGCTCGAGGTGGACGATGATCCTTTGGGAATTGTCGTCGTTTCGTCGTGCTAGGACCAGCATCGAGAAAGACAGTAGTCGAACCAAACAGAGGAACCTGTTTTTCGCAGGTGTTACATGGCCGTCTTCACGCCGCTTCTCCCGCGTACACCAATTCCAGAGGGAAAGGCCAGCAGCGCTCAGCTGGTTATGGTGTTCAGCGCTTAGTGACTGAGAACTATATGTTTTGAGGGTCCGTATTTGACTATCAACTTCACTGTTTAGTTCCTGGAATCTCGTACCGGTTGCTTCGTCGAAGGACTGAGTGCAGAGATTGCTAGATAATTCTTGGGAGATCAGTGTGAGACCAATCGAATGGAAGATGATAGCCTCACGCACTGATGACGGCATCAACGAATTGACCCTTTTTGATACTGGATGAAGTAGTGGAATATTCCATTGTAGCGGACTACCACCCCGTGTTAATCAACGAGTATCCTATCAACAAGGAGATGAAGTAAGAAGTCGCCTATAGAGTGGTCGGCACCCTCGTTCGAACATAGTACAAGCAGTCGGATCGGTCGGTGAATGTTTGCTGTGCAAGGTGTGACTGGCACGGTTCCGGGTTCTTTGCAACAAGGCAACTATGCTCGACATTCCTACCTACCCACCTAGACAGACTCCTCCTTCCCAGAGTCCTAGTGCCTACCTAAATAGTATACCCGCCTGCTTGGTTCTTATGATTACGTACTTAAGGATTTGTTTAGATATAGCGCAAAAATGACTTGTAAAAATTGAGGAAAGTGCTATGCTTTGCAGAGCTATGCAGAGTCTTGGGTGTACGTACGCCCACCTACGGGATCGCCATGTTGGTACTCCTTCCTATATTGGACCCTCTTCCCCAAGTGTCTGCATATACCTAGGTATCCCGCATGTTGTCTGGAGATACCTGTATCACAAGCTCTTCCTGATATACATACCTATGCAAGCTACTACTACCTTGGAGACCTATTTCAGATCGGATTGGCGGATAGCTCTTATCATATTAGTCTGAACAAGGATAAGATGAAAACAGTTGAGCTTCTATTTTGGGTGGTTTATCTGTCACTGTCTACCTACCGATGACGACAAAAATTTTACGGTATACTAGCTCCGGAGTACGTTGTTTCTCGCATGCATGTGAGCTCGGTGACTACGAGCACCGGACTGGATGAGTACCGGTGTTTCAATGGCCAAATTCATTCGAGATCATGATACCGTCAGCACTAGCAAACGCGACGAAAGTTATTTCAGACGTCTATAGAATGATGTTGAATTGACCCTTCTATCGGATTGAACTCCGCTCCCTTGTATTTCCGATAGTTACCTTTTATTTTTATCATGATCGGGTATCGCTGTGCCATACACTACTCCAACAAGCACCGAGGGCTCTCACACGTGGGCAGGATCGTGCGGTAGAAAATTGCCTACAATCAGGCTGGGTCTGGTCCGGTTGACGCCCGTAATCAGTTCTCGCTCAAGCTGTGCATGTTCTGCATTTACACTCACATCTTATGTTCATCTCTGCGTATCATAAATGAGAAACAGCAATTAACAGTGGGATCGTTCGAGAGGTCGTCGGGGTTTTTCAGCGCGCACGCCGTCAGTAGTGTGTCGTGTGCTGGGTCAAATGCAATAGTGCCAAACTCCTCCCAATACCGGACGAGCGATTCTTCCGTCATGACCTCGTGCAGGGATATTTTGCCCTAGCCAGCGTCTTGTTAGCGCCATCGGACACGACAATTGTGTGCCTGACTTACGTCCCGTAACCTCTCTACGGGCACGTGAATGAGCTCCGCCATCTCCTTGTTACCCCTGAATATTTCCCCCGATCTCCTCCAACAGCAAGCCGGCACCGCCATCGACGCGAATACACGATCGTACTCCATGAGCGATTTCTCAAACCACATCTCAACGTAAACGAGTTCCATATCCGTTAGCCCTTGCACCTTCTCGCGGAATTTGGGACGAAAACGATCTAGCTGCCGTAGGATCTTCTGTTTCGATGCGGGGGCAATGTGCCCGTCCATGTAATTTGAGAGCCGTGCATATCCCTTGATATAGTTGAAGGGTTTGAGCAGGCCGGCATCGTACTTGGCTTTTAACACTCGTTGCATACGTTCCTCGGGCGTGTCGTTACCTGACGGGTCTGCAGCTTGAAGGTAGAATTCCCTGGTCTTGTCTGCTGGGGCGGTGCTTTTTGGTCTTGGAATCGCGTTCCGATCCGCATTTGGGGGTAGCATGGACCCCACCTCCATTGCACTCGGTGGTAAGGGGTTGCCCAAGAAGCCAGCCATGTCCGCTTGGCCAGACTGTGACTGCGACTGGTTCCTGTATATTAGACTCTGCTCATCCGTCAAAGCTCCGTTCTCGTCTAGCAAGCTCGTATTAAGGAAATCATTCAGTAAGTTGAACTCGTGAGTGACTTCCTGGGGAAGCATATATTGGGGGTTATAGTGATGCATGTCGTGGAATTGATTTTGCGCGGTCAACCATGCATCAGAAAAGCCGGCCACTGCAAGGTCAGCCAACGATATAGACGACTGTAAAGGGGCATCACGGGACTCACATTGATTCACATTACTACCAGGCGTACTCGTCTGCAGGCCAGAGACCGGGCTCGGTGACACAAGTTGCAGATGGTTGCCTTGGCCGAGTGGGCCAAAGCCTGGCTTGGTCCCCTGGGGACTATTGGAATCGAAAGAAGACGGTACCATCGCATTGGTACTTCGATCTATCGAGTTCCGCGACAACTCGGTTTGGCTGTCTGATTCGTCACGTGCAGCTGCATGATTAGAGCTCTTGGGCTTCTTTGCATCCGGATCCCTGGGTTCATCGTGGCAGAGGTGGCCAATGTTGCGTTTGATGCATCTCGTACATGGTCTCTCCTATTTAGTCCCTAGTCAATCTCGGTACACGCATCTGGGACCAACAGCTCCCAGCCACTGATGCAACGCAGCGAGGAACTGATCTTACATACGAGATCACATGTCATATGCTAAAAGCATTGAGGCAACCGTCAGCAAAAAATATCCCAAGAAAACCTACGGAACTGAAATAGCTAAAAGACATGAGCCCAGTCGGCGCGTCACGCGCGATTCACAAAACTCGCAGGGGACCGAGCAGCAGGACATGGGATCACGAGGCGAGCGAGTGACAGCATAGGTGCCCTCGCAAAGGCGCAGACACGCGTAGACGTGGAACCAATAAACACGAGGTGGTGATGTTGCTGAACAAGGCTTGCTGGACGAGAACTTACAGATCGGCGGCAGTATACACAGGCTGTAGGAACGCGCGACCAAAATTAGCCCTAGTCCATGCTCATGCGGTGGACAGAAACAGTACGGACACGATGACGGAGGCGACCGGGGGGAGAAGACGTCAGGGGAATGAATGGGAGATTTTGGCAGTATTGCACAACAGCAGCGTACCATGATTCACCTTGCGTCTCTTCCTAGGACTCTTATTGGTATTATCGGTGGGCGTATTGGCGGTACTTGGAGTGTTGTCTTTAGACTTGGCATCGCTGTCGGACCTCTTGTCCTTGGCATGCGTACCATTGCCGTCCATAGCGACGGACGGGCGTCCTACTCGAGGACGACACGGATATTCGAGCTTGCACTTCGCACTGGGCTGTTAGGCTCTCATTGGATCGCTAGGTAGTGCAAGAGGGCGTGCATTTGGTGGGCGTTCGAGAATGGTAAGTGGCGTTGGACGGCTGTGTGCAGGGCCAAGCAGTAGGTTTGGTCAACTGTATTCCGAGAAATGGTGGTCGCCGAGACTGGAGGAGCGGAGAGAGAAAAAGAAAGCCTGGAATATAGAAAACTCTGGGTTCGGGGGGCGTGTGTAAGGTGCGCGCGCTCGTGATCGACCAAGGATTTCCCGGGGCAAGACAGAGGGAGAAAGGTAGCAATGTCGGCGATGGTACACCATGCACGTGTTATGGAGGTACAGCAACCGTAAATTAATTAATTGATGGGCACCTTACCTCAGGTAGCTAGGTAGATATGTAGGTAGGTATAGGTAGGTTAAGATAGGTGCCTAAGTGAATAGATAGATAATTCCCATCTCGACCATACAGCAGCGCCCTTGGGAGTTGTGTTCCCCCCTCTCATCAGCAGCCAAGCGAACGAACTAAATACGCGTTGACGCGCAGAGGCGGACTGCGGATTGCGATTGCGACTGCGGATCGCAGGCTGCAGATTGCAGATTGCGACAGCGACGATGATGGAAGGTGGATAACAAATACTCGACAGCGACGGTGTGCAAAAAAAATAGAAATTGGAGAAAGGAGTGGGTAAAACGGGCGGCCAGCCGTAGTTTGTTGGATAAGAGATCCTGATGAAGGGCCTCCGGGTTGTAATTATTCCCACTAACACTAATAGAGGGCGTGTCAGCAGGCAAAGCCGGACTATCGGAACCTCGAAACCTTCGAGGGAAAGCTTTTTGGGGAAAGCTTTCACCCAAGTACATATTTACGTAGTCGCTACCTAGGTAACCTGCCTAAGGTGCACACCTACCTCATAGGCTAGCGGAAGCTAAGAGCAATATCGGCCTAACAGGTTGCGCTGGGCAGGACCTCCAGGACGCTGGGCAGAACGCTGGGTATTTCGGTACAGGTAAACCGAGGGTTAAATTTTCGACGACCTTGGGGAGCCAACGGTGGAGTTGTTGGTTATTTCGGCATAACTGGGCACCTGGGCAAGACCTGGGCATTGAATTCACTGCGTTATTGTTGGACGACAGCTTCGACTGTACGTAAAGTGGCTTTTCATCCCGCAGTTTCCATTCGCCCAGCCCTCAGCTCTCTAACCGCATCGAGCTCTATGCGCCGGTCGAAGATTCAAAAACCTGTTCATCCCAATCCGTCTCAACCTCCAAGCTATCAGCCGCTTGCTACGCAGTTATCTGCTTTGACTGCCTACCTATGTAGGTAGGTGGCATTCGCCCGCTTTGCAGTACAAGATCTCTGTCGCTCAAACACATTTTCGTTTTGATGCCAAGACATGTCGATGTCTTTCCGAGGGAGCCAAGACCATCATGATGCGGCTCCGTTATATGAAAACCGCTTGGCTCATATCCATCTGCAGGTCCGCTGCACTGACCTCCCTTTTCGAGACGACCTGGTATACGTCCCGTCTATACTGATCGACCCAGCTATAGCTATGTATATGAAAATCAACAAGCCAAGCTTCGTTGCCAAGTCTGGTCCTCATTGTCGGGACCAGTCATCTGCAGTCGCATCTGCACCATCACTATATCAACATACCTGTGAAAAGCAATCCCAAGAACTGAGAAGACCACCTTGAACGGTGCCATTGGTGTACTGGACCCCGTGATTCATGATGCCATTTCCTTCCTATCATCAACAAGCAATGTTACGAAAGCTGGTTTGACACGCCCGCAGACAGATGCCTGATCGACCAGCGTAATGGACTGCTTGTTTTGCAATGCGTGAGTTGGGCTCTCGGAGACATCCTCGGCGGTATACGAAGCCTCTACGTAAGGCTTGTTGCATGAGCGGCGTACTTTCGTGATCCCAAGCGAGCCATGTCTAGATATCACTAATCTCGAGCGAACGCTGTACAACTTTAACACGTTCAAGTATTATAGCCCATGAATGCTGCCCAACCAAGCGATTAAGGATGCTAGCCCCATGCTTAATATACCACGGAGACTGGTCAATTTGTCTATATCCAATCAAATATTCGGTAGTCGGGTCTGAAATGATGAATCGGAGATTTCTATCTACATCTATCTCGCTTAAGGCAGGAGCACATGGTCACAAGCTACTACAATGATATAAATTGCGGGACAACTTTGTACTGAAAGCAGAACTTTGACCAAATAATCAGCTCCCTCTTACAAACAAATGACATCGATATAACCTTTGGGAGGGGGCTTGGTTAAGTCGGGCTCAGCTCGCCCGGTGATGGTCATGGAAGGTCACGAATAGTTATGAAAAACGCTCTACCAGGCAAGTCATTGCGAAAGTTTTCTTCAAAGGTAATGTGACACTTTGTCGGACATTTGATGCTATACATTATCACTGATACACGACATCGGTCTCAGCCTTTTACATGCCATCATTCGCTCTAGTGTTCTGGGGAAACACTAGAGGCTGGCCGATCAGACGTCACCAAGCAGCAAAAAACCCGTATTCCACATAAGCTGTTACCTTGATCTTTCGCTGATATGGTTATGCTAACACCACATAAGGATTGGAATGTGAGCGTTGGTAAAGATCTGACGATTCAACGTCATGTCGTATTACAGTGTGACTACACTATGTACACACCTAATGGAGCGGTCAATATGAGGGTAGCTTGCGGAATGCTGCATGGAATTCCAGAGTTGGAAACGGAAATTCGTTGTGCATCGAACCAAGATCAACCGATCGGACCGACTGAATAGTTCTGTATCACAATGGATACAACTAATCATTTAATCAATAGTTGACCGGTGACGTCTTATGGTTGCCTAGAACAGGTCACGGTTTGGTGTATGTAGGCTGGTGAGATGCATAGGTATTAACACTCACCAGCTAAGGCACTGTTATCATAAGGATCACGAGTATCCAAGGTATCATTAAGGAAGCATAACTTGCTAGGCGGCTAACAATATACACATAAATACAGAAACCTCATTTAACTTTACCCATTATCGTCTCTGGTCCTCTGACAACATCCATCTGTGCTGCTCGAGCCTTGACTGCGTTTAACATACTGCGTTCGAAATCATCTCGGGACCTGAGCACTGCCTCAACCCACGTGATTTGCAAGTCCCAATAACGAGATTTGAAGTCTTGAAACACATCCGGGAGCGCTTCCTTCTCCGCTGTGAGGAACTGTAGGAAGTATTCGGTAACACGCCAGGTTTGCGTAATAGTGTTACTGACGTCTGGGTTGGGGAGTGCGCGGAAGAACTCGAAGGCCGTTGAGATGTCGTTGAAGATCTTGTCCTGAAAAGGGTCTGTGCGTCTGAACTTGGCGCCCTTGTTCCGCACGCACATCAGGTACTGGACTAGTAACTCGTCGGCAAAGATTTCGACGAAGATGTCCACAAGCGAGTGGTGAAGTACTTGTTGATAATCGCCGAGGTATTCCTCGAACGTCACGATCATCTGTTTCATGGCCATCGTCTCGTACCACCGCGGCGTAAAGAAGGTTGTGATTACTGTCTTGAAATCGACCGATATAACCAGCTGGGCAAACCTATTAATGCACCATGTGCTAAAGTCGACGTAGCCATCCCGAAGTAGGCTCATCTCGGATTCTGCGTGTTCCATATATTGTGGTGAAACAAAGGGCTCGAATTTCTGCTTGAAGCCAGAAAGATACGCCAGCCGAGCATCTTCCTCGTTGTCGTCTATACAGGCCATTTGGTCGTTGGCAGTAGCAACAAGCCAGTCCTGCAGTGCCTGAAAGCCTTCTAATTCGGATTCCCTGTCAACTTCATACTTAGCTGCTTCATCTTCGAGCATCTTTTGGAACGTTTGCTGTCGGCCACGAAGTCGGAGGAACATGGCATCGATGACACCCTCTGCGACATCCGTCCTCTGTGAGTTCCCTGCAACGTCGATTTGCTCACGAAGCATGCGCCACATGTCGACTAGGTTCCTGGTACGGAAGTAGCCATACTCGTCTGTATCTAGATTCGAACCTTCAACGTTCCGATCGGCAAAATCGCGTCTCTCCTGGGCAAAAATTCTGTCGATCCATTCGTCCAGGAATTTGATGATTAGCTGTCGGAAATCCTTGACAAGCTCTTGTTCCCGATTGTCAATTACGTGGGGCCTCAAATCGCCCTCTGCGAATCCTAGTTTCCTCATTTTCTTATAGTATTTTTCTGGCCAGTTGATAATCTCTAGGGTATGTGCCGAGCTCACCTCCGGATCTTCTATTAAGTCAGTCAGGAGGTCGTGCATGAGCTGATGATATATATCGCCGAACGTCTTGAGTATCTTCCACTTCTTCGGCATCAAGTGAACCATTCCCTGCTTGACTGCATTTAGGTAGTTGAAGTACCACTTCATCGAGTCGGCAAGTTTCGTCGGATCGTCCAAGAACTTTTCCCTGGACTCGGCTAATTTCTCTTCGCAAGTTACTCTTATGGCTTTGGAGAACCTGCCCTTGTATCCTCTCACTTTCTTCGCTCCCTCAGTTATGCTCTGGAACCGCGTTGCCATTTCTTTGTGGTCCTTCAGAGCTTCTTGTAGTGCCTCTACCCTCTGATCGCTCTTTTCCTCGGCCTCAACAATTATTGCAAGGCGCACGACAATCCCATCGTCGCCTTCACAGACCAGGTTTATCATGTCTAGTGCAATCATGTCAAAGTGATTGTCGAACCATTCAATCGCTTCGTCTAGCCTCGAGAAGTAGTCCTCCAAAGTAGATTGCAAACTCGGGTCTTCAGCTCGCTGTATCTGTTCCATTGCATCGTCACGGATATTTCGTAGTTGTGTAAGCTCATAATGTATTCGTAGCAGATTCGGCATGTTCTTCGTGTCCTGCGCATCCTCCCTCAGCATTATCTCAATTCTGTTCAGGCGATCGTTGAAGGTCTGTAGATTGTCGACCATGGTCTCGACGGCGCCGAAATTGCGATGGGCTTGCGACACGATATTTATACTAGCAAAGTCCTTGATCATGTTTTGGGACTCGGAACAGAGGGTGTCGATCTTCATCATCTCGTCTCGGATGGCTTGCACCGTCTTTTGGCCATCGGTGAGCCCGTTCATGCCAGCCTGTGTCGTCTCCAGCTGGTCGCGCAATCCGCTACGGAGCTGCGAGTCGACGGCCGCTTTCTTACGCGTGAATTCCAGCTTCAGCGCTCCGATCTTATCGAGCTCGTCGGGATGTCGGAGAAGCTCCGACAGCTTGACCGGCGGGGCGTCCATGGTGAGGCTCGGGAGGCGCCAGTGCAGCCGTCGTAGTGTCAGAGATTATACCATCCCGAGGACCAATGGTGAAGCTGATTTCAGCACCGTCGAGTCGTATTACTCGTTGTTGATCCCTGTCTATCGTGTGAATCAAGGAGCCTGAAATGAAGTGATGTGCTGTCGGCAGTGTTAGATGTCGCTGTGGGCAAGCTATGCTGTAGTATAAGTGGGGCACTTTATGTACAATTGAGTGGGTCGGCCGGTCTCAAATGGCCCAGCTGGGTGCATAAAATGGGTTATTTGCATGATTACACATGTACCAGAGGCTCTCTTGGTTGAGCTAGCATGCACGCTTTCAAGGTTCACCTCAAGTGCTAGGTATGGTATATGTTATGAAATGATGCTGTTATTCACATATGACACCGATGCTGGACCCGTTTCGAAATCTCGGCTCTAAAAAAGACGTAGTCCATTTGATCAAGAATCTAGTGGGATCTAAGCGACAGCCAGAAACACGCAGCCTCAGTAATCCCAATCAACAACGTCTCAATTGGAAACGGCCGCTCTTCATGTGGTATCGCCAGCCTTGGACTGTATAGTATCCTCCTGCGATTTCGTACTATGCACGACTTCTCGAGTTACCGTGGTGGAACCGTTTGACTCCGCCCTATGCGCAACGGGGTTGCTTTGCTCGGCGACGTACGTTACCGAGCCGTGTCCTGCTGACAAACCAAGTGCCGTGCTCAGGCACGGAATCTTCATGGCTATGTGTCGAAACGATGGAATGCAGGAGCATACAATGAGTGAGCACACTTCGACCGCCGCCCAGATTATGGCCTCGGCAAGTTGATCTATCGTTTCCTGTCAGTGTTGTTGAGGTATCTGATAATCTCGTCAAACTCACAGGTGTCATCCGTATCAATGAGGATAACATGTGTAAGTCGTATGATGGCGATACCTGTTACGCTGGGATAATTACTTAGTGCTAAAGCCCTAGAGCTACGCCATGTCTAACTCACAAAAAACCCAATGACAACATCACGCCAATTGTGAACCTCTTGATCACTGGCATCCGAAGTCCCCATGTCATAAAAATCGGTTGCATGAACAGTATGATATCCGTAGTAAAGTTGAATGCGAACTGAAATGGGATATATCGTTAACACCAGCTCGCCACTCTGTTCAGGGACTACTTACCGTGCTATACCAGAGGGGGTGCAGGTCAATACAAAAGCCGTCTAGATCAGGCATCCATGATTTTCTTATTGGCTTGCATTTGAATACGACGATGAGACTTTCCTCGATCGCCTGGAATAATAGAAATGTGATGACAGCTTTATTTACTATCACGAGACTTCGGACCGGGAAGAGCCTCAGACAAAGAACGGCGAATGAGGCTTTGGCAGAAGTTATCCCTATGCTATAGCTGATCGAGGCGAGGACTTGAAACTAAAGCTAAGTCAGTCACCGCAAGAGCCAGATTGTCGTAGATACCAATACCTTCAAGAACATCGTATAGTCTTGCCGGGAAACGTTATCGCGGTGAACACCAAGTTCATATTTCGTCACTTGGGAAAGTGAGTATATTTCTAGAATCACCAGTGTTCTCCACTTACATGCCGCAATTGTCGCACATAGGATCATCGAAAATATCCAACTGAGAATGATCAAGCCTGATAAGATCATTAGGATTATGATTGCGAATCTTCGGGCCTCGAGGAAGGTATAATAGAAACTAACCGTCATCCCATCCAGGAACTTGAGCTCTGCCAAACCGGTCCCATATTCTTAGAGCTATAGCCACGGCTGTCACCGGTATCATAACAATAGCGATGACGAACACTGTCTGTGATACTTCATCCATCACGACGACCCAACGGGTGCATTCGATACCCTTGGCTTTGACTCTGCTTAATGATACATATGTCGTATTCGAGGTTCGACAATGCATGGAATCGCGGAAAGTTTTACCTCCCAGAGTATATTCGGTCACTTACATTGGATCTGCCAGTAGTGACCCGGCAATCATTAAGCCCGCTGGTAAGAAGAAACAATGTGGGTGTTATGTCAGCTCGGGTCAACCAGAGACACAACTATCTCGCGTGCACGGTATACCAGTATTTGCCGAATCGGAATGATGCCGTTGATATCCATAATCCATCCAGCGTCGCACGGATCTGGGGAGTGAAGTTTACTATGTACACGAAATTGTGCTCGGCCAGTCACTACTATCTCTTCTGATTGGTTTACTTTGTTGCTTTTCCTTTGAACGACAACATATTACAAGACATACTAACTTGCAATTCATCGTACGTTACATAGTCAGGCGAGCGAGAATTAGAACGGCGAAGTTCTGGCCAGGGGTATTACCGTTGTTTGACTCGCAACTCCCTTGGCGACATAACGTCCAAGGGGTTTAAAATTACATTATCATTAGTTTCATGTGACACGATGTCCGACCATTCCGGAATAAGCAGAGATCTGTTAATTCAACAATGTATCGATGCTGGATGAGCCCATTCATTCATTTAGCTATAACATAGTAGGTAATTAAGACAACGGGGATCGCACATCTGTTATGTTGCTTTTAGTTGCCCAAACCCATTTCCACGGGCAGGGGGGTGGACTTCTTACGTGTAATCACTTGCAGTTGACTATCTGCCGGTGAAAACTATCGTGTCGCCTGCGGTCTCGATCCTAGATAGTTCTCTTGGATCGGATTCTCAAAACGGTTATGCCAATCTACTAGTACATATGGGAGGGAGTAGTACGGCTGAACTTCTCCATTCCCATCACATACCACTGACTCGCAGAACTTAAGCAAGCGACCCAAAGCAAGGTTGAACATGGGTACGTTGCCGCGGGGAATACCAATCTATACCTCTTTCCACAATCTAGGTGTCCCACAAATAATCGCAACTAACTCAGTACTGTAGAATGTGAGATTGGGAGCTTGCGGCTAGGAACAGCAATTAATTGTAGACGGGGTGATAGAATAATGCGCCCTCCACGAGACCCATACTGAGAGTATCACACTCGCGCCGCGTCGCTTAGACTGAAAGAGTATCTCGAGCTAGAACATGGCAATCAACGGTAGTGGGTTGAGGGGGTCAATGTCTATAGCTATACCATCAACTTCTGTCAATTCTGGAACACCAAAGATGCCAAGTTGAGAATGAATATTCTAGCTTATCTGTGGGTCGGGATGCTTAGGCGCAGCAGACACGCACTGTTGTGAACCGATTCTGCCATGCCGTTTCGGTGTATTTCTTTGCTGCTTGCATTCGATGTCCGTGACGTTACGCAGGACATAGTCTATTCTGGCATATAACAGCAGGAATTCTCCTCCAATTCACTACTACTGTATGTAGGTATGTAGTACGTAGTCGTAGGAAACGTAGGGCATAGGTTGAGGGGCTAGCGGGACGAGGCATGATTAGCACAAGGGTTCGGATCCTACCCATCCAGTACACGATACATATCTAGACTAGGTTAGATTATATACGACTGTTGCCACCCCGGGCTCTTGTGTTGTAACACGAGATGCAGTCGCACCAATCAATATGCAACCGTGCGTCGGAAGTAGACGCTGCTACCCCTCCATGCCCATGTTGTGATAAACTCAATCAAGTATTATGAGGCGAGGGGATCGTCGCTGTCGTGTAAGATTCGCATATCACTGCAAAGAGCGGATACCCGCATAATAGAGCCACAGCATTGCTACCACTAGTAGTAGATTGGAGGGTGTGTTTTAATCAGTGTCGTTGAGGTCGGAATATTTAGGGGGGTGTCATTCAAAGAAGTATGGAACCAGTGAGAGACATAACACGAGTTCGTCCTGGAACCAAGTTGGCTTGAACGAATCAGCACTCGGTTCTTTAATTGATAAAGCTGAAAATATAATGGTCTAAAATGTACCGCCTGTTCCCGCAACATGATCATGCGCCAAACGCCAGCTTGCCAAAACAGAGTTAAAGAGCATCACAAACGCTCAAGCTTTAGTCACCCTCCAGTCTCGCGACAGGTGGTGTATCATTCACCTGGATACCGCCACGCTTCTTCTCGTCCGAGTCCCAATAAGGCAATCTCCAACCGCCCTCGTCCTGTGGGACCGAGAGCCACAGCCTCATGAGGTGGCGTCTGGGCATCCCGCTGTCGGGCGGGTAGTCGGTGTATGCGGTGCGGGCGTGAAGGGTGTGCGAGTTGGCGACGAACTGGATGTCGCCGACATCGAGGATCATGTGTAGCTTGACGCGCTCGCAGGTGGCCTCGAGGAAATCGGCGGCGTCCTCCTGCGCCGCCGAGAGCGGCGGGATGATACCGAGGTCCGAGAAGCGCCGCAGACTGCGCACGTAGTACGGATCCCACTTGCAGTAGACGCGCTGCTCGCGCTCCGGGTTCGCCGGGTCCGGCGTCTCCAGGTAGAAGACGGCGCCTCGGATGTACGGCTCCTCGCCGGCGGAGATCTCCCCCTTCCGGTCGAAGTACCAGACTGGTTGGGTCAGGAGCTCCGCGACGTCCGGGCGCTCAGCTTGCAGGATGTTCCAGACATGGTGGATCGAGGCGACGTCTGATTCTCCGCCGGACTGAGCCCGGGCGATGCAGAGGAGGCCGACAATGTCACATTCATCGGCATGAAAGGCCTATGAAGAGTCAGCTGTTGCTCCAAGGCCTGTATATCATAGGACGCTTCGGATTGGATTAAAAGGGAATCTATTTACCTGTCTTGCTGTTGTCTTGTAGATGCGTACCGAATCAATTTTAGTGTCATCTACGTAAAGGTTTTGGACGTGGCCAAGAATGTGACCGTTTCTCTACATGCCATCATTTATTAGTTCCCAGTCTCCATGATATATCACTTGTGGGCAAACAATAGACTCACATTCTGCGAAATAGGATAGCCAATGTGCACGCCTAAACCGAAGTACGCAATGGCCGATTTGAAGTTTCCCCATTCATTAACGGGAATACCTTTCTTGAATAGCATGAATCCTTTCCCATTTAGGAGTTCCCGGCGCATAGCAGCCAAGTTGTTCTCCAGGCTCGGTAGAGGGAAGTTCTCCTTCGTGATGCCTGTGATCGGGAGGCCAGACGTAATAAAATTATCAGCAGCCTGGGAGATCTCCTCGATCTCGGTGGCAGAGAACTGATGGACCCAACGCTCTGGGTTATTGGCGTAATCTTCGGGTCGCCATACTGTCTGCCCTTCAATATGCTTTGGGAAAGCACTATAGGGGTAGATTTGGTCGTATAATGGTGGATGCTGGCCTGGCTGGTTGTTAGCCGATGCGAGACGCATATTGGGATGATTATATCCTACCCGATGTCTTAAGCCCGTCGGGGAAGATGACCCGGTCGACGGTCTTCACCCGTGCCTTCAGGCTTTGTACCGCGTCGGCCGAGGAGCCGGCGTCAAAAGCAATAGGAGCCATGGGGTATAAATCTACCGATAGCCTTTTGACTTTTAGAGCCTCTTCTAGCGAGGTTAGACTGGATAAAGTACAGTGAAGTCATTTGAATGAAGAGCACGTGTACCCCGGACTGAATGAGGTGGCGCCTTTCTTATAGGTATTCTGTCAGTCTCCATTTTCTTATCTGATCCATTGTCTATCCATGTAAATTGGTACCTGGATCTTACTCCGATCTGTCTCCCGTCTTGGTGGCTTGCAGCCGTCCGGGGAGGAGTACCAGCTTATGGCCAATATTGCGTGATCATAACACAATATGGCGGAACCTAATTCGGCTCGGTGCTTGATCTAACGCGCGCCAATTCACTGATTCTCACGCATGACGGCAATACGATGTATTTCGGTCTACAATTAACTAGGTACCTTCTGGTTGAGAATGGTCGTGCATATCAGATAACTGCAAGGGGCCTGGCAGGTTGGCTCGCATCCTTCTATCGCCGTTACATCTGGCTGATTTAGCTTGCGGCGGGATGCGACCCTGCGGGAGACCATCCTCCACTGAGGAGGAGAGGCTTGAATACATGTATTTCCAATAACTGTCACGTTTCGTCTTCACATGCAGCATTATCTTACGTTTATGGCTGTCAATAGATATGTTGCCAATGCCGGCTTCGGTGAGATTGATAAGCTAACATATCTCTCACCTTGTCTCTTGCCTCTATATGCAGAGAGTCAAATGCGACGATATTCCTTCGCCTGTGCGGTGACGGTCTACGTCATGCATGAAAACATAAGCCTGACAGTATTCCTTCGTAAAGCAGCAACTCCTACTGGCAAGGTATGTAGGAAAGAGGCCGTGCAAAGTGAGATCGTCGTTCCATTTTTGACTCTAGTCACCTTGACCAAAATATCATGCGAGCTCCCTGTCAATATGTCCCCCGCTGCCTTGATATGTCCAAGGTCCCTTTGCGGCAATGATCATGAGTAACGTAGGACTTGATGACACATGTAGGTAACGCATTAGGCCTGGCTCGTAACATAACACATTCAGTACTACGTTGGCGATGCCGCGATAAGCGTCGGAAATGCGGTTAAATATCACAGACAGCTGAAGGAAAGCAAAGACTCGAGCCCCATCTGTGGGTTCTCGAATGTTCGTATATCTTCGGTCGGCGATCCCCAGCCTTCACTAACTTACTGCTCACGCGATGGCATGCAGAATCCAAGCCGCCGCTCTTATCGTTTGCAATTGTTTCCCTTCTGCCCGAACACTTGGTTAAGCCCTTCACTTCTTGAATAAGTTGGTTTGAGAACCGAAGAATGGGTTCGGCTGGAACGAAGCACGGTCGTGGGGATTTGATTGCAGCTCACTGTCGCCAAGCAACCCAGCTTTATCGTCTCCAGGATCTGCGACAGGCGGTGCGCATTTGATTTCACCGCGGAGTATCTCGATGATAGAGACAACGGGCAGCAATAGCATACCAACAGAAAGTAGCTGCCCAAAGCTCCACTGCCTCTCGCCACCGTCGCTGAGGTCGACCGGGTGGTTGCCACCAAAGGCGTCAGCGAGTAGAGAAACGCGCACAATGGCACCGATAGAGATTCCGGTCATAAGTAGCAGACCAACAATCTGAACGACCTTATAGAAGCGCTGTCTGCGCGAATGGAGATACCACGTCGCGAGTACAAAGACCACTACGTTCCCAACCAGGACGATGATGGTTCCGAAGGACGAGAGGGCTCTGTTCCCTGTCGAGGCCTGGCCCGTTCCGTCGGTCTCTTTCCAAGCACACACGATAGGGAACGTAGAGTCATTGATTCCATCCTGCACAGCTTCTAGAATGTAGATGCCGTACAGTGAACTCAGGACCAGGTTGACGAAAATAAGGAACTGGCGCAGCCATCGCAGAACCCAATCCCGTCGGAAATCGTGCACGAGCGCAAGTAGACTCGCATTGTGCACGGCCATGGACAACAAAGACAGAATCCAGATGATGAAAAAGTGGTACGGCGCGATCGAATTCATCTTGCCGAGCCCCACGCTCTGGATCCCGATGCCCGTTAGGATCTGCTGGTCCGAGTATGCATTGAGCAGCTTGCGTCTTAACACGCTGGGTTTCTGCGCTGGAGTGCGCCCGCGCGCCTCCTGGAAGACCAGCGACGCGCTGACTGTAGTAACTCACATGTTAATCACCGCGACGTATACGAACCGGGCTTTCGGGGGCATGTCCCTGCATGCAGCAACATGTGGGCGCAAAGCATTGCTAAGCTGGGAAATAAACGAAATAAATGGAATAAACGGAATATACGACGCCGGGATGCTTACTAGAGAGCGCGATGACGGCGGTGATGATGAACGACAACAGAACCTACGATGCCGGCCGAAGGTTTAGCGCACTTGGGACCCCAGAAAACCCTGCATTAGCTGATCACGTACCCCTATACCCGCCACGCCCGAGTCGCTAGGAATAGCGGGTGGCGCATTTGTACAGTCCGCCATTTTGTGCTGTGCAGCTGTAATCCACTGCTTAGTTACACCTTTTTGGGATAAGAGACGAAACAGAGTTCGAATTAAAATGTAGTCAAGATACGCGTGGAATCGACGGTCAGTATGAAACCCAGAGGAGTATAAAGAACAATCAACAAAACGACTGGACTACTACCTGTGTGGAATGCCCCGTAGTTCATGCCTTTACTTGCTACACGAGACAAGCAATGACGTCGACTTTCATTAAACGCCCGCGCGTCGAGAAGCGCTTAAAACGGCAAGGAAAGATCGTGCCGATCCCTGCCGCTTCACTTGGTAGAGACCCTGCATCGCTGATCGACTGGTTGAGAAATGCTAAAGTCTTCGGGGCTGTGGCATGACACCCTCACGCTTCATGTAATTGGTGGTCTAACCTTAGGAGAACCCTGCTAGTTAGGAGTCGGAGAATAGCAATTACACTCAAACAAATTATTTAATAACCTGAATCTGCTACTAACTAGTTAACGCCTGGGCAATGTGAATCTCTCGTTCGTCACTTACATTGCTCGCAATACCAAAGTGTATAAAGCAGCTAGCTACCAGGAACATGACCAAAGCATTGCACGATAAACCAAGGGACCACCAACACCAAAATGCAGCAAGTGTAAATAGTTTGTATGATTCTCATTCATGGCGTACGCAAATTCAATGACGCTGGCCCCCTGTTGTTGACTGAATTGATATCTAGTAGGCTGAAACCCTGTCCCCACCCTTGAACGCCATATATTCTTTTCTGCTTACATTTTAGTTCCTTCGTTGCCGCTTTGATGCTCGGCTTGGGCTGTCTTCCAGATCCTCCCGGGGAATCTCCTCCGTGCCACTTGGACTGGGTGACTTGTGGCTGGGTGTATTGGTCTCCACGATTCGGCCGGGCTCCACGCCGTGTCCGGATGCACCGCCCGTGAAATCTGGCATCTCGGGATGCCAATCTAGATTGGTGTTATCGTTGAAGGCGGTGGCATCGAAGTTGAAATCATTGCCACCTCCATCGGTGGTAAAAGCGTTCGGATCCAAGTACTGGTTAATATCGAGCTCTTCGCCGCCGAAGTAGTCGGGTGGGTCATCTAAACCAGGTATACGACCAGAGGGACTGAGAGGGCCAAGCAGGGAACTCAAATCTTCAAGCTTCTGGGTCTGCTCTTTTTGTAGGCGGTTAAGCTGTTCTAACTCCTCCTCGGTCTGAGACATGCGTTGAATGGATGCTGGAATCGCCGAGGGTATTGTAGGGGACAAAGACGCCGGAGGATTAGCATTTGAGTGACTGCTCGTTGGTGCTCCAAATGTGCTCGGATTTGATACTACCGGAGGCGTCGCGGCCGGTGACGAAGCAGATGGCGTCGAAGTCGGGATGGTGCTGCTCTGTCCCCCAGACATAATGGATAGCATACGGTTTCGTTGGTCATTTGTCATATTTGCCGCAGTATTGGCAGCTACATTTGACAAGTCGATAGGCGTGTTTCCAGTCTTGCCTGCATTCGAGTTGGCATCTTGAATGAACTTGAGCATGCCCTCTTGGGGGTTAGATTCAAGCTCTTGCTTGAGATACGATGGGGTACCGGCCGATTCAACTGGCGTATCGTAGAGCTCCGTGACATGCCCTGTTTTTGTTCCTTGGTTGTTAAAGCTAGGGAAGGAGGGCGGCTGGGGAGTGGTGGCGTGTGAAGCGGGTTGATTGTTGTTGGGAATGGGGGGTAACAGACGTTGTGCTCTCTTTGGTGTCCCAACTTTTGTGGGATTTGAGGGCATCTGCTGCTGCACCCAGTCATCGAGGTCAACGACGCTGCCTTGAGCAGTAGGAGGCATTTGTACGTTGGGTATGATACTGGCAAGTAGGTCATTCACATTCTGGGTTCCACCTTGCTCCTCCAACGATTTCCTGAACACGTTTGCTAGGAAGTTCAAGATGGCGTTGATGGAATTCTCGTGACGGTTGTGCATGTTCTGAAACATCATCGCTTGTTGGAAAAGCTGATTATGTTCTTGCCGTAATCGAGTGATCGCGTCGCTGATTTGCTTTTGCCGTTGTTGCAAGGCAGCCATTTGATCTCTTACAAGGGCTAGCTCTTTCTTTTGGAGTGGTCCTGCTTCGGGGGCCGGTAGAGCTCTATTGGGCGCAGTGGCTTGATTGAAAGGCTGAGCAACAGTGTCGTCGACGGGGGTTGCATCATCCTCACTATCAACCTCACCGTCATCTCCACGCTTCTTAGCACCCTTCTTCGTATTACCACTCTTCGGCTTGTTGATCAACCACAAAAGATTCGGGTGCCCTCGTCTGAAATAAGGGTTATAGTATTCGCTTGGACTCTTATTTTTGCGTTCGCTGGCTTTCATAGAGTTGTCTGAGAGTCCAACTTTCTTGTGGAAACCATACATGTTCAGCTGCCTCACAAATGATGCATAATTGTTATGTTTGAATAGCTCGGGTATTAGTGTCTTCGCGAATTCATCTTCATCAAGCACAATAAAAGAGTCACCCTTATCAGACCAGCGGATTAATTCCGTGTTCTTCCCATCCTCCAGAAAGCTACAATATGACTGATGTTAGCCTACTTACTAAGCAGACAGAGAAGGCAGGGATTAATGCGAAACTGGCGACTTACCTATTAAGTTTCTGGACGAAGGGAGGAATTTGCTTCCTCTTGGCTTGAGCTTCTCTCTTTGCCCTCTGCGCCTTCTCCTCGAGCAACTCAATATTGTCATGCTCGTCTAAAGACCCGTTGGTCTGGTTTGACAACATATTATCATCTGTGAAGCTAGACCACGGATCATTGGGCTGTGGTGAAAACGTGCGGTTTGAAGTGACCAGGGCGTTGTTCCCACCCCTTCTGGCTAATGCATTGGAGGCAGTAGGAGCTCCCTGGGGAAACTGAGACTGGTTGGAAGACATCATGCCGTATGGATTGATGGAATTGGAGACATTCTCGGCAAAGTTACCAGCATTATTTCCATTCCATCTGAGGATTTGCTCGGGGGTGTTATACGGTTGAGGCATTTGCTGTGGTGTTGGTAAACTACCTGGGGCTGCTCGCTTTCGAGAATTCGAGGTAGGCATCGAGCGGTAGTAGGTGTACATGGATCGAGCTATCGGGTTGCAGAGACTAGCAAACGAGCTCGTTGGGTCAATGCGAAAGCAGGGCACACAAGTTCACGGAGGGAGATGGCGAAGGACGAGTATAGTAAATGGTATATGTGACAGCCACAACTCTAAATAAATTCAGTTTGCCTTAGTTGATAGGTTGGCTCGGGGGAGGGGGGGTCGTAGAGTCGTTCGCGTGAAGGCAAGGCGACGTGTGGGCGGATTTCCGGCGAGGCTGTCTGCCGCGCAGTTAGGCTACCAGCGCAGAACTGCAATTGTACGTCCGGTGAAGGGTGAATCGAGGCCGTGCAGTGCAATGCGCGTCTCGGGGAACCGGGGCGATCGGAGGCACTGGCAATTGCAAGTATGCGAGTGGCAGTTACCTACGGCGGTCAGGTCGTTTCGAGCGATGGTGCGCAAAGTCCGGTGGTCAAGCGAATCCCAAGCCTTCTTCGACGTTCGGAGCCCATTAACCTATATAGCGCCCGGGCTTCAAAGGGTGAGGGACGGCAAGAAAGTGAATCAGGCGTGGAAGGTGGAAAGAAGCTTCCAAGCCCCAGGGTGTTTCTCACGACGCGACAGCGACAATGGGGAGCTGTGAGACGTCGTGGAAGATGGGAAAAGGCTGGGAGAAAGGAACCTCTTGTTCTCGAAGTCGCGACAAGGTGTGATGTCGCGCTCTGCCGTCAATAGATCTGGACGCCTGAATACACCACAGGCGAATGCGCGCGAGCCAGTCTCGCGGATGCGGTGTTGTTTGGTTTACCAGCCTGCGTCAGGTGTAAGATGCTGTTTCGGAGGCGCTGGAGAATAGCGGCGTTGCTTATTTTTCATCTGTTCCTTTGACCGATTTTCCAGCACACAGGCCGCGGCACCGGGATGGTAGTATGTCTTGGCGAAACTCAGCTTCTTCGTCGTCCTCCGTGCCTTTGCGGGCGGTTGCTAGTAACTCGGTAGTTGGGGGCGAAGAGCCTTGAATTGCCTAGCTGACATGCACTGGGGCAGGAAGTATAGATGGCTTCATAGGAGCATAGTAGCTAAAGAGCCATGTAGATAGATAATTAAATCCTTGGGTACCCGCAGAGAAATAGTAACGAAGAGTTGAGCAGTTGGTTTGGTTGGCATTTGCACGGGTAGGTTACTGGGGTAGCCTCAAGGAATGACTTAATCAATCCCGACATGTGGTGTACATGGATGTATGTGGTGTCGTGCTAAGGCTTAGTAGTGGTAGGTACACATTCATATTTTCCGTAGCGGGAGAGTACCGCCATGCGACTTGAGAAAAACCTCAACCTGGAAGCTTAAGTACAGCTCAGCAACGATAAGATACCAAGCTGTTAGGAGGGGCAGACCGCTGGGGTATAGGCATTCAAGCTAGTGAGATCACGCCATAGCAAATCAAATCCTCGGGTCTGCTTTTCTTTTTCTTTTCTTCTCTTTTTTTTCTGTTTGTATATGAATTATATACATAACCATGTCAGCCATGTAACAATTATCACATGAGAAGATACAAATGAATAGCACCAAACAAGTTACCACGTAGGTTCCTTCGCGTCGTGAAAGTTTAAACATGAAGCGATATCAACTTTTTGCTGCATTAGAACATGAATTTGATGAGGTACCATAGCCCCGGTTCCCATTACAATATATACACTAGATTTCATGAAGGCATCCCGTACATCACCTTTGCTGGCTAGAATTCGCTGCGTCCGGTTCATCTGGCCCCTCTGCCAGCAAGGGCCGACGCTCTGGCTAACTTGGCGTTCCTTGCTTGATCCCATTCTCTTCCTGATTTCCCGGATTGTACCTCTCTCTGGGCCCGCTTCTCCTCCTTCAGAGTACGAGCTTTCTCCCTGGGGTCTATCACAACCAATTCCTCTTCGGCTTTCTTCCGGTAACTCAGGTCCTTACCCAGCTTATCGGCAACGAAGCTTAAAGAGTGCGACATCCACCCTTCATCATCGCTGTCTTCCTTTTCTGCTTTATCCCAAGATGTACAACTTTGGCAATTGGCTATAAAGTGGAGGTCGCATAGTTCAGCTTCACCTTCTGCCTCTCCAGATGTTTGCTCTTCGGCACCAACACTTGATGATACCGTGGGTTGTTCCTTTTCCGGACCAGCATGCTTTAGTTTAGCTTTGAATGCCTGAAGTATAGATAAATCTTCGTCTGCAGTTGGAACCTCGCCTCCTCTGCGTCGTTTGCGACCCCGTGATGACGTCTCAGGAATCATTTGCTCCAAAGCAGACTTCTTGACTTCCTTCACAGGCTCTGAGTAAATAGACCGTTTCATAGACGCTTTGAGGGCAGCGATTTCCTCGTTTGCTTGATCTAGCGCCGACTTCTTTGGCAGCGTTCCCCCCTGTATAGGTGGTTCATAGCGCACAGGTGTGGGCTTCTCTTCTTTGTGTGGTGGTGGGGGCTTCCGTGCTTCTGGAGAATCAGACCGGGATCTTCGAACCGGTATGGTTTCCTGTGAGGTCTTCTTTTCTTCTTGCTTTGGAACCGTCGGCTTTTTGGCTGGTCGTTCTTCCCCCCCATCAATATCCATCACAATACGCGAATCAAACTTTGCCTTTTTAATCACCGGTGCATCGACATCGCTCTCGTCGTTGTCAAAGCTCAATAGTTTCTTGCTAGCCTTTGGCTTCTTTTTCTTTTTCTCTGCGGAGCCGGTAGTTTCCATCGGTCGGGCTGTACGGGTCCTCTTCTTCATGTCATCGAAAGGGTTGATCAAGATCTCGGTGCCGGTGATCTTGATGGGATAGAGGGGCCTTTCGCTGCCCTCGGCAATTTCTGCTTCCCCCATACGCGCGAGGTTGTATATGGTGTCACCTACTACCCTCCCGAAGACAGTGTTCTTGTTGTTCAGCTCTTCGGCCTTGTCTAAGGTGAAGAAGAACTGACTCCCATTGGTATCTGGTTTGCTCTCGTTCGCCATACCAAGTAATCCCCTACGGTTGAATTTTAACCGCGAATGAAACTCGTCTTTGAAATTCATGCCTGACGGCCCCGCGTTATTGCCTCGTCGTTGGTCTATCGGCCACGGGTCCAGATCGCCGCCATACGCGCCGCCATCGTAGATGCATTCCCCTCCATTTCCGGTACCTGTAGGATCGCCTCCTTGGATGATGAAACCGGGAATTAGTCGGTGGAATATCGTGTTGTCATAATACCCGTCGAGACACAGTTGTAGGAAGTTCCGAGAGGTAAGCGGGGTTTGTTTTGCGAAAAGCTCAACGGATAGATCGCCAAGGGTCGTGTGTAGTATGAGGGATGCGGTCGGCTGAGGTTCAAGGTTGTAAATGGACGACATAGTGCGACACTGCTGGCCGCGCCAGTAGCGCAGTTCAACTGACTATTCGTACGGAGAGCGATAAAAAAAAAGGCGCGATGGTCCGCGATCTCGCCAGTTTCAAACGTGTAACCGCAATGTCGCGTGTGTATGCTATGATTGAACGGTTTGCTAGATGCGGGACAGGGGTGAAGCTGGGAGCTTGGAGCTTCGGCCGTTGCTGTACGTCAGGCTAACTACCTAATTACCTGTTATCTTATCAGCGTTTTCTTAGTACCTATAACTTCAGGATCCGTCGAACTGGGCCAGCCCTATGGTCTGCAGCCAGGGTGCAATTTTAGTTACAGGCTAAGCTAATAGGGTCGAGGTACATACATTGGCAAACCCCCAACGTGAACATATGTGGTAGGCTACTAACTACCTAACAATCCAGTTTCCCACGACAACCACCAATACAAATCGAAAAAGAAGGGCAGAAAGAAAAACGAAACTGCCCCTCAAGTCCAAAACTTCTGGTTTTGGCCAGGTTGTCACCGATACAGATCTGATGAAGAACGTCCTTACTATTCCTTCCTTATTACCCCTCTAAAATCAGTCCCACGAACTAGGATAT
This sequence comes from Xylaria sp. 218_066, assembly GCA_019843955.1. NCBI lineage: Eukaryota > Fungi > Ascomycota > Sordariomycetes > Xylariales > Xylariaceae > Xylaria > Xylaria sp. 218_066. The sequence goes on from JADKYC010000027.1 coordinate 274,228, forward strand.
GCTTGATAGATTAGAGCAAGAAAAATCCACCATGTCCGCGTCCGAGTATAATTCGAATATGCCGCCTGAAGAGGCCACCAATGCGGTGCTAGTTCCTTCAGATGAACTGCCTGAGGGTGCGCAGAAGGTTGAAGAGATCGACTTCAATGCATTCAAGGGGAAGCCGATAACCGTGGATGATATCATACAAGGTATGAGCAACATGGGCTTCCAAGCATCTTCCATCGGAGATGCCGTTAAGATTATCAATAAGATGGTAAGCTAAAAGCATCAAGGGGCTTGGGTTTGAGAGGCGACAAATAACATGTTATACAAGAGAGCATGGCGCGACCCGGAGACCGGCGACAAGACCACCATATTCTTGGGATACACTTCCAACATGATCTCGTCTGGCTTGCGAGGTATCTTCCGATACCTGGTGGAGCACAAGCATGTGTCATGCATCGTGACCTCTGCCGGTGGGATAGAGGAGGATTTTATCAAGTGTCTTGGAGACACGTACATGTCATCCTTTAGCGCAAAGGGTTCCGACCTCCGAGCCAAGGGTCTTAATAGGATTGGGAATCTCATGGTACCTAATGCTAACTATTGTGCCTTCGAAGACTGGGTTGTGCCTATTTTGGACAAGATGCTCGAGGAACAGGAGGCCAGCAAAGGTACCGACGACGAGATTAACTGGACCCCGTCAAAAGTGATACATCGACTGGGGAAGGAAATCAATGACGAGAGATCAGTTTATTATTGGGCTTATAAGAACGACATACCAGTCTTTTGCCCGGCTCTGACTGATGGCAGCCTAGGCGATATGCTCTACTTCCATACTTTCAAAGCATCGCCGCAGCAGCTTAAGATCGACATTGTAGAAGATATACGTCGAGTAAACACTATATCTGTGCGCGCCAAGCGGGCGGGAATGATTATTCTAGGTGGCGGTGTTATCAAACACCATATTGCGAATGCCTGCCTCATGAGAAACGGCGCCGAGTACGCTGTCTATATAAACACAGCCCAGGAATTCGACGGAAGCGACGCCGGAGCCAGACCGGACGAGGCCATTTCTTGGGGTAAGATTAAACCGGGCGCAGATCATGTCAAGGTATTATCAAAAACTTCCGGGCCCCTAGACCTCCGCTTATTAGCTGATGATTGCAGGTCTACTTGGAGGCTTCAGCATGTTTCCCGTTCATTGTTGCCAGCACGTTTGCAAAAGATGCTTAGATCGGCCATTACAGTAACTAAGAAACTGTTCCCGGATTAATGCTTGAATGGCCAAGATATCCAAGAGGGTCTGAACGAATCTTACATAGATAGTCTCTGTTAATCTTGGAAGATATATGATCGTTGGTTGATAAAGGGGAACGACTCCTCGCAAATTTAGCTCTGGAATCCATCCAGCAATGATTTCTTCCCCTCCTAAGTGCACATGCTACTTGGCGTCAATTTTTGACTTTACCTCTTCAAAAGCAGGGACACGTGTATGGTGCAGGATACAAGGATGTCCGCTTCCCAGTGCGATTTCCACTAGGGACGTAATCATAGACGATGAGAACATCGAAGAAATCGCAGTAGTGGGGATGTTGATATCTATTCAACAATAGAAGGCGCGATAGGCGTTGGGGACGGCCTTCGATACATAAGGTTGAAACTTTACCTGGGAAGGTGTCGATACCTCTAAGACTTAGGGTGAGCTGTTGCTACCTTACCATATGATGTTTACCATACCCGCACACTCGCGTGATTTTCTGTTCCGTTATTCTTTCCTTGGCTCAGGTATGGAGCTAATGTGATACTTGTTGTAGGCACACACTTTCTGCAATCCCGGGATAACGAGACCGGGAGAACATTCAACAAACACGCTGCCTCAGATAACAGGGCTCCAAGCTTTATACGAACAAACGTCAACGGCCCGTGCTTCCTCATGGATATGCGAATCAATATACTCTATCAATAACAAGGCTGCTGAAACCCTAAGCCCGCTGATATCGTGTAAGCAAGCCCTTAGCCAAGTATATTGTAGGTATAGTGCTGAACAACCATTGGGACGAAACATGAATGGCTCATGTTTTGCTATAACACTTGCTAACCTCAAACGCCTATTCAGGTACTGCAGCAAGTTATTTGGATATGAGTCAGATGAAGCGGCACTTTAGGGTCCAGGAACTCTTGACATCCGATCGGGGGGACGCCACCGGAAAGTCTATTGACGGAGACAACCGGGAGTCTCCAGCTAGGAAGGAGGAGGAAGCTGGGCACAATACTTTCGAGATGGCACCAACGTCCCCCACGAACGCAAGCCCGCGAGTACTTCAACCCTCTCAAGAAAGGGATATACATAACACGTATCCTCTTCGACGGTCCTCACGACAAAGAACATACGAACAACGCAAAACCCAGAAATCAACGGCGCCCGAATCTACAGTCGCTACACCGCCGTCGAGGAAAACGATGGAGTCGCAGAGAGAACAGGACGCGAAGGAGAGAGCTCGTAGGAAACAGTTGATGGACGCCGGGATAGAAAAGCTAACAGCCGAGTACATGGACAAAAGTGGAGGCGATCTCATGAAGGCTGCTGGGTTTTGGTTTGAGAGAGAAGAAAAAAAGAAACGACAACCTTGGCAGGGGCTAGAAGAGGGCGAGGCTTTCATCGAGAATATGAAGAAGGATATCTTGGACCCTCTTCAGCTACAACGAGAGATGGAAGAGGAAGAGGAAGCTGCTAAGCGAAAGTCGTTATCAAATCGTCGACTTACCCGCGCGCGAGGTCTGGGAGGCTCTAAGACGGCACCGGAAGCTTCTTCGGTTAACTCCAAACGACAAGCACGCGCGATAGAGCAGGCACATCATATGCCAGAGACTCAGCAGCTAGCAAGCTCGACTGCGATCGATCTCACAACCCCAACGAAACCTGTTCCAAACCCAGATCCTTCGTCGGCATTGCAAAGCGCTGAGATGTTGTCGACACCGTCGACCAGTACCTCGCCGCCCCCGCCTCCGCCCGTTGTTCCTTCGAGTGGGCGAAAAGGAAAAAGAAGACAGACCGAAACTAAGAAATTGTCTGACCTTTGGGGAGAGTGGACAGTAAGCGTCACTGAAACGGGCCACCGGCCATGTGCGAAGCGCCGGCGACAAAATGGTTCAGAGTAAAGGAATCAAAGTAAAAAAACCGAGGTCTACCGAATTGATCCTGCTTCTAGAAGAACAAGTAACACCTAGTAGTCGAAGGTGACGCTGAGAAGTTTTTGACATCTGTATGCATACTCTACTAGGCCTGTTATTGTATTGAGTCGCATAGCCTTATAGGAATACGTGATGCTTTAGTACATGGAAGTGGGGTCCGCATGAGATTTGCTCAGCCACTTTTCCTTCTGTCATTAGTTTAAATAGAAACAACAAGCGCTAGAAACCCAATTGCTAAAGATTTTAGTCAGGCGATATGTCCAGAGTCAAACAAACACATACTCGGTTACCTAAGCAGGTACGCTCTTTGTAAGGAGTCAAGAAGCCCGGACGCTGCAGCATTGAACCCCACAACAAAAATCGCTCTATAATTGGTGCTAGTGGCACTTTTGTTGGTACTGTACCAGTGGAAATTGACTCCATCTTTCGAACAAGGGGACAATGACTTGAAAAATCCTTCCCACAACCTAAAGATGTACTTGGGGGACCATTCAAGTTAGGATTTAAAGATCAAAAGGCTTATGTAGATGACAGATAACCTGATACAATTTACGCCTTTGCTAGACTTTTAATGATGTTCTAGGAATACCAGCGGATTATCGCACAGGTTCTCTCTACAGCAAGTACATTGTGGGTAAGTACCGCTGCATGTACCGACGCCCCATGCTAGTGATCATGCACACTTCTGGAGCCAGTCAACGAGAGCCATTCAAGGCTGTGGGAAAGTCACATCCCTGCAGCCCGCGCTCGCTTGGCACGTTCTGTGTTAGGCGCTTCCGAGACCGAATCGTTGTTTTCAAGATCCGGTGCAATCTCAATCAGCCTCTCCTGCACACACCACATCCACTCATCCCAAGCCTCAGCTTGCATTTCACATCGCTTCCAGCTATCCGCCGTCTACGCGCGTCCTCATGCGGGCAACTCGCAACGGCGCTCCTTTTGTTTTCCAGCATCTGTTTCAATAGCCCGATGAGAATATTCTATTTATATGCAAGAGAATCAGTACACGTCACTGATAGCGTACAAACTCTGTTGGGGCCGCTATCTCACATGAGAACGAGCTTGTCAAGACCTGTATTGTCATTTCTCAGGCCCGTCTCAATGCAAACTATATAAGCCAGGTTCGGATTGTATCTGGGACTTCCCTGTTCAATCTAGCCAACATGTGAGCCCGCCCTTTGTTTGCATAAATACTGGACATGTGTGGCGTGGAGACGCCGTGAATGGTCGCATTCCTCCTTCCTTCCATATTGCAACAATATTGTTTTCACAGCATCTCAAAGCACGTATTATTACCTAAAATTCACCATGCATCTCCTTTCTAGCCCGCATGCTAGCATGAACCGGATGACCAAAGTCGTCAATGAGGACCTTAAACCCGGCTAACTTGGCGTCTAGGGCATCTCGCTATACGGGGTCGCGATACGATGGCGACTCGCGTCGCTCCAGGTCGCGTGATCGCTCACCGGATAGGAGATCGCTCTATAGTGATGGCGGTCCTCGGCGGTCCTCGGCAGAATCGAGATCGAATGCTGCGGCTTTTCAGACAAACCGAGACACTTTTCGTGACACGCTCCCCAGAGACACGCCTCGCGGACCCAAAGCCCTACTCGACCCCCCCAGCGGGCCCCGAGGTGGCGGCTATTCGGGCGATTTTCGGGGTAGAGGTCGGGGTAGGGGTAGAGGTTGGCGTGATGATAGTCGAGACCGAGGGAGAGACCGTGATCTTGATTTCCGAGACCGAAGGGACGCTTCCTATAGGGATGAACGTAGTAGAGAACGCGAGCGTCCCGACTGGCGTGACCGCGAAAGGGACAGCTTTAGAGGGCGTCGACCTTCTCCTCGTCCACGCTCGCCGCTTGGAAGGGATTTTCGAGACTCGAGGGACTCGCGCGATGGCCCTCTCGGTGTAGATGCAGATAGAGCTAGGCGTGGATCACGAGATGGACCACTCTCGGCCGGCTCCTCTTCCTCCGATCCACCTTTCTCCCATTCATCATACCGTGGCGATTCGTCATACCGTGGTGGATATGGTCGTGGCCGTGGAAGAGGTCGAGGTGGAGACTGGGATCGCGGTCGTGGCCGGCCATTCTACGACGATAGGGATAGATACGGGACCCCATTCCGAGCCCGCTCTCAAGAGGGGCGATTTCGAGATAGGGACGACCGTGAACGAGACAATAGATATCTCGACGCCGAGTTGCGTCCGCGGGATCTTCGAGACGACCGGGATGTTCGGGACCGCGAGACACGATTGAAACCCGAGAGAACATCCCACGAGCCCCCGACGTTAACCAAGGATGTTTCGCCGCCGCCCGTAGCCCCCGCGGCGCCCTCTTTTGGCTCTGTGCCCAATCGAACGACGTTGAACAGTGACCTGGGATCAGCTGCTGGAAAGGCACCACCCACAGGCCCAAGAGCTTTGAAGGAGGATCGTCCTGCTCCCGTTAATGCTAACCCCGTTGTGGATACTAGGGTCCCACCTACCGGGCCTTCGAAGCCATCTTTCATGGAAAGAAGTCCACCAATACCTTCGGGGCCCCGTTCACAGCGCCCCGGTCCGTCAAGTAAGCAATGGATCAACCCCAACCTCAAGAGGGTACCGGAGTCGCCCAAACTTGGTAGGTCATCGAGTTTTGTTCAGTCTCGACCAGCTGGATTTCGTCCGGATGGCGCTCAACCGGATCAACCTGGAGACTCAAATCAACGACCGCGCAGTAGCGATGCAAAAGCTGACCCCCAAGTCGCTGGGTCAGACGGCCGCCCTCGAGATTCGCATATGGCGGACTTGGGCGAGGTCTCTAGAATTGGACTGAGACCGCAATCTGCTGGATCATCTACAGACCATGCTAAACGCAAAGACGAACCTAGCTCTGTCAAGGTTGATATTGGAGCTACTGAAGAGACTGGAGATGTTGCGCCTGTAGAGAAGACTACTACAGACTTGGCCGAGAAACGGGAACCAGTAGCGAACCGACGGTCAATACTGAAAGTGCCTATCATACGTGTGACCCTGCCCGAAAAGCCAAGTAAACAACCCATTCTGGATCAGTCTTCAGAGTCTGATGAGGAAGAGTTTGGGGATATCATCGAATCTGAAATGGTCGAGGTCGAAAAGGAGTTGAAGCAATTAGAAGCGGTCGAGGATTCTGTGTCCGTGAATCCCATAATACGATATGCCTTGATCTCGCTCGCAGCCGCCAACCGGGTTGCTACAGAACCCGAAGGTTTGAAAGATATGGTTGGGCCCATTCCAGAGGCACTCACGGTTCCGGAGGAAAAACCAATGGAGCCAGAGCCGAAGGTTGAGGAACAGCCTGACACCCGCGACGCGCCTTCCCATAACGACATCGAGGAACCGCCAAAAGAAGATATCGCCGCACCCCTGATTACAAAGGACCTCGCCGGCACACCGGAGCAGCCCCGACCACCGATGGAACAGGAGGCTAACATATCAACGGCACAAGAACCTGTTACGAGTGATCAAAAATCGGGAGATGAAGATGGAGATGTGACTATGGAAGATGCTGCAGCTGACAACGCTGTGCAGCCACCATCAGTGTTAGCAGTTCCCGCTTTTCAAACGGAGCCCGTGCTCCCGTTTTTCGAAGAGGCTCAGATTGACTCTCGCAATGCAAGCAAACAAGAGTCTAGTACTCCGTCCCCACCCGAAGACGAAGACGAAACCGATATCGAAGATGTTGACCTTCAAAGCATTGCGATTGTACGCGAGCACATGCAAACACCCCCCCTGGATAGCTTGCCGTGTTTCGATGGAAAAGCCTGGGATAAAGATAAAGCCTTCTTGAGAACTATGAACGCCCTGCAACCGGATATTGAGGCCTTCATTCTTCAGAGATTAAAAGACGAGGCACGGGGCCAGCTTATGATGGAAACGCAGCTAAAGGACGCGTATGGCGGAAACTACGACAAGTATATCCGATTCACAATGTCGGATGATCCCGTGGCGGTCAAGAGTCGTGAGAAATTCAGCTGTGTCCTGGGAACCAGTGACTCGGGTCAGAAGCCCGGATTCAGTGTGGAACCAAAACCCGAACATCCCCGACGCAGCAGATACGCCTCTGAGCGTGACCTAGAAAGGGTTCTAGAGGAATCCAAAAAAATCGAAGACGAAAAACGTGAACGACAGCTGCAGGCTGAGAGGGAGAAACACAGGACTGATAAGGAAGCCTTGATACCTCGCCAGTACCAGACAGAAAAGGAAAAGGAGAATGAATTTTACAGAAGTACCACAGGTTTTGTCCAACCAGAAAAGATTGTGGCGACATGGGAAGTCTTGCCCCCCGTGGATAACTTCGCGGAGGAAGAATGTGGAGTGTTTGAGAAAGCCTACTTGGAGTTTCCTAAGCAGTGGGGCCGGGTTTCTGAACCACTCGCCAACAGAGATTTTGGCACGGCTATCCAGTTCTATTATCTTAAGAAGGAGAAGGAAGAGCTTAACCTTAAGGCAAAGCTTAAAAAGCAGCCTAAGAAGCGTAAAAGGGGCGGCCGCGGCAAAACTCGATCAAGTGCACTGGTGTCAGAGCTTGGGAACGGCGACAACGACAACGAAGAATCGCAGGAGACGGGAGAGAATGGTGAAAGACGGCGGCCACGTAGGGCGGCCGCCCCTACATTCAACTCGGAAGCTACTCCTGCTACAGATGGCGAGAGTGGAACCCCGGCGGGTACCCCGGGACGTAGAGGCGCGGCAGTGACTAGAGCAGACGGAACTATCGAGAAGCCCAAGCGTGGCCGCCGAGCCAAAGACAAGGAGCAGAAGCAACCGAGAGTCGCTGTTGCTTTGGCTGCAGCACCTACTCCCGGGCCGACTCCCTCTACGGCCCCCAAGATCAATCGCTCGCGTTCTGCATCCAGGGTCCAAAATGTGGACTGGATTGGTCAATCAGGCCAGGACGAAATTTCTCGTCTCCCCTCTCAGTACGAGTTGCCTCCCAATCTTGGACAGCCGGCTCCAGGTGTCCCTATACAGTCTTATCCACAGACACAGTCTCTCGTTAGTCCCGAAAGGGGTGGCCCTCCTTCCTCTGTGCCGGATGTAATGGCTCCTCCGCCTTTGAGACCAGACCCACCGGCACAACCTACAGTAGGTGTACTCGATATAGGCCAACCGACTCCCCCAGATCGCAAGTCGGGCGGACAGCCTTCGAGCTATTGGAGCGTGCCTGAAGCCGCCGAATTCCCATCATTGCTCAAGTCTTTCGGAAGTGATTGGGCGGCTATTGCAGCTCACATGCGAACTAAGACTGCAGTCATGGTATGTGTTCTCAATTCCCATAAGTTAGCGTAGCAGTGTTATTAACTTGAACAGGTGAAAAATTATTACACACGCCGCAAAGACAGTACCGACTGGGAGGCAATAGTGAGGGAGGCAGACGATAGGAAACATCGTGGAGAGAAGCGGCCACCTCCCCCAGTGTTGACCACAAATGTCAAAAAGCGCTACGAGATTTCAAGCAACCGTCCACTTGCAGCAGCAGATACTATCATGGAAGATCCGCCTACGACGAAAATGGAACATACTCCCACCAGTCAGTCTATGAGTGGCCGTTTCAACGTTCCTATTGCTGCTCAGCCTCAGCCACCTGTTGCGCAACCCACATTCGCTCAAACATCTCAAGCACCTCCTCTCGTGCCGAGCCACCTCATTTCTCAAGTAGGACCTCCACCTCTTTCCCAGCCAACTTCACAGACAATGTCACCAGGTACTCGGCCCCTGAGAGCGCCCCTCCCATTTCCTGACCGTGAACGCGAACCATTTCCTCAGCAGACCGCTCGCACTCCCTTGGTATCGAAACCTTCGCACACCCCTTCATCGTCCCTGTCGGAATCGCCCGCGAGACATCCTTTGCCTGGTTCGTTAATAGATTCTCAACCCGAACGACAGAAGGTGGAACCGAAGCCTGCGAAGGAACCACCTCGCCAACAAGAGCGACAACCGTTGCGGGTCAAGCAAGAACCAGATCTCGCCCCTCAACACGACTTCTACGCTGGACCGTCTGCAGCAAATCGCGTTCCGCCATCGCGTGTAGAGAACATACCAATATCATCGCGGCCGGTAGAGCCTTCTCGTGGTCCAGCTCAAGTACCTCAGGCGCCGTATACAGTTCTTCAGCATCAACCTGGTCGGGCCTTCATGAACGAGTCAAACCCATCCTCCCCTATCCCCCCACGTTCCATGCTGACGCTCTCTCGGCCGTTGTCTGGCACAAGTGGAACAGAGCCATATAATGCTCCTCCAGCTCAGCGTACCCCGCCATCAGTTGCTCCTGCGCCTCCTCGAGCCCCTAAAACTTCTAACTTGATGGCTCTGCTGAACGATGAGCCACCAGCGCCTCCCAAGAGAGTCGTCGAAATGCCCGCAGCTCCCAAGTCCTCATCTACACCTCCACCCCACGCTAATCTCTCTCGGCCACCGCCGCCACCACCACCGCCACCGTCCCATGTTCGTCGTGAAGTTTCCATTCAAGAAGCCCAACCCTATGGCTATGCACGGAATCCGCCGCCGCCGCCGCCGCCTTCTTCAATGCCATCGCTAAAGCCGTATACTGCGTCTCCTCAGGCTCAACCATTGAGTGCTCCGAGACATATGCCTCTCGAGGGGCCCACTGATCGAGACTATTATGGAGCACGTCCGCGTGCTTTCCCTCCTGTCACCGCCAGCTCTCCTCAGAACACTCCCCATTACCAGCCTCCCAGTCAACCTCCACAGGTCCAGTATCAGTCTCAGTCTTCATATCCTTATGGTGCACCGATTCAACCACAGCCACCAAATGCCTCCTCTCCTCCACCTCAGTACGCCCCTCATCAACCAATCCCTAGAAGTCACGAGCCCCAATCATCAGGTAGAGATACCGGATGGCCTACTCAAAACACTGGCCATCCACTCCAACAGCAGCAGCATCAACTCCAACAGCAACAACCACAGCAACCACCAGCATGGTCCTCACATCCACCGCAACCCCCAAAGTCGACACAACCCCAGCCAACACAGTCAGCTTGGGCTGCACAGCATGCATCTGCGCCGAAACCCCCTCCGCCGAGCAGTTCTGTGCCACCACAGTCTTCATGGGTAAACGCTCCTCCACCTCGTGGGCATGATCCGATGGCGCTGCGTGATATTTACCCGCCGTCACGTATGCAACCGCCTTTACAGGTTTCCTATCCACCTGTGTCTCGTCCCTCCGAGCCACTTCCCCCGCAAAGTTCTGGAGGCTATCCTCGGTATAGCAACACACCTATCCCGGGGCGGGACCCTCGGGAGCCAGGTCCACCAAGGAGCTTTACGCCTGTTAGTTACGACAACAGAATGTATCAACCTCCGGGGCAGGATCCACGGGAAGCACACCTTCGTGAACAGCAGCAGCAGCAGCAGCAGCAGCAGCAGCAGCAGCAATCCTCTGTTTTACAACAGCAATTAAGACCACAAGATAGGCATCTTTATGATCGGCCCGACAGATATGGGAGATAGTAGATCCTGTGCATCCTATCCTCACTGTACTATATGTATATACCACAATGATTCCAGTCTAATCATGGACAGCTCTCCGTGTTTACTGATCTTCACCTCGAAACCCCTCAATGGACAATAAGCTTTATCAGTGTCGGTCAATCGACTAGTTGGTTCATACTACCAAGCATATTTAACGACGATGTCATTTGTTTAAGTGGCTGGCTAAGACAGATGGGACTCTAGGTATTTATACGGTATGGGTCACGTGAAGAGATAATGAAAGTCTATGTCGACATGAAGAATATCTTATCTCGTTTTGCTGGCTGCAAGGGACAAAACAACGGCGTTGTGTATATAAAGCATCACGAGATGCCAGTACATTACTTATTGTAGAAATAGTGCACGCATGAATATAAAAGATACTCCAGGTAACAGCCCGCTCCCAACTATCGGTGTCTTGCGACTCAATTCTTACGCCGAAATTTGTTGCAGTCTTCAATTCGCGTCTTGATGTGTATCTGGTCAATCAATACTCCGCCTCATGCAATGTTACCGCCAATGTTACCACTCTGCATATGCATGTTTCACGCTCTCTAAGCCCCAACGCGACACCCGTTTCATTGGCTACTCACTCACGGTCTCACAATCCAATAGTCATATAGTCTCCAAATTAATGCTACCCTGGACACAACGCCAGCTGTGTTGAGGCTGAGCTTTGGGAGCTCGCTGACCCCTCGTCTCACCCCTAAGCCCCCAAAATTTCCATAGACGGGTGAAGATGTTTCTTACTACCCCATTCAACAAACTAAGAGCTTCTTAATCACGCTGTCGCAGGAATAGATGGGCTAAGCACCGACAAGATCTAGTCAGCTAGGTCCATCCAAGGCTGACAATGTCGCCGAAGGCCGACCGCGAAACAAATGTACTCACCCGGACGGCGTGGTCCCGCGATGTCAGACCGAATACGTCCGGCGTGACGTATAGTCGGCGCTCTTACTACTATGACCGCGAGTTCTCGGATAGCATCGTTCGTCCGACGGACGGGTTCGAGAGCGCCTTGTCCGGGCGCTCCACCGCTACGCGATACCAAGAGTCGGGGTCAGGTTTGAATGAGGGAGACGACAATTCCTTCACCCCCCCTGCCGTTGCGCAGAGCAAATTGAGCGCCGGGAAAAAACTTTCTAAGTGGCAGTACGGAGATACCCTTACTCGCTCTCGCGAATCGTCTGGTCGGCGGTATCAAGACCCGTTCCTAAGAGGTCGCGTCTTGCAGTCTGCTAGTGCCGTCGACGACAGGGTGTACGAACTCCAAGAATGCTCCCCTCCGAAGCCAGCGCAAGCGCTTTCAGGGGTGCAAGCGCAGGTACCAGCCGCCGCAGAGGCAGAGCCCGGACTGACTATTGCGGGCCTCGACCTGCAGACCATCGCGCAGAGGATCGTCGTGGCGGCGGACATCATGGTGCGCATCACCGAGGCGTATCAACGCGTTCGCGACGGCGGCGAGGACGATGCTGCGGATGACGAGTTCTTCGGCCTCAATGCGGATCCGTATCACCTCGAAGCCGGACCTCCGCGTCGACTGCGCCCGCTGCCTCTTTCACCGGCTCGAAAGACGGTCGCGCAACGCTCGCAGGTCGCTATTTTGTCCACTGCGAGGTCAGCTTCTGCTATGGAAGGACCTCAGGGGAACACTAGCTGTCAGAGTAGCAACGCGACTACGACAAGATCGATATTGCCGCCGTTGCCGGCCGGCAAGAGGGTCTGCTACTACCTCATCGCGACGGTGGTTTTTGGCGTTTTGGCAAGTTTCGGACTTGCCCTGTGGTGGGCGCAAAGTCAGAGAGATGTGGTATGTAAAAACCTCCTGTACCTGATCCCTTGGTCTTCTTGTTTTGTAACATGTTTCAGTCCGCGGGATTCACGATCGGTGGTTACGTCATCGCCGTGGACGCTCTAGTTGTAGCTGTCGTCGGTGTCGTCCACAGACCAGGCTGTCGCTGCTGGAAGGCCTGAGTAGGAGAATGAGCGACCGGTAAAGGGGAAATTTGGTATGGAATTACATTGGTTAGGATGGATTCATGAAGCAAAGGAGAAAAACAGCGGCGCGGTAGCAGGTTGCATGACAGTGAGTTTGGATGATTGCTTTTTATAGTTGCCTGCGGCGTTTATTCATTCTCAACTATAGAAAGGAGCGTGTGCGGATGACACTGGTGCTTTATGAAGGAAAATTGGTTATAGAGAGCTTGACAATGTTGTGCCCCTTGTTTTTTCCCAAAAGAAAATGAAGAAAAAAACATAGGTACAGCCAACTGGCTTCAACGAGAACGATTCAATTGCTCGAGGATTTTCGAGTTCTGATTTTTGCTGTATATTACGTCTACTTCTACGAAGGGGTAACCAAGAATATTCAATAACTAGCTTAGTCAACCTCAACGACATAGTATTCGCCAGTCGGCACTTGGTTAACATCACAATGGCTGCGTCAATTGTGCGTTGAATATAATATCTGATGACTTCCAGTACTTCACTCCATAGCTAGAGTAATTCATGATTTAGGCATTTCAATACATTATTCGATCTGAACTACGCTCACGGTAACCTTGTTCGTGGTACTCGGCGGAAGGTGTCCAGCCCCCGAAATCAACACGTAACTGCTATCCTCCTGGAGAACCCGCAGGGAACGCGTATATGAAAACCCCTCAGGCGTAGACACGGTCTCCCATGCGTCGTCGGCACCGAGTGCCTTGTTGACGTAGATTTGCGAGCAGCAGCCGGAAGACACGACGATGGTCCCGTTGACGCCTCCCGCAGGAGTCCACACGACGTACGGCGAGCCGTCAGGTACCGTGCCGTCGGCGCTCTGGAGCAGGTGGTGCTCGGCATCTATGATGGCCTCCGGGTCGGACGATAGCCTGTAGTGTACGGGAAAGGTATAGCGGTCCGCCGTCGGGTTCGGGCCCCCGCCGTACTCATACACGTAGATCCATTGCCCGTTGGGTAATAAGGCTAAGGTTGGCATCCCGGGGCGATCGGTATATGTCGGGTATGCGACGTCGGTGATAACCTCGCCCCACGTCCTCAGGTCTGTAGAGACCTGGTGTACAAGCTTCTGCCCATGCGCACTATCCCGCTGGTCCGAGTAGTAGTAAATCAGCTTCTCGTCATGCAGCAAAAGGAACGGCTCCCACACGGGCGTCAGCCCGTTGTTAGGGATCGCTACTCCTCCCGCGGCGACGTGGCTTAGGAACTCCCACGTCTGTCCACTGTCGACGGACGCGTAGAGGTCGAGCTGCGTGCTCGATAGGTCTGTGGGGATGGAGGACCCCGCGAGCAGAATAGTCCCGGCGTCGTATCCTGCGAAAGCCTTGGGCAGGACGTACAGGAAGGGCTGGTACCGCAGTCCGTAGCCGTACCCTTGATCTTCGACCAGGGATATCTCAGCCCAGGTTGCGCCGGCGTCAGTCGACTTATAGATGGGGAAGTACACCGCCGGCGGCTCGGGGCTGTAGTTCTCCCATGTTGCCAGCAGATCGTTGTTTGGCAACTGGATTGTGCGCGCGTAGAGAACCTGTGGATCGGTATAATTGGACGGCGGGGCGAAGATCGTTGTTGAAGACAGTGTCTGGACGGCGGCCGCGTAGTGTATTGCTACTGACAGGATGGCCGTCAAGGCCGGCCGGAGAACGTTTTGCTTCATTTTAAAGTGATCCAGCTATTGAGTGATCTCATCACTGAATCATTTACTACCTCGTGAGAACAGCGTGCAGAGAGTTATATAACAGCGACATCCTCTTTTCGCTCACCTTTGTCCGGTGAGATGTAGAGTACGCTTTCATCGCGACACGGCTTCGCTGTGAGTCTATACCGAGTTTCGTTCCCCCGCAGGTTCGGAGGCCGCGTAAGTTTTCCCGGCTATAGTCGAGCCAATCATGTCCCCGGCGCCGGCATTAGTGGTGATGCGATTGTCGCCCGAGGGCCTGGCTATTGCGCAAACCTGGTTTTCGATTCACGGAATTGAATATTGGCAGACTTGGCTGATCCACCTGCTAAGATATCAGGGCTCGGCTTCTAGGTTCACTGTCTTGCAAAGCTGGGTATCACGCATGACAGCAGTGAGGTCTCGCCTTATTCATTACGTGTCATACTCCTTTTTTTATGGCTTTTTCTATGAAGATTTGACTCTAAATTGGGTATCTGATAGACCGTGGCAACAGCTCTTAGTTGTGAAAAGAGGAAAGTAGCCTCTACGAGTTTCTTGAATGATTCTAAACTAGTAATATAGGAACTTTAGATATTAAATGGTAGAGTGCCATCTGATTCTGTTTTCATACCGGCAGACGTGAATGCCTGGTTATATAATAATGTCGACGCCACATTCCTCCCTAATCTACAGCCCATCTCCATTGTGTCGACAAAGCCATTATCGATATTGAAGAGATTAGGCTCAAATTCTATCTTGTGAGCCAGGGAGCTAGAGTTGATCATATCGCCTGCCGGGCGCTTGCGTTTCCATGATTGCGAGTCAATCCATACAATGGGATTCGAACCCGGGCTCTGAATATCACCGGCCATATGGCGAAGCATATCTTCGGATATGGGATGTCGCGAATCAACGCGGTGGACTGTGAGAAATTGGTCGCATTCATCATCGCCATCACAACCGCTACGGTCAATATAGAACTCAGGGATTGTGTTTATGCGCACAGCGTGTGACTCTCTGCCAGGATATGAGGAGTTTGTAGTTGTGAGGATAGATACGGGAACCCGATATACTTCTGGCCCAAAGGCACTTGGGTCAAGCTTATTGAGAGTTGAGAAAAGCGTTACATGATGTTGAGTAGTTGCCGATGAGGGTATAGGATCTCGTGGCCAGAGTCGAGCCATAGAGTCACCTGTGAAGATGAGCACATCATGCTCTTCACGTTTCTGCTTTTTTGATTCGGTAGATATTATAGTGAGAGCGAATCGGCGCTGATTCCCTGTGTTAACCTGGATCACCTGCGAGTCGAGATAGAGCTCTGCCGTGGATTCTCGGAGAATCTGCTTGACGAGTTCAGCATTACCGGACTTGATGGCCACGGATTGGTGCCGAGTTGAAGCTAGAGATGCGACGACGTGGAAACCTAGCGCGTGCTCTAGATCCAATCCAAATAAGGTCTCGATACATGGCTGCAGGAGGCTGGTTTGTAGTGACGCGGGCACTTCATATCCATCTAGAAACTGCCTGGCAGAACTAGTGATATCAGTTCCCAGCCCAATATTGTGCAGCTCGTCGTGTATGCTGTCAAATGTGCCATTGCGGCCGAACATATTTAGCTTATTCTGCAAAGCGGATATCTCGCGTCGTAATCTCGAAGGCGCAAATCCCTCTTTCCACTCAAAGCGCATCTTCGCTAGGAACCTTGTGACAGTATCTTTGACTTTCTGCCTGGCACGTGGTCTTGGATCCCAGAAAGGAGGTATATCTTGCGGTTCTTCTCTGAAGCAGAAGCGATCTTCCAGGAACTGAAACCCGTCCCAAATCTTGGTATCCGTGCTCTGAGGCGCGGCTTGCCATTCTAAGCCTAGAGACTGTGCCGCATCAGTGAGGCGCCAATCATCCTCAAAGAAATGAGAAGAGCCGCTCTCGAGAGCATGCCCAGAGTCTGGCGGGAAGATGGTCCTGATCTGCCCACCAACATCAGAGGCGGATTCGTAGACTGTGATCTTGACGGACTGAAACTGATCAATGCCGGAGGTTGAGAGGTGACGGAGGTAGAACGCGGCGGATGCTCCGCCTACACCTGCGCCTATGATGGCGATATGAAAAGCGCTGGTGTTACTGGGCTGAGGTCGTGGGATTTCAGTTGGAGTAACACCGCTTAATGAATAAGCAACGAGGGTGAAGCTAGAGATTCTTCTTGGAGAACACATAGCTGCGTTACACCTCATATAGTAATAAGAAGATGGTGATGGGATATGACAGAAGGTCGTAAGTAAGGCAGGGAGACTCGCCAGTAATAGATAAGTTATACTGCTTATTAATTAAATCGCCATCTGGCAGAGCGAGGTATGGGGTGCATTTATCGAATAGCACATCCGTAGGTTTGTAAACGGGGAGCAAGAATGAGATTCTGATCAGGCTCGCTTGATGCACCAGAGGCATGCCTACGGCTGTGTTCTTATCTGGCAAAACCACCTCCTTTGACTAGAATACTGGATGAAAACCATAGTGTGAACTTGCATAATCATTTACGAGACGGGCTAGTTATAATTCTAAATACTCGATAGGGTGGGAAATATGAATGCCATACTACGACATCTCCGCATTGTCAATATATCAGAAGACATGTGAGTGCTTCTATGAATGAGAGCGCCAAATTTGAAAGTGTCTCATTATAAAGAGGCACTTGATTGCAAAGTAGAAGGGCGTGTACATGCAGAGGCACGCATGGACCAGCGTCACCTGAACCTTTCTTGCCGTAGTAATATGGAAGTAAATTGTATTTGTTGATTATCTTATGACAAAATGGATGAACTTAACGATGCTAAGATTTAGTGAAGCAGATCCCGAAGGGGCAAATGAGAGAGATGCTACCTGGCGGGATTTGAAGGTTGATGAGTCACGCATGCGGCCTATTGAAGGAGTGTCAATCCAATGTGGTACTTATTGCGACGTTAAATTTACCTGGTTCCTTAGCATGCGAAATGAATGGTTATTAGTAATGCGCTGGCAGCCTTTATAGCATCTCTTGGAATCAAGAGACTGTCGTGTCATGTCGAAGGTAGGGCGTATGCATAAATGTTGTGGCGAAGTACCTCCGCCGGAAGTTGTGTAATCAACGGCTGGCTTCATGTTAAGTAGAGGGCAATAATAAAACCGTAGCTCGAGGGACATATATAGATCGACGTTCGGTAGACAAAAAGTCAATCATCATCATCCCACGTAGAACCAGATACAGCACCGAGACGAGATTGTCGAACAACGAACTCACGATGGCAACACGAAACGCAAACGCAAAAGCTTTCAAGTCACTTCATCAACGGCCTAACAAACCGCTTGTCCTTCCCAACGTGTGGGACGTACTCAGCGCGCGTGCCGTCGCTGAATTACCAACAAGCGAGGCTCTCGCGACGACCAGCTTCTCAGTTGCGCGCGTAGCCGGGATCAGTGATGAGGAATTAACCTTGGATCTCAACCTGGCGGCTGTTCGTGGTATCGCGAAAGTAGCGGCTGAGTTCAAGAAACCGTTGACCGTCGACATCCAAGACGCGTATGGTTCAGATCTCGAGATTGCCATTAATGCACTTATAGACCTCGGTGTTGCTGGTATCAACCTGGAAGACTGCGAGCTGGCGACCGGGAATCTTTACGATATCGACGAGGCTTCGTCGCGTATCCAACACGTTCTCAAAATTGCTCGACAAAGAGGTGTATCCGACTTCGTTGTCAATGCGCGCTGCGATGTCTTGGTCAAAGGATGGGCGTTGGATGAAGCTATATCGCGTGGGAAGAGATATCTAGCCGCGGGCGCAACCACGGTTTTCGTATGGGGAGGTCAGCGCGGTGTCTCTCGAGATGAGGTCGAGCGAATGGTTAAGGAGTTTGATGGCCGACTGGCTGTGCTAGCGACCATGACTCCCGATGGGCTCAGCGTCAAGCAGCTGGCTGAAATCGGTGTCGCGAGAGTCAGTATTGGCCCGTCGCTTATGTTTGCTGCTCTAAAAACACTGCGCAATGAGGCGAGCAGGCTGTTGGGTTAAGCATGAACCGGAATGCTCATTGCACACAATGCTTATCAACATAGAATCTTCTACTTACCTTTCAAATACTACACATGACATGTAGTAGTTTCTTGCTCATTTCCCGTTGCCGGATATGAATTATGTTCTTAAAGAAGAGGAGAAACCAAGCAATAGCCTTGGAAATCTAGACTCTCGAATTGTACAACCGGCCTGAGTCATAGCAATAATTAAAACGCAGTAAACACCTCATACTATACATATACAGCGCTGCTTCAGAAATAAGAGTCAAGTTGCGTCTCAGTCTAGGCCTAAAAATCGAGTGCTTCCCTAGTGCCGTGTGGCCTTGTCGCATCTACCAAATCCTTCGACACCTCCCAGAGCTGTCCCCATGGGGCAACTGTAGTTCTGGTCAGCCAATATTACGATTGTAAAGTAAGAGGGAAAGATCGTGGTACTAATTAAATTTGCTACATTTCTCTATAGTGACCTAGGGGGGAGCGTCTTTCGCAGGCCACAGGTGGTAATCACACCCTGTTCCCGCCAGAAGTCCGAGTCGAGGTTTCCTGGGTTTAATGAGACGGACATGACGCCGTCGTGCTTGTGACGGGCAGCGTACTTAGCGGCGTAACAGTATCCGCCAAGTTTGCTAAGACTGTAAATTAGGAACGAGTCTCGATTCTCATACTTGTCTTTCTCTGCGGGCTGATTGTTGCTGTCGATAGCCCTCAGATACCGATGGTGAGACCTAAATTATGCGGTTGTCGGTGTGAGGAGCTGCGTGAACAGCTAAGTCCCGAGGCAGTTGAAGCCCAGCCGAAGCTCCTATCCCAGCGCAGTGCATGAGCCCTGAGGTGGGGCATGCAGCGTGAGGAAATAGAGGCTCTGTTACACTGCATTTTTAGCCCGCACGTAGAGTAGGTACCATGTAAACCCGCGCACCCTTTGAGTAGAATGCGCCACCTCCTTGCCCAAGCCGATGTTAGAGCCCGTGACAACCTGGACGTATTTCCGGTTAGTATGGTACACAACGACGTAGCCGTATTATTTCATGCTGTAGTGGTTCTTGGATGGTTGATTCTGTCGCTTACCTTGCCTGATATTTCCGAAGCTCACTGTACCCGGCATTGTGGTTGACGGTGCTGTGTCCTGTACGAGTATATTAGAGATTTTTTGGTATGGGCGCAGTTTGAACTGTTCTCCGCTGTTTCGTCTTCGTTTTTCTTCTTCTTTTTTTTTTTTTTGATAAGAATAAGGAGGAAATGAAGAGGTCACGTTCTCCTTTAAAGTATATCGTTAACATGACCTCTAAGCCAGCTTACCAATGCGCCTATGGCCACAGAAGTCGACGATGCCTGACGGAATGACTTAAGAACAACTTGCTAGATCATCGCAGACTGCGCCGGAGACGACTGCGGCGTTACCAACGGGTTGAGCCGAGCCCGTGAGAAGAGGTTCACGATGTACGTTCCTAGCTCCGGCGTGGGCTCTTCAGGGCCAAGGGCGAGTAGATTGTCTACCTAATAACTATACTGTACGCCGTATAGACTCTCTCACGAAGCTCAAGCGCGAAAGGAGAGCGGAAGTCACTTGATAAATCTTCCCAGTCACAGATTCCTAAGCAGCCCGGCTGATACCGAGTTGACTCGTAACGCTATCCGTACGGAACATTATCGTTGGGCAACACTAAGCGCCGTGGTAGTATTATTTCTGACATCAGCTTAATACTGGCTTACTGCCGCTATCTGAGGGCTGTCCTCTTCTTAAAAAAGCGTCGTGTTGGGACGGTTGAGTGGCTGTAGCGGGATGCGATACACTATGATTAACGACTGTCTTTTGCAGGCGATTTTAAGTGTTAAAAGGTTCCGTTAGAAGTGGACTAACAGTAAGGCGTCCTTCACGTAGAGTTTTCGTATCTTGTCCCGTAGAGTTTAACGTGAGCATCATTGATGTTTAGAGGAGGTCTGTGACTGGCCACTCACGAGGGGCTGAAAATTGTAGCCCACCTACGTCTGCCACCCTTTTTGGCTGGGTATGCCACCCTGTACGCCATTAATATAAATCAACTCCACTGCCTACACAAATTAGGTAAAAATCAAAGCACGGAGCTATAGCTCACTATGTACTTTTTTGTTGCTTTATATATGCTGACTTCAGGCCCAGTCCCGTACTGCGACTAGATTATAGGTGTTTTATATGTTTAGTTAAAAATTACAAAAACCTTATGCACTTAGGTAGCCTAAGGTATTTACCAATGCTCAAAGTACGCCTATCAGAACTTTGTTTTTAGTGTTGCGATCGTATTCTAACCTCTATCCTATCTATTACCTTTGAAAATAACGGCCTTAAAGCAATAGCAGGTACATGGTAACCCATAGTTCCTTGCTCGAGAGTGGAGTTGATCTACATGAGTGGCGTACAGGGTGGCATACCCAGCCAAAAAGGGTGGCAGACGTAGGGGGGCTAGAAAATTGAGAACTTCCCGATGGGGCATATCGACTGCCCAATAGGATTCCCAGCATATCTCTGATCTGCCTCTGAAGCAGAGAACTATTGTCTTTTTTAAACTAAGCCGAATAGGCGTAATATTGGAGAGTAGAAAGAATTAGTTCGCACTCGATAATGCCGTTCCCTGACTAAGTATATTGTGTAGAGCCTCAATTTACAATAGCACAACATACACTACACTACATACATAAATCAAGCTTTATTTTGAATGAGATCGCATGTGTCATAGGGGAATCCTTCGCAAACACGATGTTGCATCACAGCACCGTACAGTTCGCTAAACCGACCATCCACCGAAGATCTGCACCGCATCAGGCACTTGATACATCTTGGCTTCAGCCCTTTTGGGGACCCAAAACCCTACAATGCTTGGATCCGCGAGTGTGGGCGGAGATTAACCAGGGACCATGACTTTCAATCCACAACTTTCCAACATAAAATCTACGTAAGCAGGCGTGTTGATAGATTCTGATTCGCTACCCCTCTAGGAGCAGTCGTCATGAGATATACCTACCGCCGGCGAACCCGTCTACGGTCCTTCTTATTCCCATAACACAAAGTCCTAAGAATAAGTACTGCGTAATGACATCGGTATTGGCCCCCTTAAATACTTCGTACCATGAGAATCTAAACATAGTCTGTAACTACTTCAAGCCTTGGGCATTTGGAGGAATATACACAAGAGTTCACGCATAGACATATACTAGTCTTGGCAAATATACTTAGTGCAAGTGAAGAAGTGGTGTCAAAAAGGACCTTGCATCCCGGGGTACACTATGGATCGGTCATTAAACTCAGGTAGGGATTTCGGCTGGCTGCTCTATGTGGTATGCACATACCGATAGTGGGCGTGCTGACCATCAGGTGTGGTGTACAGTAGGTCTAGGACCTTGCGTGGGCGTTTTCTAATCGTGCGCTCTTCATCACCCATTTCATAACAAGTTCTCTACAGTACTGTACAGTGGCTAGGCTATGAACGACATCATCATTGCGTTTCAAGCCGAAGCGTTGCCACCGTTCCCCCAGTCCTCAAGCAAGCTTCTTTGGGCCTACGAAGGCGAACGGGAATGAGGTCCCTCGCCCCAGCCGCGCCGCTGGCGCTGGCGCTTTACGCTCTCGCTATACTACTACCCCTTGTCGGGGCCACGACTATTCTGACGTTTAGCGATAACAATTGCCAAACGCGTTCGGGGTCAATTAGCGCCGAAGATAGTCCCGGTTCAGGCGAATGCACGAAGCTTACCTCGGGATTGACGAGCTTCATGCTTGGGACGCTGGGTGATAGTTGTACAGGTATGTCGTTGTTGGCGAATTGTTGACTGTCTTAGCAGCTATGTAGGTAGTTAACAAAACAATGTGAGCTTAGTCACCATCTACGGCGATGACCCAAAAGACCCAATCTGCTCGGCTTCAAATCTTGAGCTGGCTGAACGGACAGTCTGCTACAACTCATCGTGGGTTTATTTTAGCGTTGATAACTGCGCGGCCTCGGATACAACAACAAGTTCACTATCTACGTCGGCATCAACATCACCAACAGCATCCACTTCATCTACTTCATCGACGACCACCGCGACGTCGACGCCCAACCCCGTCTCCAACGGCGTCAACGTTGGCGCCATCGTAGGTGGTACAGTATCCGGTGTCTTCGTCGTTGCTGTTGTCGTAGGAGGCGCGCTCTACTTCTTTTGGTTCCGGCCCAGACAGCAAAGGAAAATGGCAGGACTATCAGCGGGACCAGACACATCCGCCACTGGGATCAACAATCCGTATCCGGAGAATGGTGCGCCCGACTCGCGGACCAAAAATGACCCGTACGCGAAAACCAATCCGTATGCGGAGCTTCCTAATGGGCCGGAGGAGGTATACGAGTTGTCGCCGCAGTTCATCGCAGAAGTTCACGAACAGACCCACGTTCGCCACGAACTGCCGCCTTGAGTTAGCTACGTGTGCGTAGAGAACAACGAATTCCGAGACGGCGAGCCATCCTATCCTGCCGAGAGCGAGGGTCACGAGTTGTACTTCACTCATTCCATGAGATGTGCGTTATCTACTTAGGTAGTCTGTCAATCTTCGGCGTGTTGCTTGTCGACCACATATATAATATTTACGAAATTACGATGCCGGGACACCAGCTGTTATGACAAGAAAACCTAGGGGGTAAGATATGCAGGAGAGTCCGTTTTAAGAAGGACGGAACTGTCATAAAAGATACTGTGCTGGTATTAGAACCAGAGATGTTTGAGGACGAATCATAGTAGAATATATAGTACTGAGCGATTATAACTAAAACTTAACATAGGAATAATATATAGACATAGCTTGTCATTGGACGTCTCGCCTAAGAAAACGTTTTGAGAGTCTCTTTTAGTGCAAATGCGCGAGTGATGTGCCAATAACGGTGCAAGCTACAATCTGTACGATCGCAAGTGATAAGTATCAACGTTGAATTATCATTACTAGCATCACCAACAAGGTGAAACCGCATATATAAGATTACAGATCCGAAGCCGCGCAACCGATGCAAAACCAATGTCCAAATCCGTGAACCCGTGACCCCAGCTGGTTGGGCCCCCGATGCCATGTACCCTATATACAATGTCTCCTCGCAAAGTTCAAAGACTATGAACTATTAGACTACTGCCAGGCGTAGTCACTTTGACGCTCCCGTGGAAATCAACCACCAAAACACCATATTCGAAACTCGATATCCTGGAAATGGGGTTCTTTAAATCCTGCCTCCTCCAACAACTTCGCGTTCGAGAACCTCTATCTCGCCCGTCTCTGCAGTCCGCCGCCGTTCCAGGATCCACCGGCTTTCGCCACCATCCTGTTCCTTCACGTAGGAGATGCTATCAGCGCTTCCCTTGTGCCTATGTCCTCCACCCGGCCGCTGTTTTGATGGAACGCCAACTGTTGGTATCATATTCTCGTTTGGGGCTTGTGATAGCCTGCGCCCAACTTCCGAGGAAGCGTGTTCCTCGACTTCAGATAATGGCGGGAAAGTCATGGGGCCTACCAGAGGAGAGAAGACTGTTGGGGCAACTGGAGACGTGGTTAAGCTGGGCGACATAGCAAGTGATGGGATCGAATTCGTAGACACATTCGGAATAGCCATTGTTAAAGTAGGGCTACCCGGGTCACTTTCAGCGCATGTCGATTCCTGACTATAGAGCGAAAAAGATGAGTTCTTTCGGCCAGACGCACCGAGCTCTCGATTCAACGGACTAATAGCACCATTCCGTTCATACGGAGAACCATCGCGAGAGCTTGCAAGAGAGACTTGAGACCCGCCCCATGCTTTATTGCGCAGTTTTAGCAAAGCAGACAAGGACATATCGTGATCTTCTGCCATCATGGCAAGTTGGGCTAGCCCGGGACTTTGTATTGCGCCACTGTTATTGGGTCCCTGGGACCAGCCAATGCTCATCAACGAATTCCTGTTCGAATACTCCGAGCGTTCGGTGATGGGCGTGAGGCTGGGTTCTCGAGAAACGATACGACCGGAGGTTGTACGAGCAACTCCACTGGAAGTAAAATACCCGCCGTATTGGTAGTGGTTCTCTTCAGCGAGTGTGTTCTGAGCATAACGGGATGGCGGGATGGGAGCGGAGCGGAACCCGAATTCTTGTTCGTAAAACCCGTCGTAATCATTAGCCAAAGCACTCGCGTTAGCTTCAGCGATGATAAGTTCATCATCCTGCTCATAATCATCCAGTGCCGCAAAACCATCTTGTTCGTACTCAGCCAATGAGCTTTCGTCAATCACATCTGGATGAGAGCGAGACGACCCGGATACTGTCGGTGACGTAACTGTCAAATCCGTCGGCGGTTCGGGAGATGAGTCTCTGCGAAATTTACCAGAAGCTGCAGCCATATGTAAATGAGATAGTAATGCTCCCGGGTAACCCGGATCTCCCAGGCTGGGAAGTGATTGCTGTGGCGCCTGATGTTGAAGCATATGGGACAGGTCTACATCATCCTCAAGATCCAATGCCTTCGAACGCATATCAGTGCTTAGCGAAGTATGGGCAGTAGATCGCGATACGATCGACTGGTCAGAGAGCCTAGAGGTTATATCAGACTCCCTCTTCTTGGTCTCCAAAGCCGCGTTTCTCTGTGCCAGAACATGGGGGAACATGCCAGGTATCGGGCGTCCATACTGGTCCGTATCGTTCAAATCGAATATAGATTCATCAAATGCCGAGCCATCTCCTTCTCCATCAAAGTTGTGAATACCATCATTAAAGTAAAGTTCGTCATCTTTATCAAGGTGCCTCCTGTCATTGATGTGTAGTCGTGCAATCGTTGCTTCAGGGGATTCCACAACAGGCTCCAACCCTTGAATCCCTAACCCGGCGGTAGATTCATCATCGAGAACTTTGTTCGGATCAGATTCAGCATGAGAGTCCGCATGTGTCCCTCTATATTGGTCGAATCCTGGGGCTTCTTCCGTCTCGGCGTAACCAATGATGTGGCCATTGGCATCCCTTGGCGTTGGGATTATTCCGGCACTGTAAGGGCTTGTTAAGGATGACGTTGGGTCGGATCTCTGAAAGACGAATCCTGCAAAGTTATCTTGGTCATTATCCGGGTCATTTGCAGCATCCAAGTCTTCTTCATAATCATCCAAGTCAGCATTGACACCGGGAATCCGTTCTTCCAAGCCGTCGTCATAATCCATCATATCGTATTCAAAGGCATCCTCGTCAAACTCGTCAAAGCGCGAATCCCTTCGATTACGAGGTAAGCCTGAGAGTTTATCTTGTTGGCGTTGCCGGTGCCTTTCCTCTAGAATCTTTTCTTGTTCCGCAGCTCCTGTCGTGTCGAAACTAAAAGCACTAAAACGGGAAGAGGTGCTCTTCATGTGCTTAGGAATGGCAGAGAAAGAGTTTACCGTAGACGTTGCTGATAACTTGCGAGACATAGAGGATCTGGAAAGATTGGTCGTGCTCTTTCGCCGTTGCGCGACTTCTTCACCGGCCCGTGACCCAATGGACTGGGTTTCCGAAGAGCCTCGAGATTTCTGACTTGAACTTCCGTTCATGGGGTGGCCCTGGGAAAGACCGGACCTCGGCCGAACCGGCTCGATATGGTCATCCTTGGGAGGAACTGGTGGCGCCCTAGTTGGCACAGATGGGGTACTATGCTGTGGGTGGCGGTCTCCAGCATTTCTAGGTTCATTGCTAGAATTACTATATGGGGGGACAGGTCTCCGTGGCCTCGGGGCACTAAAATCATGCACAACGGTGCCTCGTATCCGGGGGTCATATGCAGGCTCTTCTGGACGCTCACGTAGCGATAGCGAAAGATCCGGTATGCTTTGGCTCGTCTTCCTCCGTAGTAACAATGTGGACATGGGGTTTTTTAGAAAAGGTAGCCCCTTCTTTGCCTTGGAGGAATCCCGCGCAACGGGTGGGTTTGCCCCTGGGTGTGGTTCCGATGATGCCATCCTGGTCCCTTGCGGCCGCTTCCCTATGGGTGGCGCATTATGAAGATCGGTCGGACTCACGAAGGAAGACGCAGTCCTGGACGCTTTATGGTGAGGTAGTGGTTTGCTACCGGCGACGGCGCTAGCGGGCGAGGCTGAGGTTGGAGCTGAGATTTGTGGTACGGGCTGGTTCAAATCGACATTTTCTCGAGAATAGTTCTCCAAAGCCAGCCCGCCGATAAACCCCGATAGTTCGTTGTAAGGGGATCGAGATCGTGGCAGGGGTTTCGGATCGTCGCGTAGTTTCTGGTCCGAGATCTGGCCTAAGTCCTGGCTATACACGGACGGCGCCGAGTCGTCAGAGACAACCCTGGCGATGGGCGGCAATACAGGGGGGTTATCGTCTCGTCTTGGCTGTGCTTGTGCCTGTGCCTGTGCCTGAGCAAAGGGAAGGAAAGTATCGGAGCGCGGTCGAACGTCGGGCGCAGGAACACCGTCTACGGGGACGAGATGGGCGGGCTGGAGTGCGGCGGTGTCGCAAGAGTCGCGGTCCAGCACAGGAGATGTGGGATTAGACGGGGTCCGTCTGTGGAAGCGAAGATGAAGCATATCGGCGCGAGTGCGGGGACGGGTGCGGGCGCAGACGTAGACGTAGACGTGGGCGTGGGCGTGGGCGTTGAGCACGTGGTAAGAGACAGATCGAATGTCGATAAGATTTATCGGCCGAACTCTAACATGACGCACGTGTTGTCGATGCAGGCGAGCTAAGGACGGCTAATGGGCGAGTGCCGACCATTGGCAGAGATGGAGTATAAAATCAGGTCTATAGTAGTCCATTGGCATGTTAGACACAGCGCCGCAAAGCAACAAGACAATTGGGCTTGAATAAGAGTATCCTACCGGCTGGAGCGGTTGTCGCCGCGCTTGTCAGCCCAGCAACATACGAGGCTTTGTGTGCGAGCGAGAGTTCGAGTTCGAGTGCGCGAGACCGCGAGGCCGCGAGACTGCGAGACTGCGAGACTGCGAAGCTACAAGCAGGGAATCACGACGAAGCTGTGTAGTTAGTGCCACGGCGTTGGCGTTGGCGTGTCCGCAGAATTCCCAATGGCAAACGCAATAAGTTCGTAGATAGAGTATAGTACAGGGTTATACGGGCGGGAGGAATTTTTGTACGATAGTACCTAGCCAGAATGGTCTAAGGTTAGGTAGGTGTCTCGAACTTTACGTTAGTCGGAGTCACCTTAGACAACGAATAGGTATGTTGTGTAGTCTGAGAAAGAGGTGGCGTTGTCAATGCCCTGTAAGTATAAGTATAAGGAAGTAAGCTTGTACCTAGGTAGGTATCTACTATTATTTAAAGAGGGGTGCTGTGTCTACATGATCCTAATGATACGTATATTCCCGGCTCTTGTCGTCATTCATTGGTCGCGAGTTGGGAAAAGATGGCCGAACATTTCAAAGGTTGAGGACGGGTCTGGGACGGGCTGCAGTCTGCATCGGCCCTGTACGCCCGAAGCTTGCCGACTTATAGGGAATCGTTGGCGAGCTTGGCCACGTCCTAATCCTGGTCTGCGGCTTGTGCTTCTTGACGCCAAACCTGTAACTGCGCCTGCCAAGCTTCTTTTTACTACCTGTAACCTACTGTAGTTGCTCAATTGGCATCGACGGTGTCGCCCTCGTCGTTGTTCTACGCGCCAAGGCCCGCATAAGTCTATGAAGATGATACACAAAATATAGAAAACGTATTTGCAAAGCATTATAATGCGTTCTATAGCTACATAGCCATAAAATACAGACGTATTCATACAACACTGATTTCTACAACAATTAACCCGTAAACTCGGCTAACGCATCGTCCTCCTCCAACATTGTAATAAAAGAAAAGGGAGTGAACATGTGGCCCGCGAACTCGGCATACTTGGACTGTGCCTCGACCCATTGGAGACGCAGGGAATGTAACTACTATTGTCAGCCTGAAATTCGAAGAACGCCATGTTTTGGGGGAGCTTACCATAGCACTGCAGCCTTCCATGGCAATGAGAATAGCACATGTAAGAATAAACCATAGACCAAAAGCCAAGAAAATCATGATGACACCGAGGGGGCCCGTCTTGGTGAGCGTGGGCCCGAGAGTCATATCCCAGAGAACACTGCTGAGTTGTTGATGGGCCAGTGACAACGCCCACAGACGCAAGTACGACGCGGTATGTGAAATGCAGTTCAAGCAGAACTCTATAGATATTGTGTTAGTAACCGGGAGTGAAATGAGCAAAGCTAGATATATCTTACCGATGGTATGGATGACTTGGTGGATCATGACCTCACTGAATTCAAATTCGCCGTGGCCCTCTCCGTCGTCGTCGTCGTCGTCTCCACCATGTGCGATCATAGCGACACCCTCGCCGTCATCGGTCTCGATACTTGGCCGTCCGTTTCCGTTACCCATAGTGTGGCCACCGTCGTCATCATCAAGCGCTGAGACTCTAGCGTGTTCGCCTATGCCGCGGTAGCCCTGTGCGCGAGCCTTGTTATGCTCCCGACGTAAATAGAACGGCTTCAAGAATAGTAGAACCGGGACCTGGACGAACGCAAGTAAAAGTAGTGCAACTTGTACGGTAGCCTGGCCACTATACAGTTCCTCATCAATAGTGCCAGGTTGCAAGAACATGTAGATTAGCATGTTCAGAAGACCTGGCGGTGACCGACGAACGGCGTACCAATCGACTGACCACTTGTAGACGATGCAAACCACAAGATAACCGAAGATGGCCTGGAAGAAAATCATACCCGGAACGAAGTTGCCCCAGATATCAATAGGTTTCTTGAAATGTCTCGCGTTGAGATACGAGAGGCAAAGCGAATAGGTCATGTGGGCCCAACCTAAGATGATGGACATCTTCATCTTGAAGCTGTTGGTAAACAAGAGGTCGTTGTCAGTACCATGCCACATCCAGTCGAGGCCAAAAGGGTATCGGTAGTCGCCCTTAAGCTTGGCAAGAAGGGGTTCACCCTCCTTCCACCCATCGGGAACGTCCCATTCCCAAGCACTGTCGAACAAAGTCAGGGACTTGGAGAAGACGTCATTATAGATGAGACCGGTGAAAAGAGAGAAGATGGCCATAACCAGAGCGATGTAACGACCATAATAAATCATAGCAAACAGCTCGAAGGTCACCTTCTTCAAGGGTCTCTCCCAGTATATCATGGCGAGAGCAGCCGCCAACATGATAACTGCGTGGCCGAGATCACCAAACATGACAGCAAAAAGAAAGGGAAATGTAACGATAGCAGGCAGTGCAGGATTAACCTCCTGGTAGGTAGCAGTGCCGTAGGCGTTGACAATGGTTTGGAAGGCCTCGGTAAACTTGTTGGTCTTCAGGTAGGTGGGCGGAGTTTTGCTTGTCCTGATCTCGTTGATGATAGATGGGACCGACAAACCCGCCCGGTTGGTGACGTCCTGCAAGGTCGACCGAATACGAGGCAAATCATTCGTAGGGCACCAGGCCTCCGCGATAAGAGTTCGTCGTTGTCGGTCGAAAGAGAAGAGATTCAGCGTCTGGTACGTAGCCTTCTCCTTCGTGACTAAGACCACCCAAGCCGCCAACGACTGGCCAATTTGTGTCAATTCGGCCTGGAGTGTCTGCTGAGTGTTTTGGAGCACGTTCTGCACGTCGTTGAGACGGGCATTGACCTCGTGCATCTGGTCACGGCGCAAATCGGTATTCTCGTCGACGCTGTAGACCTCTGCTCCCATAGACTCCGATATCTTGCGAATCTTGGCCAGAATCTCCTTGCCGTGAGCGAAGATGACGAAGACATTCTTACGGATAGCCTCGTTGTTCGTAGGGTCGATCAGGGGCTCGGGAATCTCAGACTGGTTCATATATAGATTACCACGTAGCGTCCGCCAAAGAATACGCTCAAACGCTGCGACGCGTTCTCGGTTGATGACACCTGCCACGAAACCGATGTTCATGCCGGAAAAGGAACGCTCTGCATCGCCAGCCTGGTTGTGCTGTTCAACGTCTTGGAGCAATGGAGCATCGTCGTCCTCGGTCGAAGCTCGAATCTCGTCGACGTTGCCGTGGGCACGATCGAAGAAGCCCCCGGCCTCCCTGAGAACCCATCGCCATTCGGTCAGCTCGACCTCGCGTTTCTTCAACGTCTCGTAGCTGTCATTAAGTTGCGCGATGCGTTGCTCGAGGCCTTGACTGCGATCGGCGAGCTCGTCGATCTCCGAAGTAGTAGGTGGCGCTAGAGTTTCGACGTCGAGATCTAGCTTCCGTAGGGGAATGCTCGCCTTTTCCATCTGCGCATGGAAGTAACCTGGTCTGTCAGTCAAGGATCGCGGACCCAGTTCGGTGGCAAGGAGCTATGCTTACGAAGCTGTCGTTCGACGTTATCGAGCCGCCTAATCTCTTGAGTGAAGGTTCGTTGAAAGGCACTAACGTCGCCATTAAGCTGTGTCGTCGATGTCAGCAGATGCGCATTGCAAGCGGCCGGATGGTCCAGGGGCAGTGTGGTTGGTCGCGTACATCTCGAAACTGGACCAGTCCAAGCTCGCCCAGAGCTGTCACACATTCTCTCCCGATTTCATTAGAAATATATAATTGTACCATGCTCATGTCCGCCGAGCGGAACATGCTCTGCTTTGACGGAGCCATCTTGATGGCACTGGGCTCCCAAAGTTGAGCAGCTGATGCACGACGACAATAGATTGATGATGAGCTTGACCAGGCTTGGCCTTTGCAGGGGAAGACATGGTTGCCTTTCGCAGCCACAGTCACGCGCATTCGGGATTCCGTGTGGCTGAGTGGCTGTACAGCTACGTAATTGTGGCACCCTGTCGACCCCCTGTACCTACATGTACCTAATGTAGGTACCCAGGTAAAGTGGATGTACTGTACTTGCAGTGCTCCGATTGTCAAAGTTTTCACGTAGGTTAGGAATAACCTCCTGCATAGTTCGGCAAAAAATAGCCAGCTTAGCGAGGCTCTTGATGCTTCAAGGTCCATTGACTGAAATAGGTAATGTACACGCATTGCGATGTTAGTTTGGCAAGACCCGTATTATATTAGGTCGGTCTACTAATAGTAGTCCGCAATATGAAGCAGTGAATATAGAGCACCGATAACAGAAGTCATATCGCAAACTAGGTTGTCTAGTAATGCCTAATGCTGCTCTTCCATTGAGGAAGGATAGCGGCCGGAGCTGAGCTTTTGCAAAGATGACGATGAAGCATCAAGAAAGAAAAGAGAGAGAAAGCCGGCAGTTACGGCGTATTTTAAAGTATCTTATCACTTTCCCTCACCCCGGACTGTGTCGTTTTCTTGGGCTCGGTAGAAGTCAGTCCATGGGGACGAGTCAAACCCTTCCTCTTCCCTTAATGCACTGGAGGGCAGACTATCATGACCCTCAAACCCCTTTCCCTCCTTTAATACGTGCACACGCTGCTTCACATCCTTGGATATAGTTATAAACTTGAAAACGTCATAATAAATACGGGACGCAGAGCGCCCCATGAACGTCTGACCTCCCGTGTTCCCAAGGCGTCGCACGAATGGATATTCAAACTGTGCCGGCATGGAGTGCTGGGGTAGGCTCGTCCGGCTCAACGAGTCTTTATCGGTGGTGTTCATAGCTTTCTCTTGGAGATTTAGATCGTTTTTTACCGCGTTGAGAGCTTTGAATTTCGATGATCTTGGGTCGGGTGCAGACGCCATCCTCACGAAATGCAGTCTATTAACCGCGCTGCAATTTCTTCGCTGTGAACTGGAGATGTCTAGATGTCCCCGAGCTCAAGAATATGGGAAATTCCCTCCATGGGGCAGATTTATATAAGAGGGATAAGACAAGGTCTCTTGGGGAAGGTTTCCTATAAGGTTAATGGCAGTGGAAACAGCAGGTTCCAGGTGAGTTAAAACGAATCGATACCTCCCAGGAGTAGGTATAATGCTTGGTGATGGTATTTTTATATGATGTGTACCTCCAGCTAGAATGCCTGAGCGGCAGTGGACAGCCCTGATTTCTAGGTTTGGTGCCTTCATTCACGATGGTGTAAAAAGAAATTCAATATATATACTTTCGTACTGTAGTAGACGTGGTCTTTACCCATAATAGATGTGCTACTCGCGTATGATGTATTGGCCTGTGGCAGAAGGCGTCTCGTCGTCCGTATTAATTGACAGTATCGTCTAAATGATATAGGTGTCACAAGATAGCCAGATATCACGTCGAGGCCTTTAAACATATGGATCAGAGGCGTGTATGTATCTTGAGGGTCGTTCCGGGGGTTCATTATAATTTAAGTAAAGAAAAACCTAGACAGGTAGGAGGGCAGTAAAGTGACATAGGCTATAGTGTTTCTACTTTCCACCAGTAAACCACTTCTCTAGCTATTCATTGGAGACCTAGCCATGATATGTATTGCTTGCTTTGTCCAAAGTATGGTGGTTCTATTGCAAGTAGATAATTGGCCGTGTCATCATTTTTGAAGAGCAGGTTTCGTGAGGGCCATGCCAATGATGCACTTGAGTATCCATCCAACGCCATTTCTACGAGGAGCGTAGATGTTCTTAGATCTGTATTCATGCAGACTGGCCCGCAAGGGCACGAGTAGACATTTGCGGGTTTAAGTTTTAACCATGGGCTCCGGTTTAGTCCTGACACCTTTATGGAAAACCAGCTTTTCCGTAGATTTCTATCGTCCTTCGTGATGCCCATGTCATCCCCTAGATTAGAGCCGCCCCTGGAAACAAGCAATATTATCTCATCTGTGCCTATGAACAATCTGCCTCTTCTACAGTCATCCCAGGCTGTGCCACGAAAGCCCGTACCAAACGTTCATAGCTCCTAGCAAGTAATTCGGCCTCGGATTTCCCGAAGAGGTCTTTGCGGAAGAAAAACTCATGGATACAATCGCCGTCCGGCTCGTCAACTGTATCAATGTAACGAGGGTAGGACTCGGAACTGGTGTTCTATTCGCATATAATCATCTATGGCCGCAAGGGAACCATACTGAACAGGTCTCTCTCTTCCGCTCTGGCGGCAAACTAGGTCTATATATACACGAAAGCTACGCTTTCGTCTATCTATTATTATCACCCATTATCGTGTCTGTTTTCGTGATCAGGCATTCAACGGGTAGGTGAATATGTAGACCGCCGCGTTATAGATGATCTAATCCCTGGCATCGGATATACGCATCTTCACTACCTTGGGTTATTCCGTATGACAGTAAGAAGCGAATGCTAATCCGATTTGTCGTAGGATAACCTCTGTTGCTGTATCCATATTTGCCCTGACCTCGAGGATATGAAGGTATGGGTACCGGTCGATAATCTGCTTCGACATACGGCCGAGATATCTCACGAAAGTGGCCACTTCGGTCCCCCTTTTATACCGCTCCTTCTTGAGAGTAGCATGTGTGGCATCGTGGATTAACTTCTCGCCCTGAGCAAGAGATAATAGGCTTTGTCCGGCTACCGAAAGAAGCTTTATATCTATCGCGTCTGAATACGGCGTAATTATGGTAGGGAGCATATCTGGAACGTCTTGTCCCCAGTGTGGCTGCCAATATGGTAGCTTGCCGGCCTCGGAAAGTCACGCAATGTGGGATGCAAAGTAGCAGAATCTATCTTGAGCTACATATGAGCAGTCGGTCCGCATGTGCTTATCTGAAGCGCGCAGATGTATACTCGCAGCTCTTTCACGAAGCGCTTTTAACTCGGCCTGGGTCGAGTTTATACTCATGGTGTCAATAATCACCTGTGTGTCTGGTTCCGCAACGCCCCACACGATATTCGCAAACGTTTCCTTATCATCTTTAGCAGTTCTTTCGGACAGTGGAACTAATTCCAGTCCTTCAACTGATCATTGCATGGTCGAGGTCGTGTGGGTAGACATCGATATCGCAAATTATGTTGGCATGTGGAAACGTTAAAGGATGAATCGAGCCGAACCCCAGACTGTGTTGGTTGTCTTCTTCAAGTGCACAAAGCCCGGGATTTACGGTTAGTTGTCGAATTCTTCTGGGAAGATGGATTGATTGGTATGTCCTATCGTCAGGGTCTGCGTATGTTAGGAAAGAAGATTGCTGCTTCAGTTAGAAATGTCCTTGAAGCTAACTGACGGGTTTGACTTACAACGGCAACGTCTAGAGTTGCAATTGTCTGTTATTATACAACTAAGGTTAGAATATTTCAATGTTGTTGAGCCTCCAACAGCCAGATCTACAAAAAGTGTACTTATGTAGGTACAGGTACTCAGTACAAGCACTCGGGTCACAAGGCCAGCGCCATCCGACTCTTACGAAAATTATTTTGCTAGCCTGCAGTGTCTTTACGCAAAGAGGAAGTGTCGACGCCTGCTTTCCGAGTTGTTTTTGGTGCGGTGGCGTATGCACGTGTGAGAGAGAGCGATGGAATTAACCAGGTATGAAGAATATGACCAGTATCATACATGTACATGCGCATGATGTTGTATCGAATGAGACAGCTACATGTAGCGGGAGGTCGCATTGCTCCTATATGCATACTTTTTTGTGTAACTTGGCTAATTGTGACTGGGCTTTCCACTTCTCCCAGATATACGATTTCTTTGTTCCTTCTATTCCAACGCAGCAATAATTGATTCCCCGCTTTCGAGAAATCCGACTTCAATCGCTCCAATTCAGCCCATCATGTCTCCAGCTGACGCTGACGTGGGTTTCGTCCCCTTTTCTGATGCCACGCGCATTAACAAGTTGGACTCGCACACATACAAAGTGGACCTCAACTATGCCTTCAGTATTGGAGCAGGTCAGTGATGAAAGTCTTGCCCCCTTAAGAGCCATCCTTGACAATATGTTGCTTAGTACCCAATGGTGGTTATGTGGGTTCATGCTTAATCGCGGCCGGCAGTGCCCACCTCTCCTCGCGCGGCCACCCTGACCTACTCACGTCGCACTTTGAGTTCCTCGCACAGACAACAGTCGAGCCTGCCATCATCGTGATCGAAGATGTGAAGCTGAACCGACGACTATCTACTCTCCAGCTGACTCTCTGGCAAGGTGGGCTTTTACCACATGCCCCCTGGATTACACCTTCGGTATCGCAGCGTGCGGTGCTGACATATGCTACCTTTGCGAACCTGCGGACCATGACTGGCATAACGGAGACGACAGGTTACGAGGCAACTTCGGCCGCTACGCTTCCTAGCCTACCTGATTTTGAGATGCTCAAAACCAAGGATGCCGACTCCTCTTGGCAAGTATCAAAGCTACCCAAGGGCTCTGAAACATGGCGCTCATTAGGAAACTGGAAATTCTACCTGCCTCGCGCAGATACTTCGACAGCGGGCGTATTAGACATGGTAAGTAGTCATTTCTAATCAGCTCCCGCCCTGCTGGTGTTCTCGCATGGGTGTTTGATGTATTAGACGCATCCATAACTCCTCGAATGCAACAAAATGCCTCTCATCGACACTATGAATAAAGCTAAGTATTCCAGTGGATGTGTATGGCAAGCGGAGAAAGGATCACCCCGGGAGCCCTGGCGTACGTTGCGGACTCGTTTCCTTACAACCTACACGCCTTCCTTACAGCGTCACCGGCCGACCAGGCAGAGCAAACTCGACGGCACGGCCAGCGCGTGGCTCTGTGGTTCCCAACACTTGTAATGAACCTGGATATAAAAATGGCACTACCACATGAAGGTGTTGAGTGGTTGGCTGTGCGTATCACTTCGAAGCAAATTAAGAATGGGATATTTGATCTCGATATTACCATAAGGAACGTGGATGGTAGGCTGGTAGCTTTGAGTGACCATGTTGCTATGATTGTTGGTATAGAGAGAAACACCGGGAAACGCGGGGGTTCTCCCGCTTTGTGAGTTAGTTTAGACCAGCTAGAGTGAGTAACCTGACGATTTTATGAGTGGCTCATGCCACTCGACAATACTCTCTCAAAACGCATGACTACGAAGAACAAATATGAAGTATAGAATGAACATGACATGATATTTCCACTGGTGCTACAAGATGAACTAGATGGATCAAACTAATTAATCTTGATAGGTGATTCTGTTCACACTCTATAAGATGACGTTTACTAAGCCATGTATATCCAGATTTCCATTCATTTAGAATTCAGACCTTTTCAGGCGTTCAATCTCTCGTCTCTCATTACCTAATAAGCCATACAATGCCCACCATTGCGCATGTTGCATGCGATGCAGTATCCTCTAACCACCATCCCATCTCAAAGCCGGATACTATAGATATACCAAACCAAACGCCGACCCAAAAATAGCGCTTCCCTAATTGGGCTTCTAAACACGAGGCCCGGCCTAATAGATACAAAAGCTTAATATTCCACCTCACAGAGGGCCAGCTTTTCAACACAGAAATGAAGTCATTACTCAGCCGAAGCTGTCTTCGCAGCCCTATTGCGTAGACGCATCTTCTTGCGCCTCCTCCTGTCCGGCAACAATACCGCTCTCCACCAGCGCTTTCCACACATCATCCCTTTTCGACACAACGTCCTTGATAACAGGCAGGCCATCCAACATCTTAAGTTGTCTACAGTCGTTGAGGACGACCATGTCGTATACACGTTTGCGCATCCTCGTGCTCATGTCGAGACGGCTCGCGAACTTCTCCTGACGTTCGACGTCTCCATCCGGCAACGCGAACGGGTCGAACTCGGCCTCTTTCCCACTATCTCCGGCGGGGACGAGCGTCTGCACGGGAGCGTAGAACCCGAGCGTGGCGCCGTTGTTCCTGAGATCGAGGCGCGATAGATGCGGGAACTCGGCGAGCGCGTTGGCGACCTTGCCGGCTTCGGAAAGTCGATTGCCGACCGCGAGAAGCTTCTTGAGCCTTGGGATATAGCGCAAGGGCCAAAGATCGTCGATCGCGTTGAAGTTGATGTTGAGTATGCGCAGGTTCGGCATGAGCTGCCCAACATCCGGCGCCAGAGATTGAAGGCCACAGTTCGCCAATTCGAGATACTGGAGGTTGAGGAAGTCTATTCCGGGGTTGAAGCCGGAGAGTCGGTTGCCTGACAAGAACAACTTCCTGACCTCACAAGCGGAGTCGAGGAAAGAAGTATCGAGGATATTGTTCCCCTTCTGTTCGCGAAGTGATAAACTATCCAGGTAGCGACATTGGGAAAAGCCAGTCATTGTCGTGATGCTGTTGCGGTCAACATGAAGGAGACGCAAGGAGGGGAAAACAGCAACATCGAGAGCCTGTATGTCGTTGTCTGATAGCTTCAAAATCTTGAGGGACAGCAATGATTTGCCTTCAGAAGGAGCAAAATTTATCAAACAATTACACTGGAGGTTGAGTGTATTGAGAGAAGTAAGTTGTTCACTGTTCTCAAACTCGACAATCTGATTATTTTCCAAGTCTAACTCGGTCAATCGCTGCATCTTCGTGCCATCAAAATCGACATGTGTGATTTGGTTGTTTCTAGCACGTAGTACTTGTAAGGTGTCGTGAAATTTGATGCCGTCTAAGCTAGTGATTTCATTGTTGTCAGCGCGAAGGGTTCGAAGATGCACCAGGTCCTTGAACGCCGCGAGGCTCTTGATCTGGTTGTTGGATACATCGACGTATTGAAGGTTCATGAGTTGACTCCATGCTGTCAACTCGGAGAGCACATTGTGCGTCATGCGCAAATTGCGCACACTCTGGGGCACACCATCGAGGTGAGAAACCGTATTGTTTGACGCGTCCAAGGTGACTAGTGCTGTACAAAACTCATCGAGCATGTGCAAAGTATCTAACTGTTTGTTGCTTAGATCGAGTTCGGGAACGGTCTCCCAATCAGGTTCAAAAGGTTCAACTTCAGTTATCTTCTCCACAATACTCCGGATGGCTTTGGACATAGTCTTTTTAGAGCCATCGCCAGTCACAAGGTGGTGATCGCCCACCACGTAGCTCACTTCCAGAGCACAAGAGTTGTCCACTTGATGTACTGTGAATTCAGACATGGGGCTCAAGGAGAATGTGCCGACGTATTGTCCAATTATGGGGGTTGCAGACATCATTGCAGCTCTAGCCGGATTAGGTGTTGCCATTACGACGCTCAGGTCAGGATTTCTTGGCGGTTCTGGTTCCGCAAAGATACTAATCTGGCTTTGGTCGTTCTGTCCAACGCGTTGATCACCAGAAGCATTCTCATCTTGCTCGTCGATGCGTGAAACAGGCCGCGGAATAAAAGCATGTCTTTCGACGGAATAGTTCTTTGAAACACCTCGGGATTGACTTTGAAAGGATGACTTGGTTGTCACACTACCGACAGATCTTCCGATATTTGTATTTCGCCCTCTTTTGACAGAGTCAGCTGCAATGCTACCGAGTGAATAATCCAAACTGGATTCCGCCTCATAATTGTCGCTATCAGAGTCTCTATGAGGAATATCTTGAATTATGGAAGCAACCGGTGATGAAAAGGTGATGGTGAGGTTTCTTCGGCGGGCAGGTGAAGCTTTCTGTATCCGATCTTCGTGGAGCGATATCTCATGGTCGATCTCTTCGTCATCTTCTAGGGCCGTCTCGACGTGAGCCTGATGATTTTCCAAGACAGAATGTTCTGAATCAACGAAGTCTTCTGTCGTCTTGCCTGCCTTGGATGAAGACCAGCTTAAGGTACTGTCGTTTTGCGGTTGTTCATCGTTGTTCGGCCATTTTTTTGCAGCGGCCAAGCTGAGATGTCTTTTTTCATTGGCTGAATCCACTGTGAGATCCGGAATACTGGCGAATGGATCATCTTCACTATCTTCAGAGGGAAGAATATTCACGGCTGGTCTTGGTGGTCTCACTTTCTGCCACATCTTATTCACATCGTCGAATACCATATTGCCCACTTGATTACCAATGAGTTGCGCAACCACATCTGGTGCAATAAGCCGCTTCGAGTCTGAACGAGATGAGCTAGTACGTATAGATCGTTCAGTTGAGCCGCTGGATGATTGGCTATTACGAGAGGGAGAATCCGTGGCATTGTTATTTCCTTCTGTGTGCTCAGGGTTGCGCGAAATCCTAACATTAGGTATGTCGCTGACAATGCCGCCTTCGTCGTAGACCTGGCCCGATTGATTTGAATAGTCATGCTGATTCATGCTACTAGTATTATGTGATTGCTTGTCGTTGGTCTGGTGGGCCCCTATCGACCGTATTGACTGACTCAGCATATCAACGAGATCGCCCTGCTCCTCGTACTTTTTGAGCTGGTTGATGAGTTCTGGGTCTTCTTGTCGTACTGGTGGCCTCGAAACAGGCTGTCCTTCCCTGCTAGGGGGCCGTGAAAATGGCTCCTGTGTCGATTCCTGGAAAGAATCTTCGGTCACGGCGGACTGGTTATGACTAGGTCGGACTGAGTTCTCAGCTTCGGATTCTTCAACGCTTGCTAAGCCGCTCATCGGCCGCGCTTTGTTTCTTATCATTGCCATCACTTCCTCCGCGGCATCAAAGAAGTCTTGGGTCTTCATCGAAGCCTTACGGGAGCCATTGACGCCAAGAATTCCAGTATCGTCACCAGATAAAGGAGCTTTATCTGACTCCGGGACCGTATTGAAGCCAAGCTCAGCTAGCGGTGGTCTATCACGCAGTTCCACCGCTCTCTGATCTGGAGTGAGAGATCTGGGTCGTAGAATATGATGCAACGCTAGAAAGTTCGGTTCAACGAATGTCTGTAACTGATCCTGACGTGTGTGCTTGCGATCTCTCGTGATCCCAGATTGCATCGTATAGTGTGACGATTGTACTGTTTCTATAGCCGTGTGCTGCGATTCAAGGCCATACGCAATATCGGATCGGTGTAAGGTTCTACGTCTTTTAGGAGTAGGGTCTTTTGACGGTGATGTTCGTGGTCTTTTCCCTTCCGAGCCATTCCGCTTTGCAAGTGGTGGGAGCCAAGGACTGAGCGCGCTCAACCCAGTTGAAGTCCTTGAACGCAACCCATCCAAGGACTTCGATACGCGAATATGGCGTGCAGAAGACACATGGCGATTGACTGTGGCTCGATTCCGCCTGATAAGGAGAGATTCCCCTTCAGGCAGTACATCTTCGTGTATATCAAAGTGAAGAGAGCTCCCCGAAGGAGCTCGGCTTCGTAGCGGTGTTATGTTTTCCTTCTCTTCCGAACGGAACGGGAGACTTGAAGCCACAGACAAATCTCCTTCGAACTCGTATTCGTCTAGCTCGCCAGCGCCAAATCTGTTCACGTCATCGGTGACTTCTTGGCGATCAGAATAATATTGAGCTGGTTTGCTCGTGGTAAGGACGGGGGAAGCGGTTGTTTCATCGTGAGGTTCGGACTCAGTATGTATCACTGGTACCGGAAACGGTGCAGTATCATCTGCAGAATATGAGAAGCTATTACTATGTTGATCCTCGAATTGGCTGATTCGCCGAAGGAGGGTTTGATTTGTGAACGTGTCATGCGGCCCGAATAGTTTTAATGGAATTGATGTCTTGATGGACGTAGGATGTAACCGTTTCTCTGGGCTCGGGTGAGGAGCAGGAGGCAAAGATGGGCTGGGTGGTGACGTGGGGGTCTGTCTGCTACTCGCCGATGCAAACCGCTCGATTCTAACAGTAGGAAATTGCTTGGGGGTACTCGCTTGGAGCGAGGACTCCGGGAGTATATCTGAGGTATCTATATTCATGGGAGGGCTGAGGGGGCGTCGACGAAATGATCCCTCAACCGAGCGTCCTCCTCTTTGCAAGTTTAGGAACCCGCCATTCTTGGCATACACTTCGGTATTTTCAATGTTCCCGGCACCACTGCTGGCGCCCATTTCACCTGACTCGTCATCTAGTTCGGAGTCTAGTATTATTCGGTTCCTTCGTAGGACTTCAAGCTTCTTTTGTAGCTGGTGTGCCGAAAGGTTCATAGGCGCAAAGGAAACGCCACCACCCTCCGAACTATGACGGGCGATAAATATCGGACTAAAATCTTCGTTCCTAACATCGCTATGTCCACTGGTCTTTCGTGATTCGTCTAGCAACTGCCTCCGAAGAGACATGAGTTGACTTTCGGCTGCGTCGTGATCCTGTTCCTCTGACCCATCACAATTCCTCTTGTTTGTCGGAGCAACATTGCTGTTGGGAATTTCGGGCCTTTCATCTTCCGTTTGTGGGAAGGAAACCGGTTCAGGAAAGGTCATATCGGGCTCAATGAAGTTATAACTGTCTAGCTCGAGAATGTTGTCGTCATCGTTGATAATGCGTTGCCGGTTGCGCGAGTATAGCGGAGGGCTCGAAGGTAATGTGGTTTCACCAATGGTGTAGCCTTCGTTTTCCATGGACTCAGCACTGTCCGGTGCTTGCGGTGGTCGGAATATATTTTCCAGTCCAGTTGCCGCTGAACTGAAGAGATCTTTGGATTCACCATAGTCCAGTTCCCCATAGATTAGCCTTTTTTTCCACTCTGGTATATTTTCCCGGCTCTTGGATCGTGATGCGTTTTGCGACCTATTGCGTAGCACAGAGTTGCGGACAACGGAATCGGAGCTGGAAGTAGAGGCGGATCTGGTTGGCTCGCGCCCACGGTAGGGTGACTTGGCTTCTTGAGAGAGTTTCGAATGCCCGAGCTGTGTAGCTCTAATGTTGATGTCGTTTTGGGTACGCTCGCCGAGCACACTAGGACTGCTGTTATGGGGCTGGTGCTGTAATCGCTTGGGGCTCGCGTTAAATCGAGGGATGCGACTAGCGCGATCGCGAATATTCTTAGAATTCGCAGACAC
Source organism: Xylaria sp. 218_066 (assembly GCA_019843955.1). Classification (NCBI taxonomy): domain Eukaryota; kingdom Fungi; phylum Ascomycota; class Sordariomycetes; order Xylariales; family Xylariaceae; genus Xylaria; species Xylaria sp. 218_066. Next base: position 316,274 of record JADKYC010000027.1, read on the forward strand.
AGGAGGGCTCGGGAGTGTTGGAAGTCGTGGTTCTGATGTGTCTGATGTGTCCGACCTGGGTTGCGACACCCAGTCTTCGGATAATGAATCTAGCCAGGCGTGTTGCGCCATCGCAGCTAGGGCTGGCTGGCAGTCACTGGTGTCGGATATGGTGCTTCAGGGTTGGTGTACACCACCCGTGGAGAAGGTTAGTAGTCCCGGGACGCGCGATGTGGCAATATTGTAAAGTAATGATGGGAATAATGGTATGCTTGTTGATTGTCGCAGAGCGTGTCGCAATGTTTATAACAATGTGGGGAGGATGCTTGGTCAGGGCAGTGGGACCAGGAGAGACGCGTTGATATTCCTTCAAAAATAGTGAAGTGGAGAGAATTTGTGGTTAAATAAATCGTTGTACAATTTGATGGACAAGAAGCAAGACTACCTATGTGATTGAGGCGCGTTGTAAGTTGTGGCGGTATTGGAGTTGCCAATCTATGTTTGGTAACTACCTACTTGGAGTTACTTACACACCACGCCGAATGCGCATCTAGTGTGAACCTCCCTGAACAAACCTAGTGCCAATCTACCCGTTTCTGGGGCAACCACTTGCCACCCCCACCTGGCTTCGCTTGAGGACAAATTTGGACCCTCAGCCCTATGCGCCACAATGTGGAATCCATGTACACGCGAAACCAAGCCACACTCTTTTCAATTAACGCGTCCGTCGACCCCGGAAACGGGAAGCCACTGGTGGAGCGAGCACCACGACGCACCACGACCTAGCAACCACTCTTTGGCCCAAGTGAAGCCCAAACAGTTCACTGTGCACACCCCTCAGATGTTTATTACTTACCTACCTGCGACTATCATAAACCGTGTACCGCACTGTATGGTATCTAATTCATCAGTGCCTACCTTAAGTCATTATCCTTCTTCTGGGACATGTAGCAAGCAGAGCGAGGTCATTAAGAGAGACCAGTGGAGTTGGGCGGAATTATGGACGGATACGTCAGCGAGGCCAACTTATGGATGCAGGCTTGCCTAGCTGACGAACCTATATTCTGTGCTGCCCCCTCACCTTCGAACTCTGACGATATCATCTGCCCTGGGTCCGACGACGAGACCGATGAGGCCACCAAGGCCGCAAAACGACGACGATATGAGGAGCACGCCCGTCGTTACTTGCAAGGCAGACCCCTTCACATCCTCTCAGCCTCTCTCCGCGGCCCCTTCGACCAAGCCTCTGGCTGGCAGAACCCTTGGCTTCCGAAGCCGTCGTCACAACGTGGGCACGGCCTTCAGCACTCGACCCGGCCACCGCCGATCTCATTGTCACGCCGGTACGAGAGCGATGTAGCAGTCGATAGACTGACGAGCGAGCAGAGCAATACAAACCAGGATTTTTATGATTCTATGGAATGTCACTTGCCAAGCCCTCAAAGCCACGAAGACCTCCAATTCCCCGAAATTCCATCAAATTCCGAGAACCGCTCTCGAATAGCATCATGGGCCAAGCATATTGAGGACAGCGGTTTGGAAGAAGACAGATTCTGGGCGCCGGATCGTGTCTCGGCAGGCCGTGATGTCAATTCTACCAAGAGACGTTCAATAGATAGAGACTGGCTGAAGAGACGGCCAGCAAAAAGGAGAAAGCCCAATGCTTCCCAGAGCACAGAGCCAACATCTACCCCAACTCCACTACCAACTGCTTGGCCGAGGCTCAAGAGCAGGAGAGAATCCGTAATTGGGAGCAAGTCTGTAAATCACAGTTTCGAAATGACCACGCCATCATCAAGTCCTGGCAAGGGACCTAGGGGATCCCCAGGTTCGATTGGGCATCAAGCGGTGGCTTCATACGAGGACGATGGACAGATGGCGCCTTCAGCCGCCTCAGCAGGAGGTACCCGGATCTCCAGTGAGCCGGCTTTACAAAGTGAACAGGAAAACGAGGGAATCGAGGGAAGGGGGCGGGAACATGAGGAACACGTAAAAGAGGAATATGAGAACGAAGAAGAGGCACAAACGGCTAGAGCATCGGAAAGATGCCCCAGTCAACTTTACGAACAGACATCTCGCAGTGATGGAGAAAGCGAAGAAACTATTGATTTCCAAGATTGCGCCGATGAAAGTTTCTGCTATCGAGCTCGACAAATCAAACAAGCCACACCGCCGATGGAATCGAACGCAACAGTCATTGACCGCTCCTCATCGGATACACAACCCGAGATGCCCGCATCACTCAAACATGACGATACAGTCATGATGCCATCCAACCGCGGTGCCTGGGAATCTAGCCCCAACGTCGCAAACAGCCATACAGATACGAACAATGCCGGGCATGTAGATAAGCCAGCCGGGCTTTCCATTGCCATCGCACTACATGACGAATCTGAATACCCCATTGCTGCCGCTCGAGAGTTAGACCCCAGTCTGACTCAGTGCCGTGAGGGGGTGTTCCTGAACCGCGAAATTATAGATTTGAATGGAGCCGCGAACTGTGCTTCCAAAGCCATTACAAACGGGCCTCTGAGCGACATCACATCAAGTCAGCACGCTTCTAGGCTCAATATCCGCAATATTATACCCCAGACCTGTCTAGAAGTGAAGGTAGCGCCAAATAAGAACGTAGATTGGTTTTTTGACGAGGATCCGACCCTCATAGGCGATTCAATCTATACCGAAGAGCTAGAAAACATCGAGCCCGCTCAGCAAGACCCGGATAATAATTCCGAAGGCACTTCTCTCCTTCGACACTATGCAATCTCGGCCACTAATCTTGCCAATGCCAGTAAAGCGTCCCAATGCGGCAACGTCACTACTCTCAAAGAACTCAATGATACTACCAGCAGCACTATGGCTAAAATAGCCCAGCAAGGAGCGGCCGAATTACAACTGGAGCAGATTGAACGATATTCCCAGGAAGAAGGGAAATCAAATCCTGCCGATAGTGCTGATCCTATTGTAGGCCAAGATGGCAAAGACATTTCCGACCTCGTGGCCGAAGACCAGACTATCCCGGCTGAACAGCAAAGCCCCTGGGCGCCCCTATGTGCCGTTGATATAAGTAATCAACCTAGCGACGACGACGTGGAACAGGCGGAAGACAGCTCCAGAGAGTTGACGGCACAGACCACTACAAAGTTGATTGATTCACCAGCATTAATCCACTGCTCTCCCACGATTCGTTCTTCACAACAAAGCCCCTGGTGCAAGGAAGCTACTCAATTGATGAATAAAACTAGACTTGAGGAGTCCATAAGTATCAATACAGCTATGATCGTCGACGTTGCGTCGCCGGGATTATTGCTCGCAAATCAGGGACACATATCGCGGCCCGAATCCTCGCCAGCTGTTCTGCCCGTCCTTCAACAATCGTCGCAAATCGCCCATGAGCAGCAGTGTATTGAATTAGACGGCTTCGGAAAGAAAGGAGATAGTCCAGGACAAAACTTTTCCTGCACTCCTATCACTCGGATTGATCGAAAGTCAACTCCAGATGGCGAGGTATCAATTCGATCTTTCTCGAACTTTAACTTTTCTTCGCCTCAGTTGTTAATTCACCATCCGGGTAGTTCTGCGAGTCGAGGAATTCTCAGCATTAGAAAAGGCCCTAGTACGCGGACAAGCACAAGGTCAAACAGGCGAGTATCGTTTGCTCCATTGAATCACGAGGAGGAAGGCAACATCCATTCTCCTACGAGACCGAGAGCAGCATCTCCGCCTCCTCCACCAGTTGACCTGGAAGGGGAGGATATCGACGGACGATATCGAAATCATTTTGCCGTCATGAATCGTAGTCTTAGCGTCGACGAAAAGCCAAATCTTCGATATCACCAACGCTTACTACCCAGCTCTTCGCAACGGGAACCTGAGAGCCCTTCGGTTGGCGCTATGGCGGACGCATTCCGGGAGGCGGATGCACATCTATTGAGCCATGTAGACGACGCGGTCGGAGATGCTGAAGTTGATGGGTTGGAAATTGGGGTCGAGGCCACCGAAGAGGAGCCTCAATCGCCGTGGCAGCACGACAGTCAGGGGGTTGATGATGTTGCCGCTGTTTTAGGGAATCTATCTGATTTTCTAGACGTGTGGAATGTCGACACAGAAATGGACAGAAATCGAGCGAAGCTTGACGAGGCAGAAAGACAGGAGGTCCCATCAAACAAGGATATGAGCATTTTGCAAGGACAGGGCATTTGGTAGGAAAGGGGAGGTTTATAGCATTCTGATACCCACGCTTTTGCTTTCTAAGTGCGATTGATGGAGTTTAGGGGTGCCACGCTTAGCTAGGCCTTGGGCATCTGGGCGGGTTCGTTGGCAACATCTTATAAGAGACTTTAAAGTTCAAATACAACTAACCTATAATAAAGAACAAGTTCAAACTGACCAACAAACCCGCTATGAGTATTTGTGCTTCTATTTTCTCTCGACATGTCACATCAATTTCGTCTGTTCAGTTTCTTTTCAATATAGTGGTTACGGTTTGAAGCTCAATGGCCGTACAAAACCCTATCGTGGAAGGGCGCGGGCCTCAAACTTCCAATACGTATAACGATAAGACCCAGGAATAGGTTATCACCAATTCCAGCCAACTGGTAACAATGGTGGGCTAAATGGGAAAGAAATAAGATACGGTTATAAGGGTGGAAACATTGCTGTTGCATGTGCTCTCACAAAACGTGCGTCTCAAGGCTCTCTTCGTACTCGTCGTCGTCGTCGTCGGATGCAGCAAAGAAATCAACCCGCTCGAGTATTTCGCAGAGACAGGTGTTATGGCGCTGATCAGTGGATATCGAATATCTATCTCCTCATAGTTTAAATTAGAATATCTCGGGCATATATCGCTTCGTGGAGCAGACAAAGGGTGAATTCACGCCGGCCATACTACTATTGGGCGTAGCAAAAGTATTATGACAATATGCACCCTTTCAGTAGGTATTAAGCTCCTAGCAGTTTACTTCAGAAATCTTCGAGATCCCCATCACCGGCGCATTTGCAGGTCGGTGTCGTTACGTAAATCAGCTCCTCAGTGTCATACGGAATAACCCAGGGTAGTTGGAATGCGTATATCCGATACCAGGGGTTAGATCATGTTATTCATCTGTGACGCGGCGGTCTGCATATTCACCCACCCGTTATTTGCTTGATCGCGAGAACAGACACGATAATGGACGAAAGCTACGCTTTCGTGTATATATGGACCTAGTTGCCGCTAGAACTGAAGGGAGGAAGCCAGTTCAGTATGGCCCCCTTGGAGTCATAGATGATTATATGTGAATTGACACAGTTCTAAGCCTCATCCTTCTTACACTCAGCAACATGCGTTGTAGAACTCTTGGGGCTGGTTGTGGATTAGAACGATTTCCAGCTACTAGTACACCTAGATACTAGATACAGATCATTTCCCTGTGTTCTCTCACCTGGCGCTATCCTCTTCTTTTCTTATACATCACCACCTACCATAGAGAGAGTGTGTTGTTATGGCATGGCGTTTGTTGCATTGTAGAAGCTCTGCCGCTAAAAGAATAACCCATTAGTCGCGCTGAACGGCCCCCTACTCTCCCCGAGATGTCCATACAAAGTAAAATACGAGTTAAGGCTCCGTCATATGATCGTGATAGCGAGATCCTGTGGTTTAGCACGATGCCCAGGGCCCGTCCAACTTGGTAGTAGCCCGTCACATTGATAGATCCCGGACTTGAGGGGTCGCGGGGATTCATAGTCACGATTTTGATCTTTAATGTCAAGGCACATCATAATCTACGAACGGGTCAGTGGAAATATAGATTACATCTCACACCCTCATCGACCTTTTGAGCATTGATTCTAAATAAGCAGCATAGCTCAATATTATGAGACGAAAGCTCCGCGAAAGCTGACTGACTCATCGAGAGGCTAGGGGTGGAGACAACGATTCCAACAGTGCACCTCAGCCGCTATGTCGATTAGTCTGTCGGAGATGTTGGTTCAAGCCCATCAAGGAGAAATTGGTGAAATAGAAGCAGATGCTCGTAATGTCGAGAACCATCTTTGCGCCGATCGTTCGGTTGAGTCGACATTATAGCATTTACTATAGTGAATCAGAGGAACACTGGTTGGACTAACACTGCTGACAAGAAAGTCGTCCTGCATATTTCACTGGTCAACCTGCTTAGGCCGAGAGTCAGCGGTCGTTCCTCGGGCTTGATTGAGCAACCAAGATCCTTCACTTCTTGCCACTGCCCTTGCAAATAACGCTGGTGATAGCGTTTGGATGGGAGGGGAACTGACCAAGGGCACGAGATCGCTGAAAGCGCAGAAAGCGCATAAAGCATTGACAGGACCCTGTCCCTTGGGTCTAGTGCGCGTCGATCAGATAGTATAGTTCCGAAAATCCCTTAACCGAAGAGGGGCATGCCGGCGGGATATGCTTCCGGCGGTTGTTTGATCGTTGGTAGGCTGAGATAAAATTCCGAGTGACGATCTACGGCCAGTAGTCGTCTTGCCAAGACACCACAAAGTAGATCTTACAAACTCTTCTACTTCAAATCCGAACAGAATAGCTAAACAGAATTCACTGGACTGGTGGAAGGGGTACGATTTGCGAGGTCTAACGGCCAATGTATAGTTTCTTGGCAAGATGACTATGTAAGACTGCTACGGCTCAACACCTCCTCTTGTTGTCATGGTGAAGGGCGAAGTCGTATTGTGATTCATCGAGTTACCATAGAGCAGCTGATACCAACAATCGATCATTTAGAAACTTATGGATGACATTCTCCCGAACATCATCTATCAAGACGCACGGCCTTGACTCTCGACAGTATTCCAACACCCGAAATTTACGATTTGTGTTGAGCCACCAGAGCTTGGACGATATAGCAACTGGCTTGGTGATGAACGGATGGAACAGGATTCGCATGTAGTATGAAGAGCCTGATATTGCTTGGTTGTTCATCCCTTATTTTACTTTATTTTTATTTCGTATTATACTAAGCAATAACTATAACCATGACAAATCTCACAAGCCACTAATTATGTAAACACAAACAGCAGGTGAGATCTTAAATAGTGCCTTGCCACTATTGCCACCATTGACGACTCAAAATCTCAGTCACCTGAATTTATTTAGGTCTGAAACTTGTCTTCACGAAGGGGCTTATGGTTGGTGAATCACATTCTACTATCCGTGTGGCGGCAACTAGGACCCCAAGCCGATGACACGGAAGAGCGGGGGCGTGTCCATATGACGTTTGTAGTGCCCCCCTTAGCGGGGAATGATCGTGAAAGAAAGCCCGGTACGCTGGGGACTTTCGGCGGACGGGGAGCTCTCAGGGCAGACTCAGGGGATAAGGAGGCGGACCGGGCAAACGGCCGTAATTTTCAGTCTTGTCAGCCCTGACCGAGAGACGCAGCCTATGTAATTTTTATATCCGCATGCACGTCAGATGTCACGCGTGCGGCTCCGGTCTACACTGCGCACGGCTGCCTTCGCACAGTATGTTGCTCGTAAACAAGCAGCTGACTTTACTTCGTTACCACTCCAAGGGTTCTAGCCTAGGCTTTTGGAGCAAATTCGATCTTTTGATATTGCTATGCAGCCATCTCGGTTATCGGCGTGTAATCTGCTTCATGGTGTCGTTGGGCTGGCCGTTACTTTAGGCTGTGTTGGTTCCAAGGCATTCATGCCACATGTTACACGACATTTGGAACGAGTAGGAGAAACGGGCTGGAAGCTTCTTAAATGCGGAGTGTGACGCTGGCTACATGTAGGTATACCCTTTCGATTTTCGATTGTTGGAGGGAGGGAATGCTGACTGGCGAGACTGGGTTACACACCATCAATATTGAGCTGAAAGAGGTGTTGAACAGCGTCGGATGCCGATTTAGGCCACCTACCTAATAAGATGGAATATAGGGGTCCATTTAACGCACAAATTAGAAGGCAAATAAGCAGGGCCCGAAAGCTATGAATCGGGCTTTCAGCGGAGCTAAAGCTCCCCGGCAGTGATGATCTTGAAGAGGGGATTCCTGGAGATAGGAGCCGGCGGTGTAGATGCTGCATTAGAGACAGCACTAAGGAAACTAACATAGGTAGCATATAAAGGCCAAAAGAGGCAAGCCATTATAAGTTGAAAAGACCCTGAGCAGAACCCTGGGGGACTCGGGGGACTCTTGAGGCCTAGACTCATGCGCTGCATGGCAATCAAGGCATAGGTGCATTATTACTATGATTGATCTGCACCCTGACTAAAGGCCTAATCTCGCGGGATCGTTCGTGCCGCAACTGCCCCGAAGTACCAGACTCGAACAGTAGCCTCAAGTTTGGTATAGGTTCGTGATTAGCAAACTAGAGAAAAGAAGCATTCGACCGACGGGTTCAGACATGACTGAAGTCTTTGTAAAGCGGATAGAGAAGTTTGGAATCAGATATCCCCCGAATTAGCGGAAAAGGGTCCGTTACACAGCAGGTGACAGGCATTAAATGACGTCGAAATGATGTGATAAGCACGCGATTGTGGTAGCGGAAGAAGCGTGGAGCATGCGGCCAAGAGCTGCGTATATGTAGCCCGTAGGTAATGTAAGTAATCTACATATATACCTGCGTACTTAAGTAGGGCAACATGAAGGGTCTTTGCACCTCTTGTGTGTGCCGCCCCTACTTTAGGCATAGGCGCCGTAACCCGTAGATGCACACATGCTCGACATGTGCACCCTTCTTTCACGCCACTTTTCTGCACAACAAAAACCACAAATGCTTATTATTAGCCGGCAAGTAATAATTAATACCCGGGGTCTTATAATTCCGTAGCTATTGGGTTCGGTCTAGATTATTCCATCTCAGGAAATGTCTTAAGCCTCATGTCAAGGAGTGCCCCTGCGCCCTTGGAGCTAAAAATAATGGCAATTGTGAAATGGCATTCTCAGTGAAAGCTGACTTGGAAAGAATGAGATCCTTTCAAATCGATTTCAGGTTTATCGAGCTGCCTGCAGGCTAGTGGAGTTCCTAAGCATCTAAGACTTTGAAAGGAACAGCAGAGATAGAATAAAGGCATGTTACGTCTCGTTGAAGTCGCTATAATTCAACAACATTACCAGCAACAACATTATATTTAGAGCTTGAAGAGGTGAAGGGAGATGTTAGGGGAAGCTCCTATCAACTCTCCAGTACGTACACTCTCGAACTGCAAAAGTCGTATGAGGGGGCGAGCGGGAACTAACTGCTAATATCGTATGAGGAGTGGTCAGAAGACTATTCCTAATCAGGGACCTGCCGGATCAGGCTCTGCAGGGGGTTGAGTGTGGGCGGTGGGTCTATGACGTATGTATGAGTGCGCCACTAGAACGGTAATAAAGTGCGATCGAATGCTGGGTACTGTATACAGCTACTGATCGCTAGTCAGCGCTGAACGTGCTGAGTGTGCTGAACAGATTATAAATGGGATTGAATGAGTGCAGGCAATCTTTGGTAAAACCTACAGTAGAGAATATTGTGCCTACTCAATAGACTGGGATGATGTTATTATACGACTGTTGCGGTGATCATTGGTAATTGGAAGTAAGCAAAGAAACGAGTTATTTCTCGGTTTAAAGTAAGTACGGAGGAGATCCGCGGTTACCATCATCAGTCACAGGAATTCCAGAAAGACCTAAACCCTTCTTTTGTGTTGAGGCCAGAAGAGGCTTTGCCAGAACCTCTATAGCATCTCAAAGTAGCCGACGTCACGGTCCCATTTAATAACTGTTATCGCTGTACTACTGTGCTAGGGGGCCAACCGAGCGTCTCGATACTGTATACATCAAACGTATGCACGTGCCCCTGAAGCACTCGTAGAGAGCTGTGGGTACTACCTTTCAGCAGGGGAAATGTTGACCAACATATCCTAGTAGGGTCCGTCTACCTCTGATCTGTCCATTGAATGATTAGTCGGCGTAACTGGTGTGGTGCAGAAGATAGATATTTCATACATAGGTATATGCATATAAGTTGAGAATTGTAAGCTGTGAAGCCTTTGGCCCCGATGACTACGCACGATAAGGGATTAGGGTCTCTCGGGTTGGTGCTGTCCCGGGAGATAAAAAGAACCCAGCCCAACTGTAGCTTAGTGCTTAGGATTCGAGCCCACCTAGCGAGCCTATACTCGTAATCACTAGGTACATCGACCTATGTACCTTCTAGCAGATGATCCACACCTCCAGGTCCGCTCCTTTGTCCACCCCCCGTTTTCCCGCCATTTCGTCATCAAGAGCCCTGAAATCTCTGCTTACCGATCTGCCAATTTGTACCCAGGTAGTGTACCTGGTCTAAGCCAAGTACCTTTTTGAGCGAATGTACGGAGTAAGTAAAACGTCATTCTTCGTCTCAACTTTTTTTTTCTCTCTCACTTTCTTTGATTGAGAGCGAACTCATGTGGTTGCTGGTGCTGTTGTTCTATACGAATGCTTAAAAACGTTTACTAACTTGAATAGGTGGATCATTCGGCCATAGTTGAAAGATCGTCTTGATTTGCTTCAATCAAGTGTCGACAAGACGTAGGATTGTTCGTCGTTTGCCTCTTCGTGGCATAGCGTCATCAGGCTGCTGATCATTTCCATACACGACACCAGTGTATAGGGTCCAGATGCTCTTGGCTTGTCTCCTGTGTCTCGCGCGCGCGACCCCGGTTTCCTATCCCCCCCCCAATCTTCCCACCTCGCCGTCTCAGTACTTGTAAGTACAGCAACAACGCGCCACCGCAACACTGCGCTACACGTTACTAATACACTGCTAGCCGTTTAGCTCCTTGCAAAGGAGCCTTCGAGGCCTTTACGCTAACACGTTGGTAATGATCGTCGTGGTCTGGAAACATTCCACACCCACTGCTAGCAAGCATACTCGGCACACAAAACCAAACCACTCCCCCCTGATTCTCAAAGGATATGAGGCATAGGAACGACGACTCTTATTGCTTCCCCTCTTTTCGCTGATCATCTCGTCCTTCAAAAGGAAAAAGAAATAATATTTTGGAGGTAGAGCTGTGCTCTTCTACTCTATTAATCCTCCTTGCCTCTTGAAGGTGGGCAATTCTGCCTCGTTGCTGTTGTGTTGTCTTGCGCCACTCGCTGCTGCTGGTGCCATAGCTCTTGTCTTGCTGCCAACTGATCTAGGTAGATGACCCGGAGGGTGCGGCTGAGTTTTGTTGTATCAGAGTTGCGTAGAGACGAACAGTGCTTTCATCTCCCGCCTCAACAGCGATGAGGTAGCTGCCTGACCTACATTCTTATCGTAAACTATTGATCAACACCGACCAACATCCATTCTCAACAGACATCTTATTATACTTATTACGTCCCGCTTTTCGCCCATCATGTTGAGCCTTTGAAATCCGTCTGTAGCTGGTCTCTGGTAATATTCAGGGCATCGATAACTGGACCGTCGACCACCTCGAACATACCCGGACAAACATAGCATCACAGCAGCAACACGACGTCATATGCTACGATGGCCCCGGATTCGGCGAGAAGTAACGACCGCTCTGCAGGCTCACAACACTACACCATGAAGACTTCGTCGAGACCCTCACTCGTGGGTTCCCACTCTCACCATGGACCTACCTCACACAACTCGCGCCACCTGCAGTCAAACCTGCAGTCTTTTCGCTCCAACCGCACCTCAACTCCCTTAACATCTCCTCGCATGCCTCACTCGGTAGGCCAGCCTCATCCTCCGAGTGTCAAAGTATCTCCCAATCACATATCTGACGGCCGTACTCCGAGCCCTAACTACTTTGGCCTCAGCTTGGACAGGCATGGTGACCTTGGCGATTCGGCCGATGCTCCCCTTCATAACAACTGGAGTCCCCATAGCTCGTCCGTCAAGTCGTTTGGTGCTGCCATACCTAAACAAGTTCCCCTTGACGCCAACCCCGAGTTCGAGGCTTTCAGACGCCAGGTTGATGCCAATAGAGCCAGCGGTTTCAACTTGAGCGGTCACTATTTCGCACCGTCTTCAGCATTCTCGCGGCCCGTCCCTCCACGCCGGCTGACTAACCAGAGCGACGCTGCTTCCGACGTCTCGATGTCGAGATTCGCGAACACGAAACTCCGGGATCCTACTGGGGGGCATGCAGATGGCGATGAAGATAGCCTACACGATTCAGCCTATGTGTCGTCAGATTCGAAGAGGAATTCCGAAGTTTCACTGCACGCCCCATCGCTCAGTATGCCGCGGTTCGAATCACCTGCGCCGGCTGACTCCCCATTCGAGCCGATTCGTAGAGGTACTCTTTCGAAAGGCGATGACCGGCAATCTAGGCTTTCGTTGCCTTACAATAACGCCGAAGCGTTGGTTAACACGCCCAAGCCACGCTCAGAGACGTTACCATCGTCATTGGAAAGTGCAGCGCCTGGCTCATTGTTGCCTAGCGAACTCAGAACATTGCTTCAAAACACTCCTGACAGTGAATATCTGCTCCTCGACGTACGTGTTGCGACGCTCTACGCGCAATCACGCATCTCTGGCGCCCTGAATTTATGTATCCCCACGACGCTTCTGAAGCGAGCGACGTTTAATTTAGAAAAGCTTCAGAATACCCTACAAACGGAAGAAGACCAGGCAAAGTTTGGTGAGTGGGCAGATGTGAAATATCTTATCATCTACGATAACTCGTCTTCCGAAAAGCGCGATGCTGCAGCCGCTATGAACATGTTCAAGAAATTTATGAACGAAGGTTTCTGCGGTCGTTCATGCTTGTTAAAGGGAGGATTTCAGGCGTTTGCGGCCGCTTATCCAAATTTGATCGACCATAAGTCCGCTACTGAGCGAGGTGGAACATCGGTCACTTCATCGCAAGGTGGCCGGCCAAGCTTTGCTCCGGTGATCGGTGGCGTGGCTCTCCCCTCGACCGCCAATCATCCTAACCCGTTTTTCAGCAACATTCGTCAGAACATGGACTTAGCAGACGGTGTAGGGCAGATGGACATTTCGGTTCCCCCAAATCTAGACTCGAATGTTTTGCCACCGTGGCTCCGTGAAGCAACCCAGAGATCAGACCATGGGAAGAAGGTTTCGGACCGCTTTCTCCATATTGAACGCAATGAGCAATCCCGGATGCGTGATGCGTACTCGGCTTTCAATGCATCGACCCCTTCAGCTTCGAGACCCGGGAAAGTCCAGCTATGTGGTGTGGAGAAGGGGGTGAAGAACAGGTATAAAGATATTCTTCCGTTTGAACATGCTCGGGTACGCTTAAAGTGTTCTGTGGGCGGGTCTTGCGACTACATCAACGCCAGCCATGTTCAGGCCTCCCGGAGTCATAAACGTTATATTGCTGCACAAGGCCCTCTGCCGGCAACGTTCGAGGTCCGTCAATCGTTACTAGAGCCTTTATAGCAGAATCACTAACTTCATTATAGGACTTTTGGTCTGTGGTATGGGATCAAGATGTTCGTGTCATAGTCATGCTGACAGCCGAAGAAGAAGGCGGTCAGCTCAAGTGTCACCCATATTGGCAAGGTCGAGAATTCGGTTCGATTAGGTTGAAACCATTATCGGAGAAGAAGGTGTCTCTTGATATTGACAAGTACATGTCGACTTCGGCTTCTTCGTCTGTTGCAGGTAATTCGGAATCTGGCCGTCGACGCGCCAACACCACGACAACATTTGAACCCCCCGGCGGCGTGCCGCCTCAGAAACAACCCCAGCCACAGGGTGACACGCATTATGTGATTATTCGGAAATTCGCCTTAAGCCATACTGCTCACCCCTTTGAGCCGATGCGTGAAATCACTCACCTTCATTATCCCTCATGGCCTGATTTTGGCACTCCCGCACAACCCTCGCACCTATTGGCTGTGGTGGAGTTGGCGAACGTCATGCAGAGATCTGCGCTTCCTGTTGATGCTAGGTCGGTTACTGCGGAATACCCGTCGACGATGAGCTGGTCCGATGAGCCGGAGTCAGAGGCAAGAGCTCGACCTCTGTTAGTTCATTGCTCCGCTGGTTGTGGTCGTACCGGAACATTCTGTACTGTCGATAGCGTTATTGATATGCTGAAGCGACAAAGACTTGCTTTTCTGGGTAAAAGAACGCGAAGGGATACAGATGGAGACGTAACTATGGGGGATCGCGCGGCCTCGCCCAAGAAGGCCAAACATGGAGATTGGCCAGATGAATCATCAGGGGATTTCGAGAGTGTTGATGCCGGTTGGGTCGGCGAGACCGGGCTAGACTTGATCGAGGCAACAGTTGAGGATTTCCGGAAGCAGCGGCTCAGCATGGTGCAAAGTCTACGACAATTCGTACTCTGCTACGAGAGCATTACGGAGTGGATATGGAGATTACAGGACAGGAACAACTCTGCTAACACGAGGGGTCGACTTCGAAGTGGGAGTCTTCAGGATCCTAGGTGATGAATGTCCGATCCACGCATCGCATCAGCATCAGACTGCATGAATAGCAGCATTTGTATTGAAACGACAGCATTTGGCCGTCGATCTCAGTATGTCGAGGTCGACGGTCGACAACGTCTCATGAGGATCACCGGTGTGGTGTCAAAACATGGTTCGTTTTTGCATTCCATATTGGATTTCGGCGAAACGGCATTAGGCGTTGGAGCTTTGACATGAAGATAATTATTCTGCATTAATTAGACGAGCTTTTGGGCGCAACGCAGATACATAGTATGGTTTGGGGAGAGGATTCCGCCAACGATACGAGAAGCTGGGTTACTTGGCCTAGTCTGTACGAACAGGGTACGACATTACGAGTCATGGTAAGAATGGAGGGCCCAACTATACTATACCGAAGAGGAAATTGAGAAAATATTATGCTCGACCTTGCGAAGTTCGGGAGCACATGTGCTAGTTGGCGGGTTGTGCGATATATAGTGCCCTCCAAACCTATAGTTCTAGCGTAAAGTAATAGAGCGTTGACCATGTTTGAAATTGATCTTCGGTGTTCTTACTAATAGATTTCAAACTCTTTGCTAGTAGATTTAGATCTTTCATGAATCTTCTGGACTGTATTTGTACGAGAGCCCTTTTTGGTTAGTTTAAGGCGCATGATGAATATGGGATACTTTTAAGCTTTTTTACTGTCGTATTGTTTACACGCTCTTATGATTTAGTCCTAGCACGATTGTACAGGATCAAGTCACGCAGGCAATGAGTGTTTATCTACTCATTCATTTTTCTTCCATTTCTAGAACGCTTGTGTTGATTGTACATATTACAAAACTGGGAGAAGTGAGCCTGGTGAATAGCTTCCAGCTGTCATCCATCCTCCCCTTATTTAGCATGACGCTACGTATGAATGTATGATTGATGGATCGCTGCGAGCGTAGGTCGATATTTGCCCACATTCTCCCAGATGCCAGGTCCACACTGCACATCGCGAAACAGTCTCTTGAATTTATTTCCAGAACTTTTGCAGCGAGACTTCCTTATCGTCGTGCTTGTTGAGAATCTTGGCTGTCGCAAGCTCGAAGTCTTCTTGTGTCACGTGTACTCTCCGCTCGCGCAGGGCGTACATGCCGGCCTCGGTACAGACACCCTTCAGCTCAGCACCAGAGCATCCGTTCATCTTCTCCGCTATCTTAGTCAGATTGATGCCGCGCGTAAGATTCATCTTTCGACTATGAATACGGAGAATGTCCGCTCGAGCCTCAACTGACGGCGGGGGGAACTCGATCTTGCGGTCGATACGACCGGGGCGCAGCAGCGCCGGGTCTAGGATATCGAGACGATTCGTAGCCATAATGACCTTGATATTCTTAGTGGGTTCAAAACCATCGAGCTGGTTGAGAAGCTCCAACATTGTCCGCTGCACTTCTGAGTCGCCACCAGACGAGCCCTCTACACGCGAGGAACCGATAGAGTCAATTTCGTCCATGAATATGATTGAGGGCGCATGTTCACGGGCCATGACGAACAGCTCACGAACCATACGAGAACCTTCACCTATGTATTTCTGGACAAGTTCAGAACCAGACACACGAATGAACTTGCAGTCTGTGTGATGTGCGACGGCTCGGGCTAGAAGTGTCTTGCCCGTACCAGGAGGGCCGTAGAGTAACACGCCCTTGGGCTGGGCGATGCCGAGGGATTCGAAGAGCTCAGGGTGCTTGAGACCTAATTCGATCACCTCCTTGATCTCCTTGATCTGCTGATCTAAACCACCAATCATGTCGTATGTACTGTCGGGTACTTTCTCGACCATCATGAGGGACACAAGCGGGTCGACCGAGGATGGGAGCATCTTCTCGAGCTTGTAGGAATCAGACAGCAGCGTCACCCGCTTACCTACGGTAAGCTTTGCTATATCGACTGAATCGGCAATGTCCACGACTGCGCACCGTTAGAGAACAACCCGATACATTTAATGGGATGTGATGAACATGTGCATACCATATTTGCCCTCGGGATGTACCTTGACCAGGACCTTTTTTGTGCCCATAACCTTCACCACCTCGCCAACGTATGAACCGGGTTGTTGTAGAAGCCCCAGCTCCTCGCGTAGTAATCGCACCCTTGAATTGTAATCGTTTCTTTGAGCTTCGAGGCGGCGCAGAACAGCTTGACCCTTGAGGATCTCGAGCTTCATAGCCTCGATTTTGTTGTGGTAGTAGTTGTCGAGCGCCATGTTTGCTGGTGCTCCGGATGTGGAGCCTGTCACCGGCTATATGATTATTTCGGGTTCGACGGCAGGGTTGGTGACGAAGCGTGTGATGGTTGGGGGAATTATCGACTGCCGGGATGATGTGGATGCTATGGGAGGAGAAGTAGGTGTATGTGTGTACTTGGTGGTGATGAATGCGGGCGTGGGTAAGTGACGATGAGGCTAACGGTCCAGCCTTGGGGCCAGCTCTTATGGGTCCACTCATATGCTGGAGCAAGCTAGCTCGTAGGCAGATAGTAGTAACGCGTCCCGGAGAAGCGGTCATTCTAAATTCCGACATATACCTCTACCTAGATAAGGGTGCCCACTTATCGCATCTAACTAGGGTAGCTACGGAGTAAATGCATGTGAAATGATGAGTGCCAAGAAATCCTTATTGTTATCTACTCATGCACTTAGGTTTCGAACGCATGTTTGCATTGATACTACTGTCATACAGCATACTCGCCCAGGCTCAGAACGACCGGCCTCCCGTTAGCACCCGAGACATGACTAGCGTACGTGACAATTCTGTCTGCTGTTTGGTCAATCTCAGATGAAATCAACCTTGAGCGTTCAACAACGTAACTAGGGGTATTACAAGAAACCACTTTCCACAGCATTAGCTCAACTATCGGCAGCAGTAAGACTGAGTACTACTGTCTAGTGTCGTCACAGCATATGGTCTATGCTGGTATCACTCGTCCCATCCAAGCATTTTATCTATTGCTCGAATACGTAGTTATAATTTTGGTGGAATGTGTGTTTTGATCAGCTCACATCACAAGTGTGCATTAACCTCCTACCTACTTAGTAGAGGTACTAAAGAAGCAGCTAGAGGTACCTTAGTATAGGAATTTAGCTAGATGGATACATACCTAGGTAGGCTATAGGTACCCCACCAGACAAGCTCCAACGCCAGTGTCAGGCAGGCAGATGGGCGCAGGGGTGTGCTGCAAGCCGTCCACTAACCATCTCCAAACGTCCCCTCGTGAGCCAGCTAACCAGTGTGAATAGCATCCATCATCATCATCGGCTGGATCGGCAGTTCAGGTCAGCAGCACAAGAGAGACGTTGTAGTTCGCTTGATTACGTCGGCTTGAAGGGCCACAGGATCCTCATAGTCTCCCGAGTTCTGGCATACCTAACTTGGGTACCTAGTTATTGTTGTCGACGAGTCCTTTGTTGCTGCCTCATTCCTTCCTCTCGTCTCCAATCTCCAACACCCAAGACACACTGATTCGTTCTCCGCATTGGGTTCGTTATTGGTCATAGGGAAGCCATGTCCCTGTCGTCCATCGTAAAACACCAAGCACCATAATAATTCTATAGAGTTACTTACTTACGTGCGGACTGACTTACTACCTACTTACCAACTGGCCTATGGACCTTTAATCGTCGCTTCGTTTTCCCCTAACTATAGCTCTGTCCTCCCTCTTAATCTCCATCTTCTGGACTTGTCGGTTTCATCATTTCCGAGCAGCTGCACAACCCAGCACGTCTGCAGCTCTTGTCAATCAAAACAATAGCGTAGCCGTCGACACACCTGTTTACCACTTCTTGCCAGCCTGCCTTATGTATACTGTCTCGTTGTATTTTAGAGTCTTCCGTGTGCTGGCGTAGGTTTGCTATCAGTGAGTGCTTGCAGACGCCTGCCGCCATGGATCCTCATTCGAAGGACCCGAGCATTTCAGACTCGCAGTCGCCTACAGATACACGGCAGCCGAGCATACGCGACGCGGGAGATCGAGAGGATGCGTTGCCCGAGACTTTCCAGCCCACTGAGACGGTGCGGAGGAGACTTGAGCAGTCATATGGTACGTGACATACCCGCCCTCTCTCCAACGTGACGCGCTATTCCCACTATGGCCCATCCTGTGATCTATCTATCCTCTTTTTTTTGGTCAAACTCAATCTTAGCGGTCAGGGATCGCGCGTTCGCTAGATACTATCGATGGTCCAGAGCTAATACTGGTGTCCTGTGCAGGTACCCTCCAAACACCCCCTCCACACTCCGCCTCAAGCTCTCAGCATATAGGCGACCATCCAGCCCATGACCGTTCCCACGCCCGAGCTACCATCCAGCAGGTGCGCTCCCCAATGTTGGGTCCCGACCGAGGCAGACAGCGGCCGAGGAAGCCTCCTATGGCCCGCCGTACCTCGTCCACCACACAAGCTCCGCATAGGGGTGAGATCTTCTCGACCGACGACGACATACTAGAAGTCGAGAATGATGCTGCTGGGCGGCCGCCGTATAACGTCGACTCGGGTCGACAGAATTCAACCTTGCGCCGACGAACCATGGCTCCCCCAGCTCTGTCGAGGGTGCAATCAAGTCGTAGCACTGCAGCAGATGATGAGGGCCTCGACGAACGCCTCGAAGAAGGTGCTCAAAGCCCGACTAAGGCTCAGCCCCGCGAAGAAGGGATTCTACAAGATATACCTCCTGGTGCAGTGATGCCCGAGGATGAGGACGAGGACGAGGACGAGGACGAGGACGAAGACGAAGATGATGATGTTAGCGATGCTGAGAGTTTCACCCTCAAGGATCGCCAACAAGCCATCAACGAAACACATCCATTCGGTATCAGGATCTGGAAGCCGGCGCTATACAAGAAAGATCGATCGGTTCAAAAGACAGCCGAGGTTGATATCCATTCTTCGCCCGGTGGCCGAGTTAGTAACTGGCTGTTATTCTTCAACATTATCTGGACCCTTTTATTCGGTTGGTGGATGGCCTCTTTCGCCGCCTTCGGGGCCGTTGTCTGTTTCATTTTCGCCGCTGCTCCTAGTGGGAGAGAGTATGGTCGTGTGTTGTGGGGTTTGGCGGGTTACCTATTCTACCCCTTTGGCAAGTTTGTTCGACTTGAGCAGGACGAGGCCTACCTAGATGAAGATCAGGGTGAAGGTCGAAGTATCAGCGAGTACGAACAGTGGCAGAGCGGTGATCTCGAATATGGCCGGCTCTTCTTTGGGCCCGAGTCCCGAACCCGATCTATCGTCGGCCGTTCGAGGAGAAGTATCGACTCCGAACCTAGTGAGACAGACAGCCTGCTCGGACGCTCCGTTCGTCACGATCTTATCGATGCGGAGGAGACAGGGCGCCGGCTGAAAAGGCGTCTCTTCGGCCGAGGAGAGTGGAACATAGGACGGGTTATCTTCTTCCTCGTCTTTTGGGGGCTTATCACGCCCTCTTTGCTCCTCGTTTCCGCCATATGTTGGTTCTTGGTGTTCTGGATACCAATGGGCAAGGTCACCAACCTGCTCTTCGACCATCTTAGGAGGCATCCACTGGCATTGTCATTCGAGTCAGACATCACGATAGCCAGGGACTCGGATGGCCCCCACTCCTCTATCCTGCTATGCACATACCGCGCTGTAGGGTCCAAATATTGGAAGTATACCATCGATGGTACCAATATCTTCCTCATCAATCTCATGGCGGTGGTTGTCTTCGTCATCTTCGACTGGTGGGTATTGGAAAGCGTTCTACATGTGGAGAATTGGTTGACATCCCCTGGTTTTCTCTTCATCGCTGCCTTGTTCTCCATCATCCCACTTGCGTACTTCATCGGGCAAGCCGTGGCCTCGATCTCAGCCCAGTCTTCCATGGGCTTGGGTGCAGCTATTAACGCGCTCTTCTCAACGATCGTAGAGGTCTTCCTTTATTGCATTGCCCTTAAAGATGGCAAAGGCCAACTGGTTGAGGGTAGCATCATCGGAAGTATCTTCGCAGGTATTCTCTTCCTTCCCGGTCTGTCAATGTGCTTCGGAGCCATCAAGCGCAAGACTCAACGCTTTAACGCCAAGTCAGCTGGCGTTACGTCGACCATGTTGTTGTTCGCCGTTGTTGCCGCCTTCGGACCCACGCTATTCTACCAGATCTACGGTACTCACGAGCTCCGGTGTCAGAGCTGTACAGATTTTGATCAGCGCAACGAACGAGATTGTCGCCGTTGTTACTACTCGCAACGGCCTGCACTGGATGATCGATTCTATATCGAAGCTGTTCGCCCTTATTGCAACATGGCAGCGTTACTCCTCTTCCTCTCCTACATCATCGGTTTATGGTTTACCCTCAGAACTCATGCGGCAGTTATCTGGAATACCGAGATAGATGAGAAGAAGCAAGACGAGCAACATCACATGCAAGCTTCACATATTTCCGACGCGCATCAGGGTATCGACGCAAGCAGTGCCGACATACAAAATAGCACACTGTATAAACGAATTCTAGGTCAATCTTTGAAACAAGTTGGCCTGCCAGGTGATTCAGGAGGCCATCATTCGCGTCGACCGTCAGCACGAGGCTCAGTCCCCCCTAATGGAGCTTCTCAGACACCGCACATGGTTCCTCCGAAAAGCAGTGGAAGCGGGTCAGACAGCATCAGATCTCATGTCCACATCCCGGGCTTCTCAGATGTCGAGAATAATAACCTTATTCGTGGTGTGACGGAGCTCGCTGCCACCGCGGCCGCTATTGCCGCCCGCGATGCACGACATGTTCGTCGTATTTCCCACCAGCCATCAAATGTGGGCGCCAGCACTTCTGCGACTAGACCCACGCCCTTGCGCTCAAGTACTTTCCCCGACCCGGATGACGCTGTAGAACATGCCCAAGCCGGTCACGGAGGACACGATGCTCCGAATTGGAGTAGGATGAAGAGTGCAATCATATTGATGGGTGCCACCGTGCTGTATGCCATTGTAGCCGAAATTTTGGTCGATACAGTCGATGTGGTGTTAGACAACTACGCGATTGACCCTAAGTTCCTAGGCATCACGCTGTTCGCTCTGGTTCCCAACACCACCGAATTTCTGGTAAGTCACGGCTCACACATATGGTTCCCCGATCTATCGCTAACAATTCCTGTGCTGTAGAACGCTATTTCATTCGCTATGAACGGAAACATTGCCTTGTCGATGGAAATTGGATCTGCATATGCTCTTCAAGTCTGTCTCCTTCAAATACCTGCTTTGGTCCTCTTCTCGGCCCTCTACCCCATTGAGCCTACGGGAGACAACCTAGATCCTATCCACTGGACTTTCAGCCTGCTATTTCCACAGTGGGATATGGTGACTGTCATTCTCTGCGTGTTCCTTTTGAGCTACATGTACGGCGAGGGAAAGAGTAATTATTTCAAGGGTAGTATACTGCTCTTAACTTATCTGGTAGTCATTGTTGGCTTCTACTACTCCGGCTTCACCGACGGAATTGCCGACATGAAAACGTCGCGTTTCGATACTCTCGGATCAGACGGTGTCTGGAAAACATACAAGACGATTGGGCGGGGAGCTAATGCACCGGCGTACGAGGTAGGCGTGGATATCTGAGTCATCGCCTGTCATTTTTTGTCGTCTCATCTCGATGGGCAGGAAATTGTCTTGCTCTCGGGGTGTTTGGGAGGTTGAGCTTGCTCTTTTGTTATAAATTCCTAATGTCAACTGCATCGTCACGGCGTAGTTAGGTCACGAACTGGAGTATGGATAGGCATTGTCACAGCAACACCATTCGAGGTTCTCCTTGTCTGGTTAGAATCGCTTGGTCCTCAGGTCTTATAGTCTGCAGGAAAAGTCAATTTATACAATTCTCATTACTGTCCTCAGCGACGTTGAAAATCGTTCATTCGTGCCGTTCATTCTATTAGTCCCTTGTCATATGTGAAGGTGAACAGTCAGTCCCCTTACCAGAACTTGCAGCGCTAAGGCCCATTTCGACCGCCACAGAGCTCCTAGGCCTGGCGTTGGACTTTTTACCGCCGCGTTAAATGGGATGGTTGTTTTAGACCCTAGTGATAACTGGCCAAATCCACGAGCAAAACACCAACTCAGAGCTCACTCCGGAGTTGTGTTTGTCAACACGCTGAAACGCTGGCACGGTAGTATAACTGTTCTTGGCGATCCCACTTGTTCAATTACTAAGTCCATCGAAAGGAAAAGCACGATTTACTGATATCCCACAATCAGAAGACAAGGATGAAATACACCTCCAAGGCGAAGTTGCGGTTGTACAAACAGAAGTCAAGGCTAAAGATCACACTAGAAATCATGTCCTTATCGAAATAGTGGCTAGGCAGCCTAGTGAATAAGTCTACTACGAACTTACTACGAGCATATTGTGGGAGATAGATGGTTGTCTTGCAACTCGAGAGCATCTTTAAGAATCAGCGATGGTACAGGTTACTGGGATGCTTGATATCCTAAAAATCATTTGCTCGCTTTTACTCGAGTACAATACTTGGAGAGAACACAGTTGGTCACGAGAGGTTTATGAATCAATTAATATGCTGAGCCTAGATCTAGATATATCCACGAGTGAGACCAATACCATGCCATCTGACGAATTCCCAGGAAGAAGGGCAGATCAACCTTGACGAAATCATTGTCCAGCCCAGCTTTCAACCTAGCTCCCGGAAACGGAAGTGTAGTGAGTTCGTATAGGATGCCGACGAACCAATTTCGAGTGCAACATTGCGATGATTGCGTCCAACGTTCCCAAAATGCTGTCTTTTGTCTTGTTCTCGTCTTTCGCCAGGGATTGCAGGGACTTGCCAGGATTCTACATGCTGAATGACAACTTCAAATTGGCAGAGGTTTGAACACAATCAATCGAACAGTAAATATGCAGTGCCGGGTCTTAGTTTCCTATAATCCATAGTACGAAGACGTAGAATATGGTACTTATCCAGGACACCACGAAAAGGTGCCCGGCAGCCGTCCTGGACCTCCACTAAGTAATGATGCCTTACTTAGCTTCACAGGTATCTGTTGTTATGTGCTACCTTACTTGGTCAAGCATTCGGCTTCATTGGTCTTCCTCGCACCAAGAAGTGCCTTGGGCGCAATAACTCAAAGAGGGGAATTTGACCTTTGGAAGGGGGGCTTCGCGACATCTGCCTGCGCGGGATCCGGTGAACTTTCTTCACAGGGCTTTCTATACGTTGCTAGTGCAAGCAACGTCTCTGTGTTATTCCGCGTTGCTAGTACGAGCAACTTCTCTGGCACCAGCTATGAAACCCAAAATCACATAGTTATGATTTAGGGTCATTTGGACACTGGATTGGGAGTTACCGCTACTAGCAATAACCTATGGTTCCGGCTTGATGCTCTGGAACTGATCTCGAGGTGAGATGTTGACGCTGTCACTATCCTCATGGATGTTACTACGATCAATATCATCTCGGGGCTCCGGCTTTATATACGTGCCGAGGTGCTGCGGTTAGCGCGGCACGTTACTGTTACTTGCACTGGGTTGGTGTGGCATGCCACCAACGCGATTCACAAGTGGGCCATGACTTCCAGGTAAATGGATGTCGGTGGATCTCGTAGGGAGGGAAGGAGGAGGACCGCGACCCGTTTGTCGTGTCGGAGGAACCTTCGCAGCCTCTTCCTGGATTGTCCCAAACCTAGAGTAATCCAGCCGTTTTGCTGGGACTCTAAAGTATGGGTTGTCCCTGTTGTTGTAGATAGCTCGAGCTTCCTCTCGAGTAAGAACATCCCGGGTATGTACGCCGGGAATCGCGACCAAGTCGGTGCAATCGATCGTTGTCGATACCGGTCCCAAACCAATGCGGCAGTCGTAGAGGAAGAACGCTCGGTCATCTACGCTCGGGTCTCCATACCAACACTTCTCGAAGAGGTGATCGGTATTGCCACATCGGGGGCACATATCCAGCTTGCCGCGTGAGATATTGCGACAGAATCGGGGGTCTCCGTGGTGTTTCTGACAAAGTCCACAAAAGATGCTGTCCCGGTTCCTGGGTAGAGGTGGGGCGTCAATGGGCTTTATAGCCGGATCGATGATTCCGTAAAACCGTTGTCCCTTGCGCTCTCGCTCCGTCTGCTCTCGCTCCGCGGCAGGAGAGGAGTTCCTCCTCTTTCGACTATTGCTGTCTCTGCCAGTGTTTTGGCGATAATGATGCGGTGGCGGTGGCGGTGGTGGAGGAGGGAACGGCAGACGGGATCGAGGAACACCATGATGATCGTTACCCCGATCATCTGGTCGGCGATTGTTGTCCGCATACCAATCATTCCCTGGTATCGTTACTGGACCCTGCCCCGAGGTGCTTCGGGATGGAGGAACACCACGAGGAACACCACGATAAGTGTTATTCCGGTCAACATACCAGTCATTTCCTGGTATCAGTACTGGACCCTGTCCTGAGGTGCTTCGGGATGGAGGAACACCACGATAAGCGTTATTCCGATCAACATACCAGTCATTTCCTGGTATCAGTACTGGACCCTGTCCTGAAGCACTTCGGGATTGCCGGTCAGGCATGGAAGGTCTAGGGTTAGTGTCATAGCTGCGCGATATAATGCTTCGCGGTTCATGCTCAGCTGAAGCTATACATGAATATTAGTATTGGGGGTTAAGCACGCTCATTGGGAAAATTTTAAAACTCACGACTTGGTCCCAAGTAAAAATAATTGTTGACCGGAGCCGGCGGGGGTGCTTGTTGCTCCCGTGGCGGCGGCGATCGGGTTCGCTCGTAGCGATTCATCGTATTGTAACCGTACGAGCTCTGGCGAGCATCGTGACGGTGATTATCGTAAGAACCGGGCTCATATGAGCCTCGGTTTGGGCGCCATGCGGCGCGATTGCGGTTGTTGTTGCTGCTGCGGCGGTGATTCGTCATCTTTTTGTTAAAAAAAAAACAACGAAAAATTGTTGTTCTGGAGTTGGAGGAGTGGAAGATTCAGAAACAAGTTCGGGGGGGATAAATACCTGAGTGCCTGCTCAACGCGCACTCATTTCCCACCTAATAATGCAAGTGTCCTCTGCAAACCGCGCACCTGCCTCTTTTAAGTGGCATGTCAGAGCAATACACCACCTAGGTATGTACTCATGTACTTCCACATGTACTTATTTATGCAAGAGCGCTTCCGTATAAACAAGTAATAGCATATATACAAGGCAGCTACTAGGTAAAGCCCGATCACGACTGCCTACCTAGGTAGACATGTTTTCTGCTCCTTCGTGCAACTACGACGGTCTTCCTCCTTCCTCGATGAGATCTTACTGGGCTGATTATTATCAAGCTGGTTGTCTTCGAGTTAAGGCAGACATTTATCTCGTCAAGGGAGCTCATAACGCAAAGCCCCCAGAGGGCGAGGTTGATCGTCAAGTTCTCATACCCCTTTGGTTCTATAGTTCCCCCTAAAGCACAACGGAGTATCTTATGACGCCCTGGTAGTATGACAGTTTGTTCAGCTTCTGTTCTGTCCTCTTGTTTGAGGGCTTCGAGGACTCTAGTCATTTGGACCCTGGCGGTCCCGACTGAACTGCGAGAATCTCCCTGCTTGTGATAAAAAACCCATATATTATACCCAATGTTATATACCTACACTAATGGTGACATCTCTCCCGGCATTGCTTTGTTCTTCTACTAGTGACCGTTCTCAGCGACCAGTTCACTGATCAGCAGCGCCGTGCTCGCCCACATGCTCTTTAGATTGATCTCGCATATAAGCCTAGCACTCGGCTTGATGTCACCCTGTTGGTTATTTTTAAGTGTTTAGTTACATTTGGGCCCGGCAGGCGGGTTCTCGCCCCTTCTGGTCAAGATGGTCTTGGGCTTAGCCTTTTGGTGCTAAGTTGGAAGCCGGCCTTCTCGCCTTAGATTTTCGAAGTGGCTAGGACTTTAATATTTCGCCAGCTTGTGCCACCTCTCGCCGTGCCTTTGACGTAGTGATAGAGGGATCGTCTACAAGAATAGAAGACAGGGCGAAAGACATCATCGACAGCCTTAAGTACGATTGTAACCATTAGCTCCGTCCATCTAGTAATGATTCGACGACTGTGTCTTCGCTACTCACTGTCCCCTTGGTCTTTAAGCTGATCCGAAGTGTCAGGTAGTCCAACTTCTTGCCTGAGCTCCATCCTTTCTGTTTTGCCGAATATCTTCATCATTGTTTCAAAAAATTGGACTTATCCCAAATTCTGAGTCTTTGGGGGGCAGGTCATCGTTATTCCCGTTGAAGACTATGGCCCAAGCGATTCTTATGCTTTATTTCTGAGGGTTTATAGTTGAGATGTTCAGACTTAGTCATGACATGGTCTGAGACATCGTGGTTTTTACGAAATCTAACACGTGGTGCTCGTCAATGGGTGCTCATTAAAAGACGCACAGTGATATGATGACAATCCATTTTCCCATAAAAAAAAATCTTGAGAGGGCTTTACGCTTCCCTAGCCTTTGTATAGATGCAACATCAACTCTCAAAAACGTCAATAGGGCAAAGGTTGAGTGAGTTTTTTGGACCTTATCCTAAGGCAAATCATCGAACATTCTTTAAATAGCGAGTGAGATTAATAGTGTCTCAAAGTGCCGCTTGGGGAGTTCAAGGCCCCAGATGCCGCATTTACGTACATATCCCTCGGCGTCAAATATTGGTTGCTTCTCGCTACACCTCGGACTCTATACCCCAAATTCATACTGGATTGAAAACCCACCCGCTCTGATGGCCCATCCATAGGTTGGTCCGAAATGCTTTCTTCTTCTCGACTGTCTATTACGATTTCGGGTACTGGCTGGAGCCTTGCTCCTACGGAAGTCATGGAATGGCTTGGGCCAGTCCTTTGATCTGCTAGTTCTTCATCAGAGCAATGTCTTTTTTGCTGTTTTCGCAGTGAAAATGGCAAGCGCTGTTGAAATAACAGCGACAGGGCTTTCATTTGTGAACGGGTCTGTGCCCCCATGTCTGTTGAGGCGCTAAGCACAAAGGCGATTGCACATGTAACAAGCAAAGTGGGAATAGCCGCTACGGGATACCAAAAAGCCGGGACAGTTATTGTCGTGATGCCGAAAATTGACTAATCATGGGTTGTTATAGCTAGCTTTCCAATGGATCAAGGATGAAGATACTTACCGCAACGAAGGAAATCGGAAGAAAAACGACTGCAAGGGCATTAAGCCGCGCCACTGCCTGACTTTGTGTCACCGTCTCGAGGTTAAAGGCCTGCTGACTTAGCAATCATGACAATTAGATCACCGTGGAGAATTCGACTTACTAGACTTAACAGATTCTTTTGCTGTTGTATGATAGTATCACAAGTAGTTTCATAGAAATCCAAGAGTTCAGATACATAATCCATGCGAGTACCTAGACCGCCCATTGGATTTGCCAATAAGGTCTTTGTCAAGCCACGTTTGAAACGTCTGAATGTTGCCTGATGCATTCGTAATCCTTCTTGCAAAGCAAGGGTCCTAGAAGCATCTTGATGTAAATCTCGTGTTTGTTGGATGATGGGAGCAATAGACTTCCGGTTGAACATTTCCTAAAACCAATGTGAAATTAGGACTCAGCCAAACACCGTCTAATAATGCGTATGCCCACCTGCTCTTTGGCCTCGACATTTAGCCTAGCAATTTCTAGGGTACTGTCCCAATTAGTGAAAATATAAAAGATATCAAGAAATATCCACGGTAGGCATGCGCGTAGTCTTTCCCAGCGATGCGAATCTTCTGATTGATAATGATCCACAATTCTCTGTGTCAAAGGCATGAAGGAATTCCCGCCAAAAATTACAATTGCCGGCCGCCCGGGATCTTGGATAAAGGCCCCTTGGTTCTTGACCCAGGTAGCTATCTGGACGATATCAGCAGTGATTCAACCATGGTTATGCTGGTCAAAGATACCGGAGAACCACGAGTTTCCCACTGTTCCCTCTGCGAAGCTGTCCAAGAGTTTCCGCCGCTAGGACCAGGAACAATGTCAAAATGATCCATTATAGAGCAAAACTCTTCGACTACACTCGTTAGACTCGATGGGCAAGACGGATTGTGTCGAGCTGAATGAGAGAGAGAAAAACCAACCCTCATCACCATCGTTGAATAAGGGGATCATGGCAAGTCCAAGGCCGCCGTTTACCTCTGCGAGGAGCTTCAGAGGAAATGTGGGTAGCGCTGCTTTGAATGATGAGCTTGCCCACTCGAACCAGTTTTCGACAATTCTAAGATTATCAGCTTGACTATCATCATGGCAGGATGTGGCCTTACATGACGGTTAGACCGGTCGTGGAAGCCAAGTCTTCAGCAAGGACATCAGAAAGACTTTTGACATCATTCTGTCCGAAATGATGAGTTCGAAAGCGGAGGCGTGGCTGTAGATTGTGTGACTCGTCAAGACGCAACTGCATGGCGGCGCCAACCGTGACTTTCACCCGAAAAGGTAGGTCGGCGAATGGCAGGTCGGCATCATGATCATTCAAATCTGAACCCATGTCAAAGTAACACTAGCTGACTCCCGGACGTATCAAGACTTCCTATCGAAGGCAATGATGCCGAAAAGAAAGTTCAATTGTAGGCTTCGCAAAGAACAAGGTTCTCAAGCTTTGGGACTACCTACCATGTGAGACTGCTATTATATACTACCATGACAATAAGAGCTCTGGTTCGCGACCCGCTTGTATTTTGTCGGAACAGGCAAGGCAAGTAACGGACATCGCATGCGCCACGGTTTCTGGGCAGTGAAAAAGAAGTCTAATTGGTTTTTGGTTCCCAGGCAACCCTGGAGTGTGGCGCATCTCGATTCTGCCTTATTTATGCGTTTTCGATGTTTGTCGAACTACTTATTTCGAACCGGTAGAATTTTAATTTGAATTGTTGACCGAAGTGAAACGTATGCAGCTCTGTCTGCACCAGTATTACATGTACAGACACTCTCTAGGGACTTTTATTACGTGGTATCGATTAGTCGTCTTATCGTGTCACATTGATACGTCTTTGGGCGATGTCATAAGTCTATGCAAGTTGGAAAAGGGTTGTATCTTTCGCTACGCTGGGCGGGAAAGTTAACTAAATTTTAAGGTACCTAGTACCTACTTATACCCCACAAAATACATAATCTCGGTGGGGGTGGCGCTGACAAGTGACAACAACGCCTCTCATAATCAACTCGACAAAACAAGTACCGATGGCAGACGCAGATTCCCAACTACTCCTCTTCAGACGTCAATACCTGCAACTATTCGAGCCGGACTTTTTGGCATGGCCCCATGCGCAGCTCCTGCGGCGTAGCGATGCACAGGCTTGGTTGTTCAAACACTTGTTCGACGAGAGCCGCAACCCTCGACTACCGCCAGAGAGGTATCAGTTGCGTGTATTACGGCCACTCGTGTCTCGTATCGAGAAATCTATTCAGGACCCAGAAGAAGATGTAATAGTTACATGATTCTCCATACATCCGGATCAGGAACGCTGATGCTAACATCACTACCCAGGAGATCTCAGATGATCTTATGGGCCGCATTGGAGCCCTCATGACACATGGTGTACCGTCGGAGTTCGAGACAATGAAAGAGCGAGCTTACGTCACATTCACCTGCCTACCCGAGAATTGGATGGATAGGAATCAAGATGGCGACAACGGTGGTGGTGGTGGAGAAGAGCCCACCGTCACGTTATTGGAGAGGCGAAACTTGATATCTGGATCCCGCACCACGGGTCACCGCACATGGGAAGCGGCTTTGCATCTCGGCTCCTATATACTGACTAACACCGGACGTGATCTAATTAAGGGAAAATCTATCCTCGAGCTTGGCGCCGGGACAGGTTTCCTGGCCATCTTGTGCGCCAAGCACCTGCGTGCGCGACACGTTACAACCACAGACGGAGACGAGAGTGTTGTCGATTATCTCAAAGAGAACCTCGTTCTCAACGATATCGGCGACGAGATGGTCACTGCGAAAACGTTATGGTGGGGAGAAGAGCTGAGAGAGACCTGGTTTGAACATGAGTGCTCCTCATATCCATATGATGTAGTGATTGGAGCTGATATCGTGAGAATTGACTTCCGAAACCATGTTAGGGCTGTGATAGACACAGATGACTGACTAGTGTCGCAGACTTACGACAAAGTGGCTATCACTGCTCTCGTGCAGACACTTCGACACCTCTTCCAGCTCAGGCCAGGGCTTCTAGTTATTATCGCAGGTGTTGTTCGAAATGCCGAGACTTTTCAAACATTCTGGGATGAATGCGGTATGTAGCTAGAACTTACTCGGAGATTCTAAACACGAATATGCTAACGTTTGGTGTTCGTCTGCGAGTAGCTCATTCGAACTTCGTGGTAGAGGAAATAACGTTCGCCGCCAAACCAATGCGTGAGCAAAACTCTTTGTTTTATGCAGCCGCAGTGCCAATCAAGATATTGAGTATTACTTCACAAAATCAGAGCCCTTAGGAAAGGGGTTGGGTGCTATAATCTTCTCAATCACAGATTTAATTTGCCATGATGAATGTTATACCCGAACCGTCAGTCACCCACTCGAAGACTCTCGTAGACTTTTCTTGAGCTATGCTTAAAGCTTCCTTTACACCAAGTCAGCTATGGTGAGCTGTTTATATCTCCAAAGTAAACTAGTTAACTGCTGAAGACCCTCGAGGACCCCAGTTCTCGAAAATACGGTTTACAGTAGCTTCTAGTATGGACCGATGTCTACCCGAAGAGTCAAGATGACTACAATGAGAATACCCATCATACTACTTTGAAATGGACTGACCCTACAAGTTCATATAAAGGCATAACTCAAGAACCATACCATAATCTCCAAACACGATAACCAATGTCTTCACGCAATGGGCAACACTGAATCATTAAACCCGTACACCTACTACGCCAATATGGCAGCCAGAGCCGCCAACTTAAGACAATGCATCAGTTGCCTCGAGGAGAAGCCAAATACGGAGTATAGAAGCACGACCCGGCGCTGCAGGAATGAGCATGGTCCAGATATATGCACACGATGCGTCACGACGTGGATCCAACGCAGTGTGAAAGAGCGAGGCACTCATATCACATGCCCACAATGCCCATTAGAGCTGGACTATTTCGAGATTAAAGAGGTGGCCGACGAAGACACCTTTCGAAGATACGAGACACTGGTTCTCAGTAGAATGCTCGAAAAGGACTCTACCTTCGAATGGTGCGCTCACGCTTGTGGTTCTGGCCAGTTGCATCCTGCCAACACAGACGAGCCGATAATGACTTGTCACTACTGCAAGAAACGGACATGTGTAGTCCATGGGTCACCATGGCATTCTGGAGTCACCTGTAGGCAATTCGATGTATTACTGAAACACGGGCATGACAAAGCGACTGCCAGTCCCAGATCCCTTGAGCAACGACTGGAAGAACAATGGGCTCAAACTGCCCTTCAGAGGGCACGGGATAACGCAGCCAGCCGAGATGAGGTACGCAGAACCTCAAAACCATGCCCGAAATGCAAAGTCGATATTCAAAAGATCAGCGGGTGTGATCAAATGACCTGTAAATCTCCCCTAATCACAATCGACGCCAAAATAAAATCCGCTGACGTCTTCTAGGTACAAGGTGTTCTCATATCTTTTGCTGGGTATGTTTGACCCCACAAGACATGATCAGTAGGATGAGTAACTCGGCACACAGAAGGGATTGTAGGCATTGGCGTCCGTAGAAGGAACGAACTGGAGGGTCGGTAACCAGTCAAAGAGCAGTATGTTAGACCTAGAAAAACCATTTTTCAGGGCTGGAGTATACGTTGAAGAGGAGTTGCCACGTTGTAGTGACATGTGGCTCATGACTTATTAGTATTTCATTGCCTGAGGTGGCTTCTTATGCTTATTACGTAATGTACTCATTCGCTTCTTCCACTTGGTGTATGAATCGCGGAGTTTAGCCCGCAATATTGTTTTATTCCGAATATTAGGAGAGCGGAATTGATATTATGTGCTGTGTGGTACGAAGCGCTTACAATAGCAATCTCTATTGAGACCATATTCAGGAACACCCGGGCTCGACGGTTTGGGAAATCCGGTGCAATGAGTGCGGAGATGCTTACCTTGTTAGTATCTAACGCGCCCGGTAATCTCCACTGAAGTTAACCTTAAATCAGGCTATTTCGCTAATATTCCGCTAATAGTATGCACCCCATACTCTTGACGGGTCGTTTCCCTCCGACTGGGATTAATTTGGTGAACGATGACAAGTGGAACGCCGCTGCGATTTTTCCGAACGGGTGATGAAGATGTAAGAGGGGTGGCGGGAAGATAATCTGAAATCGACAATAAACGGGTTGGACAGTCATAAGCTGGACGGGCGCCTTGGAATTGAACTTGGGAAGAAGGTGGTAGCTCGAGTTGAAAGAATCATTTGACAAGATGCGATTCTCATCAATCTTCCAACTCTTGGCGATTACAAGCTACGCAAGAGCTGAAACGCCAAAGCTTGGGGCGGATGGTAAATATACCATCAGCTCGGCCAGTATCAAAGCGCAGGTTAGTCTGTTCTTCGTGATAAGCTGTCACCTGTTATAACTTGGCGAACCATAGTTTATTCCGTACGGCGCTACCCTCACCAACCTCTTCGTCAAAGACAAGGACGGCAACGATGTCGATGTTGTTCTGGGATATGAGGACTTGACATACTACCGTGGGTAT
Organism: Xylaria sp. 218_066; assembly: GCA_019843955.1. Lineage (NCBI taxonomy): Eukaryota > Fungi > Ascomycota > Sordariomycetes > Xylariales > Xylariaceae > Xylaria > Xylaria sp. 218_066. The sequence goes on from JADKYC010000027.1 coordinate 349,292, forward strand.
CCTTGAAGTCTCAGTCGGTGCCGTGGATGTGGAAAACTGAAGAAAGGCCGTAGCCGAGGACCCGGGCCATCCCGTCTACAACAGCATACCGGGTCGCTATGTAAACCGTATCGGCCATGGCAAATATAGCATCGACAACAAGACGTACTCGACCGAGCTTAACGACGGTACCAACACACTGCACTCCGGTACGAACAATTGGTCTTATCGGACATGGAACGTAACGGCGGCGACCGATGACTCGATCACGTTTACGGTTCGGGATGAGTCGAACTCTTCCAAGGGAATGCCGGGTCTGGTGTTGGCAAATGTTACATATAGCGTTCAGGGAGACAAGTGGAACATCAAGATGGATGCAGTATCGCCTAGTATCAGATCACGTTCGTCTCGCAATTTACCGCAGCCTGTGACCAGATGAATTGTCAGCTAACGATGTTTCATAGCGCTCATGCTCACGCACCACACTTATTTCAACCTCGACGCCTATAGGAATCCCGACACGGTCAAGATCTGGAACCACACGCTCTACATGCCATACTCGAAACGGTATCTGGTAGCCGACGACGGGGCTTTACCGACGGGCAAGATCGCAACAGCAGAGGCGGACAGTATCAACGATTTCGCGAGTGCACCGGATCTGTTCTTGGGTCATGCGCAGAATCTGCCTGGCTTCTCTAGCAATTGCGGTGGAGGGGGCGCGTGCGAGGGCTACAACGGATACTTCTTGATCGACGATGCACCCGCCGACGCCGTCGTGGTCACACTGGCCAGCCCCTTTTCAGGAGTCAAGGCAGAGCTCCGGACAGACCAGCCCGGCGTGGTGATCTACACATGCAACTGGTTCGATGGTACGGGCGACCTCAAGAGCACGCAGGGGACGAGCGAGAACAAGAAGGTAGTGCGCAGTTCGTGTGTCGCAATCGAGGCGCAAGACTACGTGGACGGGATCAACCAGTAAGCACCACACTTCCCCTTTGATAGTCTGAATAAGCAATATGCAATACGTGCCCCGTCATCTGCCCAGAGCAAAGCTGACGCGCTTGTTAATAATAGCCCGGAATGGGGACGACGGAGCGCTCAGATTACTGGGCCTGGGAAGAGATATTCGTGGGAGAGCTCGTGGACGTTTAGCAACCTATAAGGTGGGAGGTGGGGTACAATGGGTTGCAGATGTTGTACCACCTACTATGTAGTTAGTAGATAGGACTAACAGAGCACGACCTGAAACTACCTAGATACCTACCTGATATGGGCTTGGCACAACTGAAACTCAACTGCTTCTTGGTGTTGAAATCTCACCTTCCGCGGGCGTGCTACGTGGATGCGTGCTGATTGTGTAAAGTGTAAAGTCAACTACATCCTCTTCAGACACTCTCAATTCAGAGTTCGCAACGGATGTCAGTCAGTCAGCCTTGGGACGCTCTGGTTAGATCGTGGATCGTGGGAAGGGGTGTCTTACGTACCCACACCACACCATACATACATACTGCATGTAACTACAGTATGTAGTGCCTCCATCCGCGGCTGGTTCAACGTCATCAAGCAGACGTTGAGGCTTTGTTGACAAGTCGGATTTGCTGTAGTTGCATGCTCAATTTTCTAGAACAGGGATCTGATAGGGGAAATGGATGCCGTGGATGCTGGGTAGAAGCACATCTGCACGATCCCTGTACACATGCACCTCCTTATAAGTAGCATACATACTACGTAGTATGCAGTAGTGTAGGTACTACCTACACGGTTAGTGTAAGGCGTTAGGCGAACCAGGCGAACCAGATTTATGCCCGTTCAACTTATCGACGGATACGACAGATGTCGTGTAGCTGCACGTCAATTGAGTTAAACTTGGTTTGCTGGATAGATCAGTACCAAAATACAGGTGCGCTAGGTAGTCTCGGTAGTCTCCCATTGCCTGATGAGATTCGGGTGAGATACACACTGTATGTTATACTGTGCATGCAGTAATGCGGATTTGGAGAATTTTTGACGCATCGAAAACTTGAGAATCCCCATCTTACGACACTGGGATTTTAGTAGCCCAATCACCTTGCTGCACCCTTGTTCAATAGTCGCATTTTCCCTGTAAGGCCAAGGGAATGAAGGGTCCTGCCCCTTAGTGACGGTAGCCTCAGGGTCCAGTCTGAGCTGAGCAACTGACGCTTTCTTAGGGGGGAGAGATGACGTAGCTACCGTTCTTTACAATCTAGACTCTAGTCCGTGGCGGCTCGCTTATGCATGTTTTGTTAATGGTTTTATTAATGATTTCGAGCTGACTGGAAAGCCAATTGCAATAACGAGCCTCCCTATTGCCTGCCTACTAGTCTATACTGGGTAGGTGTGAAGTGGAATGGAGGCTCGCCGGCAACCCTGCCGGCTTACTCTCTTTCATGCTGGCATCTCGTCTCCCAAACAACTCGAATATCGGCTGATATCTACGTCACTTCATATCTCGCCCTAGCTATGTCCTGCGCCGTGACTGGCGTGGAATTCGAACCGCGACGTCACTTTATTTCGGTGAGTAGGGGTAACGTGGCTCGCGCATCGCGCTTCTGTGGGGGAAGGGCTCTCCTTACGGTCGATGGTGAAATATCGCAACTAAGACCATTATCAACACTTTTGACAGGAAGACGCATGGATGGGACGATAGTCAATAAAAAGGTCCATCTATCAACCAGAAATAGTCGCGATCGGCCAATATTTGCTGTCACGAGGGGGACAACGTGGTCCGACTTGGGTGGCGATTCTACGGCGATCAGTATTTTGGTGTTGAGGGGGAAACTATTCCCACCGAGAATCCAATGAGAAATCAGGTGCCTTATGGTGAGGATAGTAGAAAACTACCTGAGAAAGACAGTCTGTCGGGTAGTCGTACCGTCTTCCAGGACAGGGAAGATCGACACTATTGGGTCCGCACTCGGAGCACCACGCGATGTTCAAGGCCGTTGCGCCAACCGCTACTGATTTTCAACAATATTCTTATCGTAACGTATGCCGCAACGTGGTGTCAATAGACCCAACAGGGGTACATGACATCATGGCAGAAGAGCCTCCGTACGTCAGTCGGCGCTCAGGCGAAGCAAGCGTTGTCAGCCTGAAGCAGCGGAGCCGCCAAGCCCAGGACGGTTCGTTCAGTTCAGTCGTGAGACTAGTTGGCCGGATACAACTCATCAGAATCCGTTGACCATGCTGAGCAGGATGACCTTGCATCTGATGATAAAATCCCGCTGATGTCCTCCGACTCGTCCGATCTGTCGAGTTCAACATCACTTGCGTTGATCGACGGAGCCTCAAGTTTGACTTGCATCACCAAATCCTGTTTTACCTGTGCATTTCCAGCTCGCATTTGCCAATCCCTATTCGGTAATCGTCATAGCCTCACAGAGCCAGCTCCGCAGGCCAATTTGTCCAGGGAATATTCTCACGATTCTAGCGCCACACGACCTCCCTGCTTGGTGCGGATGCAGCCGAGATCAGGTATCGTCCAGTACCAAACCATCAAGATCGCAGACCCACTTGCCTAAAGTGGCAATTACCTTGAATATCTTAGTACAATGGCCGACCTGGTTCCAAACTCCCAGAACAACGATTCAGCACGTGCTGTGCAATATCTGTGCCTAAAGTAAGCCATTTGGCATCTATTATTCAGTATCTCCTCTTGAATTAAAAGCGGCCGTTTCCGAATATGAGTCCGAATACTAATTGAGTGCATTCATCTAGCCGAGACGAATCAGCGCCCGAAGCCCCTGCTCAGCGCCCCGCGTTGAACGTCCCAATTGATCTCAAATACAGCATTCAGCGGTTCGTCAATTCGCACGCCCACGTCGAGGACCGTGTTTTGCGCCCGCTTCAGCACTTTGTGACCACTACGCCGCTCACTGAGGACCAATCGCGAGCGCGCATGGCCGCGATCTTGGAGGCTGCCGCCAAGGCCTCGGCGCCGACCCGACATTGACTACTCGGAGGAGGGATCAGCGGGCCCCGCGCCAACATGCGCGATCTCTGGGGCCTTGAGGTAGTGTGAGTATTTCCCTGCCCCCCTATTTAATTCAACCGTTCTAATGCTCGTCCAGGCTGCTATATCGAAGGACTAGACGACATGAATATGCCAATAGTTGGCGTTGGTACCTTGTCTCACCTTTTGCTCATCACTACCTGTATCTAAGAGTCATTTTATTTTACTACTTTCAATATGAACGATTTATACCAGCAAATTGCCAGATGAGTCCTGATGCTGTGCCTCACCCACGACTATCCACGACCACCTCCCTACTTTATAAAATATCTTTGATTCCTAGCAGCCATAGGACAGTGCAGATTCACCGAGTTCCTGGTCCCCCGCTGCTCGAACCCCTGAGAAGAAAGCTGAATAACATACTCAATACTCCGAGACATGCTGAAGTAAAAGCATTGCACATCGCTCTCAGTTTCACGTGGGTAGAGTTAGCTCACAATGGTTGGTAAGCTCCCCGTGTAGGTAGAACGTCAATTACTATCTTTACTAGTCCCCGCGAGAGAACTGCGACTACTTCTCGACCACGCAATTATCACCACCGTCTATCCGGTGATTAACCCCGACTAAATAACCATCACTGTCTGGTAGTTAACACTGATTAGGTGGCTTATCATCACCGTCTATCCGGCGATTAACCCTGACTAAACAGCCATCATTATCTGGCAGTTAACCCTGATCAGGTAGCCATCGCCACCGTCGTCTATCCGACGGCTAATCCTAATAACACAACTATTACCATTTGTCCGAACCTCACACCCAGAATTATCTTGGGTGGCTGGGATGCGGATGACAGTAAGGCCTTCTGGCATCACGGGCTATCCCTCTGCGTTTTGATGGCTGGTGATTGGGACCCATTGCCTTCCACTTTCGGAGCTTTTTGCAGGGCATCTTCGTGCGTTTCTGTTTTGATTCCTGGCTGTTTGTGGTCGCTAGTATCAGCAACTCTTGAGAATGCTTGATCGGCCTCATGATGCTGCGCTCGGCCGAGACTCATAATAGTGTTACGGCCTCTTGAGTGTGTTTGGCCTTGCTGTTGAATGCGCATTAGTCTGATGGTGCTGCTGCTATCAGCACTCAGTTGGTGGCGGATATGTGTCCGTTCGAAGGTACTGCTAGTATCAGCAGCTGGTTGTGGCCAGCTCACACGAAGCGCTAGACTGTTCGATGTATAAGGGATATAGACATCATCTACGCGTGTATGAAGTGAGGGTGGAGGGCCTCGGTCAGTTTGTGGTGTGGCTGGTAACTTCCAAGCCTCTTCTTGGATTGTCCCAAATTGACTGTAGTCTAAGTCTCTAGCGGGACGACCGAAGTATAGCCTGTTTGGGTTGTTGAAAATCTCTCGAGTCTGATCTACGTTAAGCACGTCTCTTTGAACAATCTAGCGTTGTTGCTACGGGACCGAGACCTTGCCGACAGTCGTAAAGGAAGAATACTCGATCATCTACATCGGCATTACCAAACTAGCAATTTTCGAAGAGATGGCCTGTCCTGTAGCTTGCCTCGCTTGTGGTTGCGGCAAAAACGGGGGTCACCGTGAAATTTCTGGCATCTTTAGCAGAATATTTCATCCCGATTAGCCGGTAGGGGTGGTGCAGTCGCAGGCTTTGGTCCCGGGTCGATAACACCGTATAATCTGCCCCTTGGTTGGGAGGCCATAGGAGGCTGTGGTGGCGGCGGTGGCGGTGGTGGAGGACCCCCCCTGTTGCCGGCCTGCCGCCGAGCCGTACCCCGATGGTGAGGCGAGGGCGAACGGTTACGTCGATCTCGACTTCGATTGGGGGAGGGAGAACGCGTGTAGCTTCGCCGGCGCGTATGATGGCGATGTGGAGAGCGAGAACATGAACTTGAGCGCCTGCTTCTGTAGTGCCGCGTCCGAGATCGCGACCGCGAGGGACTGTAGCTACGTCGATGCCTATATCGACGACTATAAGATGTACTTTTAGTTATGCAGTCTTAAGCGTGGATTTCTATGAGTTGGACTCTATAATACACCAAAGCTACATGAAATGGAAAGACGGTTCAAGGGTGGGCAACTTACGGCGAATGTGATCTACTGTGACTCCGTCGACCTCTCTGTCGATGATTATCACGGCTGCGCGAGCGCGAATGCCTCGATTGATACGAGTGGTCTGTCGAAGTCTATTAGCATGATTTCTTGGACAACTAGGTCTCTACCGCGGTTTTCACTTACATCCAATGTTTACTGTGGGCATTGGAATATGTTGGTGACGCGACCTTGATCGGTGATGTGATCTCTCTCTCGAATCGTCCCGGTTGGTTGTATGATTTCGGTGATGCGGTCCTGCATCCCTTTGATTGTTTTGATATTGACCGGGCCATGTGCGACCTCGGCCAGCTCCAGAGGAGCGGTGGGCATTCCTTCGATTATCCATTGTATTGTGAAAAATGCTGGAAGAGAGAGAGAGAGAGATCCCAGAAAAAAAACAGCGGGGTATGTATCCTCAGAACTACAAGTGCAGCAAACAGGTACATTAGTACTTGTGCATCAACAGCCAGAATAGCAGGCAGGTATTGTACCTGATATATATTGTGATGTCTAGCTATATGTATTGAAATATGTATGTCAACTTTGTGTTATGCTTATGTTCCCTTATTAAAAAGAAGAAAAAAAGAGAAGTCGGGAAAAAAAAGTCAAAAAACCTGTACTATCCTTGAAGCCTCGACCTTTCCTTCCAAGACTGCCTTGAAAGAGGGAGGCTTCAGACAGGCGGTACAATGGGTGATCAGGCCAAAGAACCGTTCAGCCACCGAGCAAGTGCACTTGCCTCGGAGGACCTAGCATATTCCTGCTAGGCTTGAAAGCAAGCAGTGTTATCCATAAATATAAAGCTACGTACGCCATGATTTTTAACAACTGGTAATCTTCCCCAACCTTAGATGAGGTATGCAGGTATGTAGTTCTCTATTTCATATCATTGACATGGCACACCTGAAATGATTTGTCCTGTATCTAGCTGGATTAGCCCACGAATACGGGTTTAGGCCCCCGCGCAACAATAGCCGTCTATGGACTATCCAAATTACGGAATTCTCGAAACTTCTACTGGCTATCTTCTAACTCTATATGCATCGTCCCTCGTGCTTTACGGATGCGGCATCACGATGGTAGGTATGACACGAAGCCCGAGTCCTGATGAGGAGATACTATACTGCTGACACCTAAAAAAGCTTGTGTAAGGCGATCGAGTTAGATATTTCGTTCTAGTCGCCGGGTAATGATGCTTTGAAATAGGAAGCGGTTGAAGTAGTCACATGATGGTGGCTTGAAAGGAGGCTAAAGCTCTCTGGAACACCTAACAGTTCTTGGCGTATATAATTACAGGGATTAACCCCAGATTACAGGGGCCGCCCTCGAAATAGTATACGGGGAAGCGCCGGAACATAGGGTCACCTCGAGGGACCGAGAGCACCAATGACAACTCTCAGTTTTGGGCACTGGGACGGTAGCGACCTGGGATAATGCATCTTTGGAATTACCGTCAAGTTCGTTAGTTTATAGCTTTAAGCAATGCGTAACCTTTCTCATTTGACAAGATGGATTTGGTAGCTACACCTTCATAGGTCAAGATTCACCGTCTGACTGGATTGGCGGAAAATCCGGAAGTTCTTGTCCCTCCAGATCAGACACAAACTTGACAGGCGCTCTTCTCGAACGGTTCACCTTGAGATCGAAGACGTCCAGCCTCTGGTAACCTCCAACAACATCATGATACTGTTTGCCCTCAATGCAGTCCTCCAGGTTCATATCAGCATACAATATGCCCTCTTCGTGTTGCAAGGAGTCCGTGGGGGTCTGCGTTCCCGTCGCCGAGTCGACGGTGAAACCACGTATTTGAGCGCCGGTAGGATTGAGAAACAGGGTTGCAGCTCTCGATGTTGATTGGAGCGCCTTGATGATCGCCTCAGGATACGAAGACCCTTCCGCCACTGTCTCGATAGCATCCGCTCCCAAATGACCTGCGCAGACCACGCCAAAACACTTCGCCTCAAAGCAGTGAGCGGCCGCTCTGATTCGGTTTGCTGCTGCATTGTCGTAGTTTGGCGCCTCTGTACTGCCGGCCTGAGAAGAGTTGGGGGCTCTTGTGGGCCAAATCGCTGGCCACGACGAGATGTGAACTTGCTCACCTTGAGCTATCAGGGAGAACCGCGCTAGAGGATTCGTGTTCTCGCCGCAGATGAGATTCCCTATCTTTCCGACCGGGGTATCGCAGACCCTCAAGCCATAGCCGTCCCCGTGGCTCCAGGTGAGTTTCTCGTAGAAGGTAGCGACAAGCTTCCGATGATGGACGAGTACTTGGCCTTCGGAGTTGATGATGACGTTGGAATTGTACAGGCACGCACTACTATGCCTGACCTTTTCGCTAAAACCCAAGCTGACAATGACACGGTTTTTTCTCGCGGCTTCGCGAACAGCGCGCATTTCTTCCCCGTCTGCGTAGATGGACTCGAGAGCCATGCGCTTGAAAAGGTCATGGTTCTCTGTAGGTGCGCGTACCGCACTCCATATTGGGAAAGCAGGGATGAATGTTTCGGGGAACACGACTAGGTGAGCGTTATTGGCAGCTGCTTCGTTTATGAGGGATATGGCCTTGTCTGTTGTCTTCCTAGCTGATAGGAAGACCGGAGCAGCATGACAGGCAGCTACTCGCAAAGGTGTCGCCATGGTGATATTCGGATTATCGAGTGATGGTGGACTGCTCTCAAACAGTATGAAACCGCCTGAGCTGGCAATATTCAGTCTTTTTGTGATCACATAGATTCAAGCATACATTCCATTGTTAGGAATAGGTCCTCTGCATCTTTAATCCTGAAGCTACGGGTTCTGGCTCTTAAATCATTACTGGCTAACTGTATGACGAACCCCTCAGCTCATCAATTACCTCGGCCGGTAACTACTACGGGTAAGGACTAAAGGGAAGATCTCCTCAGAAGCCGGAAGTAAAACGGGTGGAAGACCAAATATCTCTCTCCACACGCAACAAACACCGAAAACAAACACCGAACTTCTCCGCAGTCCCGTCCTCCACAAGCTCCGCACTATCCGTAGCAAGTGGAAGGGCGTGATGGCTCGGATGTAACCCTCTCATTGGTTCTTGTCTATGTCGGCGTGAACCTACCGTCCTAACCAACGCATTCAAATATCATCTTCATTTCTGGTATTTGAGATGCGATTAATTATATGACATAACAGATGAGGATGAGGTCTTCCACGAACTCACCTGTTGCTACCCCGCCGCAATGGAAAGTGGCTTTGTTGGGCTTTACGACAATGTTCAGCGTCGGAACTGTGTATGCCCTCAGCACCCTTCAAATTGAGATACCAAGACTGCTTGAGGTGTCGCCGCCCTGGTCTTATACACTTTTTGCTTCAGCTTCTCTAGGGCTCTCCATAGGTGTCAGCATTTGTGCTTCTTGCATGGCTGTGTATGGGGAGTATTATGTCGCGATTGGCGGTACCGCTCTCTGGGGCATAGCGGTTGCGAGCACGAGTTATTTTCTGGCTACGCTTCCTAGCTTGCTCGGTGTCTTCGGATCTCTACTCGTTGGGGGCATCGGCGTCGGGTTGACCTACTTGGCTACCATCGTCTTGGTAGGGCAAGCGTTTCCCAATCAACCTCTGGCAAGGAGTGCAATCGGACCTTTGGGGTTCTCCTCAGGCACAGGGTCATGGCTTGCTATGTGGTCGTATCTCCATATCGAGACTAGACGTGCGAGACAGGTACAGGATATCTTATGGATCGGAGGGGTAACCTTTTTCTGCATTGCAGCTACTGCTTATGTCCTGGCACCAAGCCAGCGAGCCAGATCTCCATCCCCTGTACACCTTCAAGACTCTGAGGAAACCCCAGGCAGGCGATTCTTTTTAGTCTTGCTCTTTTGCAATGCTTTGCCAGGCATGACGGCATTCGGCGCGCTCTTACCGACCATAACTTTCTACACCCAGGCGACCGTAGGCAATGCTCTAGACGTCACGCCTCGCCTCATGATAGCTCTCGCCCTTGGAGGATTATTTGCTTCTACTATAAGCTCCCGAGTTGGAGAAAGGTTCACCTTTGTCATATTGTTCTGCACACGAGGTTCGTTACTCATCACAACCTCTTTATTCCCAACCCTGCCAATAGCAACGGTTACTCTGCTGGTTGTTTTCTTTGCGCATGGCGCGGGATTTAGTCTTATCCCAGGGTTATTGAAGGCTCAACAAAGAAGATCAACCCTTTTCTCCTATGAATACGGCGAAGTCCTGACAGCATGGGGAATAGCTGGAATCTTGGGCAACACAATCAATGCTGCCTTCATACCCTCATCTGGCGACGCTACCACTGTATCATTTCTTCTTGGTCTGATGTCGCTTACCTTCGGTGCCGTTCTTTACTCGAACCCAGCATTTGGAGGATCTGTCCTCATGAACTCGTTCGCGCGTATCACGGTTGTTGCTGAGCAAGCGAAGCCCAGATAATTACAGTCATATAATTAGGTTGCAACTTAAACAAACACGTGCTACGATGAATAGAACAAGGCTAGATGTAAATGCTGAAGTCGTGTACTACACAATGAAACAATGCCCCTGTCGTAACACAATGGCCTTTGCTGTGGCGCACAATACCAGCAAGATAGTAACAATCTGCTTGAAATGATCGTGTTAGTTATTCGAAAAGTTGAGAATATTTCTATATATACCAGCGTTACTCCCGTACTTTAGATAGCAGCTTCAGTGACTCGATCAGACAATCTGATCAAGCATTATCAAGCAAAATACAACTGCCTCAATTCATTCTACTCTTACGCACAACTACGAAAGTACTCAAGCGAGACACA
>JADKYC010000277.1:0-19939 GCA_019843955.1 Xylaria sp. 218_066
CCTAACCCTAACCCTAACCCTAACCCTAACCCTAACCCTAACCCTAACCCTAACCCTAACCCTAACCCTAACCCTAACCCTAACCCTAACCCTAACCCTAACCCTAACCCTAACCCTAACCCTAACCTCCCTAACGGTTAGCGGTTGCCAGCTACCGGTTAGCGGTTACTTTAAAAGCTTAAATATTTACTAACGGTTTTTTTTTTTTTTTTTTTTTTTTTTTTTTTTATAATAATAGTTTTATTTAATCTTTTTTAATAATTTATTTTTTTATATTATATATTTACTTATTTCATTTTTATTTTTTTATTTTTAATTATTTTTATTATTATTTTTTTTTTGTTTTTAAATTTATTTTAAATAAAAAATTTAATTTTTTTTATTATTATTTAATAAATTAAATATATATATAAATATCTTTATATTTATTTATCATTTTTTATTTAATGTTTTTTATTTTTTTTTATTTTTTAATTTTACTTTAAAAAAAATAATTTATAATTATATTTTAATTTTAATTAACTTATAAACTAAAACTATTTTATTATTATTATTAAATAAAGCTAGCTATTTTAATTATTTATTAATATGTTTTAATTTTTATTTATATTGTTTATTTAAAAATTATTTTACTTTATATATTTAACTTTTTTATACTATATACTTTTTTACTTTAAATTTAACTTTTATTTTAAATATTAAAATTATTTATATATATTTATATAAGCAATTAAAACCTTAAAATTATATTTATGCTATAAACTATAAATTAAGCTAAGGTTAAGGTTAAGGTTTAAGTTAAAGCTAGATTTAAAATATATACTATTGCTTTTTTTTAGCTCCTTATATATATACTACTATAGCGTAAGGTTAAAATAGAGCAACGTTTTTTTTTATTATAGCTGCTAGCCTGCTGTCCTCTCTAGCATATAAAAGTAGCATATATACGTACGGAGCCCTAAATATCTTACTTTAAGGTATTGCTGGATCTTTTACTTTATTGCTATAATAATAAACAGGGTAGCTACTATTATATTTCCTTTTATTTCTTTTTAAATTATTATTTCTTTTAATATAACTTTATATAATAAAATAAATATAAAACAAAGTTCGCGAAATAAAGATTTTTTTTATATTATTTTATAAGTATAAATATATAACAAGGTTTATAGCTTTTTTATAAAATAGAACTTTTATAACTAAAAAATATTAAACCGTATAGTTTTTTTTATAAACTATATAAGTTAAGCATATTTTTTTTCTATTTTATTATTAACTTATATTTTTATTTAGCTGGTTCTATAAAGTTTAATTATAGGCTATATAATAAGCTTGCAACCTTATAGTAGTAATACCGGAGCTATAAGTAATTTTAAAGCCCGTTTATTAAGCTTTATAACACTATAAAGCTGCTATTTAAGTTTAAGCTATAATTTATTTACGCCCGGTAGACTATATTATTTCTTAGCATATATATTTAAACCCTGGCTTTGAATATAGCGTAATAGCTCTAGAATATAGCATACTATTCGGGGTCTAGTATATTTTTAATTTGTATCCTATTTAAAAGGTCTGCTAAGTTTTATATAATATTTAGTTTTATATTTTTTATAGCTAAAGTAAGCTTTATATTTTTTATTTAAACTAGAAGCGTTAACGCTATTATAAAGTATATATTAGTAATAACTAGCTAAAAAATATTTATAAACAACTTATAAAGCTTATCCCGGTTATTTATATTATTATTATTTATAAATTATTAAAAATTTGTTTTAAACCTAGTTAAACGTTTTTAATATATTTAAAAGCAGGCTAATCTTTAGTTACTAGTATAAAAAGGCTATTCGGGCAAATATAAAAAATTAGATATAAAATTTAATATAGCTAAATTTATTTTTTAATAAATATATAACAAACATATTTTTATAAGCATACTAAATAATATATTAATATATATAAAACTTATATATATATAGCCCTAGCTAATTAAATAACGCCTGAACGCTTACTCCAACTTTTATTAAGCTATTGCTATATAATTAGTTTATTATACTTAGCTTAGGTTTATTTTATAGCAGTTTTTTTATTTTTTGTTATTTTTTTTTTCTTGTTTTTTTTAATAATAAGCAAAAAAGTATAAAATTAAACGTGCGCAAGATATATTATATTTATATATTAAAAAAGAACAAAGTAGTATATAGTTTTTAATATGGGGTAAATATACTAAAAATATAGCAAGTAAACAAAAGCAGGTATTAAACCTAGGCAGAGTATAATATTATTAAAAACAAACAAAAAAGAGAATAAAATAAAATAAAACAAAAACGGAGAAGCTTACTATTAGCATATAAACTAAATATATATTATAAAATAACGTTTTCTTTATTTTAAAAAAAAACTACGTTATAGAGCAGTTTATACTAATAAAGTTTTTTTAAAAGTTAAAAGCTAAGGCTAATAACTGTATATAATAAAGTAGCATATTTTAAAATATTTATTATAGCTAAACTAGCTTTTTTATTATATATATATTAAATAGCTATAATATTATAAATATTTTATATAAGTTATATTACAAATAACCGGTTAGTTTATACTTTTAGTTTTATTAAAAATTAGCTAAACTATAAAATTAATAAATTAATAAAACATATAAAAAAAACAATTATATAAAATGTTAAGTTTATAAATAAAATAAGCTTTTTTTTTTATTTATATTTTATTTCTCTTTTTTTTTTTTTTAGTTAATTAAGTTTAAAAGCTTTAAAAAAAAGAGATCTAGCAACTTTTAAAAAAAACTCCGACATAGCTAAAAAAACAAAAAAAAAATAAATTAAGCTAGTTTAAGTTAAACGTAAATAGCTTAAACAGCAAATTCCTTGTTTTAAAAAAAGGGGTTAAAAAATATATAAATATCCTTTACGATTATTTTAATATTATTAGAATTATTTACAATAAAATATTTTATCTATTTAATAGTAGCTGTTTATTTATTATACTTTTTTAACAAAAAAATAGCTTTGCTTATTAGCTTTTAGTATAATATAATATTAAAGCATACTATAATTGGAAAATCTAACTTTTTAAAAAAAACCTAAAGTGCTAAAAATAATTTAACAGTAGTAAAAGTTATTTTTTTATATTTCGTAAAAACTACTTTAATAAGATTGCTATTAAAAATTGAAATTTTATTATTAGCTAAATATTTCTTACGCTAACTTTTTAAATAGGGCATTTAAAAGTTTTTAATATTTTTTATAATAAATTATAAATGGCCTTTTAAAACTTTAATATTGGTATTATTATATTTCTTAACTTCGAAATTTGATTTTATATATCCCTCCTTTGTCTATTTTTTTTTATTTACTATAATAGTTTAAGGCTTAATAAAAGAAAATATTACTATTATATTAATTAAAAACAAAATAACGAGTTAATTATGTTAGTAATTATGTTATATTTATTATTAGTATAATAAAATAATTTATTTAATAAATAATTCTAGGATAAAAAAAGAAAGCTAAAAGTAGGAAGTATTATAAGATATTTATATTTAAAGATATGCTTATATAAAGTACCCTTTTTTCTAAATATATTTTTTGTCCTTAATATTTATTTTATAATAATTATACTAAAAAACTTTATAGTTATAATAATAAAACAATTTTATTGTTTTATATATGTTAAAAGTAATAATTAATAAATAGCAGCTTTTAATTAAATATATAATTGCTAGAAAAAAAAAGGGAGAAAAAGTTATATTTAAATATAAAATACTTATTAAATAAACTAATCATTTATAAATTACTGGCAAAAGTTTTTTTAATATTAACCTTAAATTAATATTATATTGTAGTTTTAGTAGAACTATACGTTTTTTATGAAATATAGGACGTAAATAAATATATAAGGGTAGTAAATTTTATATTATATGTTATATGGAAAAACAAATATCGCTTTATTTTTTTACTATTTAAATACGTAAGTTTTTTTGCTTTTTTAAAAAGAATAATACCTAACAAACCTTACTAACAAAAAAAATATATATATAGCCGGGTTTTAGTTTTTTAATAAAACTATTATACCGAGGTAACAGTTTTACTAGTATTTATCTAAGATATTATAAAAAAATACCTAGCAATTGTTTTAGACTTCCGCTTTATATTATTAATACTAAGTATTATAGGTAAAAACCCCTCCTACTGCTATTATAAGCGGGGTTTTTGTTTTTAGTAATATTAAGTTTATTTTATATAGCTTGCTAATTAATATAACAACAAATAATAAAAAAAAGTACTATTTAACAATATATAAAAATTAATAGTAAAGTTAATTATATCTTTTATATGCTAAATAAGGTAACAATTTTTTAATAGCTAGTTAATATAATTCTAAATAAATAATATAACGTATAAAAAAATAAAAAAACGTACTTAAGTTTAACAAACCTACCGCTATAATAAAAAACTATTTAATAAATAAATCTTTAATATATTTTATTAAGTTCTTTATATATATAAATAAGGTATATTTTTTTTTTTTATATATTTATATATATTTTTTTTTTTTTTTTTAATATATATAAGTTTATTTTTAGTAATATTAAGTTCATCTTATATAGCTTACTAGTTAATATAACAATAAATAGCAAGAAATAATACTATTTAACAATATATAAATTAATAGCAAGGTTAATTATATTTTTTATATATTAAATAAAGTAGCAATTTTTTAGTAGCTAGTTAGTATAATTTTAAGTAAGTATATATATATAAAAAAATTTAAAATATATTTAAGTTTAATAAACCTACTGCTAATAAATAGAAAAGCTACTAGTAAAGCTACTTTATTAAGTCCTTTAACTTATATAACGTTATTATAATCGTTAAAAAGATTTTTATGTTATATTTTTTTTGCTTAGCTTGCTTTTTTATAATTTTTTTTATTTTACTAACTTATTGCTCGATTTACTATTATATTTTTACGTTATATTAGCTTAAATAGTATTATTGCTTTATAAACTGCTCTACTTTTTTATTAATTTGCTATATTTTATATTTAATATAGTTTACGCTTTATAACTAAGCAGCGTAGTTTGTTAATAATTTAAGCTTAAAAACAAAAAAATAAACGTTTTACTATTTATTTTTGTTTTATTATTAAAAACGGCCCTTTTTTTATACTATAGCTTAAACTTTTTGTTAACGCGTTTATATACGCTTTAAAATAATATAATTTATTAAATTAATAGCTTTTTATTATTTTTATGCTATTGCTAACTATACTATATATTTAGTTATATGTTAGTTTTTGTTCTGCTGTTTTTTTTTTACTGTTTATACTACTTTTTCTGCTTTTTATTTTTTTTATTTTATTTTTACTTGTTTAACTTTTATAAAATTATAACGTTTTTATTATTTTAGCTTTAATGTAGCTATATTACGCTAGAACTAGCAAATAGTAGTATTTATATATATAAAGCATTTTAAACTTAATAACTTAGCTTTAATTTTTTAAAGCTTTTCCTGTTATTTTACTATATTTTTAGTAATAAAGTTTTAGCTAAATATAGCCGGTAAATAGTTTTAAGTATATAAAACTGGGCGCTTATAAATAAAGCAACCGGCTTTTTAGATTAAAATGCTATTTTTATTATAAAAATACTATAGCTGTTTTTTGTTAACGTATAATAAATCTAAATATATAAGCAAAAAATAAAAAATAGAAAATAGCTTATATTTTATAGGTAGTTTATATTAAATATATAGCTATAAAGCTAAAAAACTAAATAAATTTTATAAAGATAAGCTTTTATTTTATAAAACTTTAAGTTGCTAATAGCTAAAGTATTAACTTTATATAAAGTATATTTAACAATAATATATATAATATAGTTATTTAAATTGCTATTTTTATTAAAATAAAATATAAAATAGCTAAAAAAAATAAAATTAATAGTAATAATAGTACTATTTATATTTTAAGACTATAATAAAGCTATTATAATAAAGTATATTTTAATAGTAAATAAAGCAGTATAATAATAATAAGCAAAATAACATACTAACAACAATAATAAAAGTAATATAATAATAAAATGTAGTAATAAAGTGCAATAATAAAATATAGCAATAATAATAATAAATAAGCAAAAAAAGCTTATAATCAAATATAGAAATTAAAAAATAAAAATAATAAAAAAAAATAAAGATTAAGAAAGGTAAGAAAAAAAAGCTAAATATATATACTTAGTAAGAAAAAAAGTAATTAATATAAAAGTAAATATTATAAAAGTAATAAATATAAAAGTATTTATTATAAATAAATATTAAATCGGTAGTTAGTAAACATTTCTACTTAAATTTATATATTTTTATATAAAAACTTCTTATTTTTTTACCCCATATTTATTTATATTTACTTTTTTATATTTACTTTTTTATTTACTTTTTTATTCTTTATATATATTTATTTTATTATAATTATTAAAATTTAGCCTTATTATTTACTATAACTATTATTTTTATTAACTATTATAGTTATTAGCTTTATTATTTATTATAATTATTATTTTTATTATTTATTATAATTATTATCCTTATTAACTATTACAATTATTAGCTTTATTATTTATTATAATTATTATTTTTGTTATTTATTATAATTATTATTTTTATTAACTATTATAATTATTAGCTTTATTATTTATTATAATTATTATTTTTATTAACTACTATAGTTATTAACTTTATTATTTAATATATTTAATTTAGCTGCTATTTTTAATAAAAGATATAAACTTGCCCGCTATTATTTTACCGCTAACTATTATTTAATACATTATTGCTTAAACTAAAATATTTTGCACTTTTATCTTATCTCTTTTTTTTACTTAAAAAAACACTTATAGCTTAGCAGCTTTATTTATTTTAAAAAATATTAGCCTTTATATTTTTCTAACTATATAGCAACTACTCTATTAATCTTACTACTACTTTTAACACTAATAAAAACAATAACCCCAATATTAATAAAAACAATAATAATAAAAATAACAATAATAAAAACAACAATAATAATACTAACAATAATAACACTAACAATAATAACATTAATAATAATAACATTAATAATAATAATATTAATAATAATAATAATATTAACAACTTATTAATAACAACAGCAGATTTAAAACCGGTTTTTAATATAATAGTAAACAATCCTACAATAGTACTTAACTTTTTTAAACTAAAAAAAGTTAAACTTAAGTATTTTAATAATAATAGCTTTAAAAAAGTTAATAATAAAGTAAAAAATATAAAGTATTATATCTATTGTCTTTTTTATATTAAAATATATAATATTTTTTGTTATATTAGCAATTTTATTTATTGCCCTATTGCTTATTATTGTTACCCTAAAACTTTAACATAAACAAAATAAAATAATATTAGCTATTATACGTTTTTAGTAAAATATATAATATAATTTATTACTTATTAGATTTAAATATTAACAAGTTTATATATTTTAATAACCTTTGTTTATAAGTTATATATAATAACCTTTTGTTTATTATATAAGCGCTATAACTATAACTAATAAAATAAATAATATAACTTCTTACTTATTAAGCTTAAATATTAATAAGGTTATATATTTTAATAACTCGTTTTTTAATTATATATAATAATTTTTTATTTATTGTTTTAACGTAATAACTTTAACTAATAAAATAAATAATATAGTATATTGCCTATTAAGCTTAAATGCTAAAAGTTTTACGTGTTTATTTAAATAGCTTATTTATAAATTATATATACTGCTTTTTTGTTTATTATTTTTATACTACTACTAAAACTTTAGCATAAACAATATAAAATAACGTTAGCTATTATACCGTTTTAAAAAAATAAGTTAAATAGTTTATTATTTATTAAGTTTAAATATTAATAGCTTTATATATTTTAATACCCTTTATTAAAATAATATTATAACTAACTTTTAAGTTTTATAGTATATTTAGTATAAATTAAAGTTTATATATAGTAAACTTATTATTACTATTATAGGCTATTAAATAAAAACAATAAAGAAAAACGGTAAATATGTTTAAAGTTTTATATATAATATTTAAATAAAAAAACTTATATAAATTTATATATATAGCTAGCATATAGCCAGGGCTAGCTTATGTTTATATATATATATATACGCTTATATATAGTTTTATATAAATAAAATAACTTAACTTTTAATTGTATTTCTTTATACTGCTAACTACTGTTTAAAACTTTTATTTTATATTTAAATATTTTTTATTATTTTTATTATAGTAGTAGCTTGAAAATTAATTAACTACGTATATATAGCTTATATATATAGTTATTTTTTTAGCTTCCTTTTTTTTTTTTTTTTTTTTCTTTTTTTTTTTTTTTTCTTCTAAGTTATTATGTTCTTTTTAATAAACGTTAAAAAACAACCGTACTATATACTACCTGTTATAAACTGTTTATAGCATTTTATAGTTAAAACTATATATTTTTATTAAAATATTTTTGTTAGTTTATAAAATGCTGCTTAAAAAAAACTAGTAGCTAAGTAATAATAGCTAGCTTTAATATATAACTTTATATTAAAGTATTAAAAAAATAACTAAGTACGTTTTAAATTAAATAATAACGAAGTATATATAAATAAAAACAAAGGGAAAAAACGCTTTTAAATGCTAACTTTACTTTATACTTTTAATATATTAAAATAAAAAGAACTTTTTTAAATGTTAACCTTATTTTATATTTTTAATATATTAAAGTAGAAAAAATATTTTTAAGCTAAAGATTTTAAAGTAAAAAGAATACTTTTAAATATTAAACTTATTTTACGTTTTTAGTATTAATAATTTATAATAAAGCTAAACTAAAAAAAAAATTGTTATTATTAATAAAACCACAAGCTTTATAATAACGATTACTTTTTATAAAGATTAGCATATATATTACTACGTTTAATATAATTAAAAAAACAAAGTATTACTAATAACCTTACAGAAATATTTTTGCAAACATTAGTTGTTATATAACATTTAAAATAAAGCTTTTAAAAATAATATAACTCCGTTAATATTAATATATATATTTTAAATATAAAATTTAACTTAAAAAAATAGTTATAAATTTTTATATAACTATTACTTAGTAATTTTTTTTATAAAACTATTAACTATATAGCTTATATTCTTTTAAAATATATTTATTTTCTATTACTAAAACTTTTAGTTTATTTTATACTTATTTTTTTCGAGCTTTATGTTTTATATATTTTTAAAATTATACGTAGAAGCTAATATATTGTCTTTTACTATTTGTTTTATTAGCCGAAATCTATACAATAAGTTAAAAAATAAAATAGTAGGAATTTTAATAAAATTCATTTTAAAGCAAATAAAAAATAAAGCTAGGGCTTAAAATATACTTAAATCTAAAGCTTTAACAAATAATAAAATAGCTAGCTATATTATTATTTTGTGTTTATTAAATAAGCTTACTTTATTTTTTAGTATATAAAAGTAATTTATAAAATTGCTAGCAATAATTTTAGTTAATTTTATAAAAAAAGTAGCATTATACTAATATTGCTTAAAAAAAGTAAAAATATTAAAGTCCAAAATTAAGCAGTTATTTTAAAAACACTTCTATAAAAAGTATTCTACGTTAGCTTTTATTAACATTTATAATATAAAATTACTATAAAAAACTATTTTATATAAAAATAAAATAATAATAGCTTTTTTTAAATTTTAGAATTAATTTTATAATAAATAAACCTTATTAAATATTTATATATTATATTAAGCTTTAAAATTCTAAGCTTTAATAATAGCTAACTAGTTTTTTTTACGCTAAAATAAAATATTATAAGTTATATAAAAAGCTGGATATTTTATATAATACTTAAAATAAAGCAGTTTTAATAGCTTAATATGCTTGAAAAAAAATTTAACGCTTTTATAATAGTTATTATGTTATAATAAAAAGCTTAGTTTTATTAGCTAATAAATAGTTAAATAATAAAAATGCTTTAAATTTAAAAAGCTTAAAATAAAAAAAATACTTTTAAATACTAACTTTACCCTACGTTTATACTATAGTAGAAAAACTATTAAAATTGCTTTACAGTTTTAATATATTAAAATATAAAAAGTACTTTAAAGCTAAAAAAGTTAAAATAGAAAAAACGTGTTTAAGTTAAAAATTTTAAAATAAAAAAAACGCTTTTAAGCTAAAGAGGTTAAAATAAAAAAAACGCTTTTAGGTACTAAAATTACTTTATACTTTTAGTATTTTAGAATATAAGAAATGCTTTAAATTTAAAAAAATTAAAATAAAAAAAACGTTTTTAAATACTGAAATTATTTTATGCTTTTAATATATTAAAGTAAAAAGAATATTTTTAAATATTAAAATTATTTTATACTTTTAATATATTAAAGTAGAAAAAATATTTTTAAATATTAAAATTATTTTATGTTTTTAATATTTTAAAATATAAAAAATGTTTTAAATCTAAGCAGGTCGAAGTAAAAAAAACATTTTTAAATATTAAAATTACTTTACGCTTTTAATATATTAAAATAAAAAGAATATTTTCGGATGCTAAAATTACTTTATATTTTTAATATTTTAAAATATAAAGAATACTTTAAGTTTAAGTAAATTAAAGTAGAAAAAACGCTTTTAGATATTAAAATTGCTTTATGCTTTTAGTATATTAAAATAAAAAAAATATTTTTAAACCGCAAAATTAGAACAAACAACTAAATACGTTTTTAATTAAAAAATAATAAAACGTATAAAAATAGAAAGAACACTTTTAAATGCCAAACCTATTTTACGCTTTCTATATATTAAAATAGAAAAAATATTTTTAAATGCTAAAATTGCTTTATACCTCTAATATTTTAAAGTATAAAAAGTGCTTCAAATCTAAAAAAATTAAAATAAAAAAAGCACTTTTAAATACTAAAATTGCCCTACGTTTTCTATATATTAAAGTAAAAAGAATACTTTTAGATATTAAAATTACCTTACGCTTTTAATATTTTAAAGTGCAGAAAATACTTCAAATTTAAGCAAGTTAAAGTAAAAAAAACGCTTTTAAATGCTAAAATTATCTTATACTTTTAGTATATTAAAATATAAAAAATATTTTAAATTTAAAAAAATTAAAATAAAAAAAACCCTTTTAAATATTAAACTTGCTTTATATTTCTAGTATTTTAAAATATAAAAAATGCTTTAAGTCTAAATAGATTAAAATAAAAAGAACGCTTTTAGGCTAAAGAAATAAAAATAGAAAAAATACCTCTAAACTAAATAAATAAAAATAGAAAAACTACTTTCGGATATTAAACCTACTTTACGTTTATTTTAAAATAGCAGAAATATTTTAAATTTAAAGAAATCAAAATAAAAAAAACGCTTTTAAGCTACGGAGTTAGAACAAACAACTAAATATGTTTTTGATTAAAAGATAATAAACCTACCTTAAGCTTTTAATATATTAAAATAAAAAAAACGCCTCTAAACCGAACAAATAAAAATAGAAAAAACCTTTTTAAATATTAACCTTATTTTACACCTCTAATATTTTAAAATATAAGAAATGTTTTAAATCTAAGCAGGTTAAAGTAGAAAAAACACTTTTAAATATTAAACTTACCTTATACCTTTAATATATTAAAGTAAAAAAAACCTTTCTAAACCGAGGAGTTAAAACAAGTAACTAAATATATATTTAATCGAAAAATAATAAAACGTACAAAACTAAAAAAAACGTTTCTAATATATTAAAATAAAAAAAACGCTTTTAAACTAACAAAGTTAAAATAAAAAAAATACTTTTAAATATTAAAATTGCTTTATATTTTTAATATTTTAAAATATAAAAAATGCTTTAAATCTAAGCAGGTTAAGGTAGAAAAACTACTTTCGGATATTAACCTTACCCTATACTTTTAAACTAAGGAGTTAAAACAAGCAACTAAATATGTTTTAAATCGAAAAATAACAAACTTGCCCTAGGCCTCTAATATATTAAAATAAAAAAAACGCTTTTAAACTAAACAAATAAAAACGGAAAAAACTTTTCTAAATGCTAACCTTGCCTTATACCTCTAGTATTTTAAAATATAAAAAATATTTTAAATTTAAACAAGTTAAAGTAGAAAAAACGCTTTTAAATATTAAAATTGCCCTACGCTTTTAATATATTAAAGTATAAAAAGTGCTTTAAATTTAAAAAAATTAAAATAAAAAAAACACTTTTAAATACTAACCTCGCTTTATACTTTTAGTATATTATATTAAAGTATAAAAAATGCTATAAGTTTAAAAAGATCGAAATAAAAAGAATACTTTTATAACTTAAAATTGCTTTATATTTATACTAATATAAAAAGAGCACTTTAAAACTAAGAATATTAATATAAAAAAATTACTATTAAGCTAAACAAATAAAAATAAAAAACATGCTTTTAAGCTAAAAAAATAAAAACAAAAAACGCGCTTTAGCTGCTAACCTTATTTTACGCTTTTTATATATTAAAATAAAAAGAACGCTGCTAAGCTAAAAAAATAAAAATAGAAAAAACGCCTTTAAGCTAACGAAATAAAAGTAAAAAAAATATATTTAAACTAGCAAAATAAACTAGTCTAAGTAAAAAATACTATATCTTACACTAAAAAGTTAAAAAAAGCAAGTATATATATTTTAAATTAAATAATAACAAAGATTATATAAATAAAAAGAACGTTACTAAATGCTATATTATAGTTAAAAAAAATAGCAATTCTATTAAGCAGCTACTATATATATATATTTTCCTACCTACCGACTACTTTTTTATCCGCTTTTCTATCTCTTTCTATATTTGTTTATTTTTTGCCCCCGAATTACTAGCTTTCTTTTTTTTTATAATAAGCAACAGTATAAGTTAAACACCTACTTAAAACAATATATAAATCTCCCGCTTTTAAAAAAGCACTATTTATAAAACACCTTAAAAGTTATTTTATATAAAAAACACAAACTTAACAAAGTAGCAATACTTCGGTGCTTAAAATAAAATGAGAATAGATAAAAAGTATTTAAAAAAAATCGATAATCTAAAAAAAAAAAAAAAAATAAAAAAAAAAACTACGCTACAGCAACCTAAAATAAGCATTAAAATATTATATACACTTCTCCTATAAAAAAGCTATTATATAATATGCCGGGCAAAAAAAATATAAATTAACTAATAGCTAAATATAACTAAATATAGTTATAAAACAAAGATTAAATAAAAATAAAAAAAAAATAACACAAAAACTTATATTAACAAAACCGAGCTAAAATTTTTAGAAGCTTTTTATATTATTAAAAATACAAAAAATAAATATAAATAATATTATTTTATTTAAACTTTGTATTATAATAAGGTTATATTAACTAAGTTTGCCTATATTGTTTGCCTAACTAAAAAAACATATTTTATTAAAGCGTTAAAAAAAAGGCACTTTTATAGCAAAAAAATAGCAATTCTATAATAAAAAAACAGCAGTTCTATAAAAATATATTATTATTATATAAAAAACTTAATTATTAAAAAGCGTATTTTATTTTTTTATTTATTAAATTTTTTTAAATAAACGTTATAAAATAATTATACTAACTTATTAGTTTTTTAGCCTACTTATTTAACCTTTATTTTTAATATTTTAGCTAGCTACTTTAGCCTTTCTTTTATATTAATATTAACCTTGCTTAATAAACTTAATATAGCTATAACTTTAATATTAAACCTTTTTTCTTTTAAGCTATTTACTATATATTAAGCTAGCTTGTTTATTAAAACGTCCTAATATATATATAGCTTCTTTAAGCTTTTCTGCTTATAGTCCTATTTTTTTTAATACTATTTGTTATAAACCGCTTATAATATCTTATAGTTAAAATATTTTAAATACGCTTATAATAGCTATTTTATAAATATTATATTTAGCTACTTAGCTAGTTAACAGCTTATGTTTTAACTTTTAATTGCCTTTTTATAATATTCTACGCTATACTATTACTACGTTTTATATTTATAAACTTTATTAAAATAAATAAAATAAATTATTAGCAGTATTAGCAGCTATTCTATAAACTGCTGCTATTCTTTATATTTTATTATAACTGCTTTCTATTTCGTTAATTTAGCCTATTTCCGCTTCTCTTTATTCTACCGTACGTTTAAATAAATAGTAAGCCTAACTATATTTATATTATTTATTATTAACTTAGCTTCTTTGTTTATATATTTATTTTTTTCTTCTTTTTTTTTTTTTACTAGTACCCCTATTTTTATAGCTACTTCTAGTACCTCCTTTTTTTTTTTTTTTTTTTTTTTTTTTTTTTTTTTAATTTTTTTTTTTTTTTTTTTTTTTTTATTTTTTTTTTTTTTTTTTTTTTTTTTTTTTTTTTTTTTTTTCCTCTTTTCTTTCTGCTTTTTTTTTTGCTAACGCTAGCTTATTTTATTTTTAACACTAGTTATAGTATATTTTTTTTACTTTATATTTAGTTTAATTTATTTTTTTATCTATTATTTTATTTAATATTGCTTGCTAATATTATAGTTTTTTTATAAACTTTTTTATTTTTACTTTTAGCGGCAGCTTTTTTTTAGCTTAATATATCTATTTAGTTTTTTTTTAAGCTAGCTGCTTACTTAAGCACTATAGTTTATTTAACTTTTATAAAAACATTAGCGCAGTTTTATTTTTTAGCTATAATAATATATTTTTATAAGCTAGCGCATTAATTTTATTATTATTTAAGCTCGAACTTTTAGCTTATAGGTATATAATAATAGCCTTATTAAGCCTGCTGTTTTAGCTTATATAGCTATTTTTTTAAGCGTAGTTTTATAATTGTTATAAAATAACAGCATAAATAATTTTTTAAATATTAAATATATTTACTTTAGCTTTTAGCGCACTTATAGCTATAATAAACTATTTTTTATTTATTTAGTTTTAAAAAATTGCTTTTTTTTTTTTGTTGTTTTTTATAGCGCTATAATAAATAATATAACTTAGCTTATAGCTTAGCGCTTTAATTTATTTTATTATATTGTTATAAATAATAATTTTATTGCTGTTTATATTATATTAAGCCTTTATTTGTTTAGCTTTTTTAGCTATAATAGCTATAAATAATAAATAGCTATTTATAGCTATATATTAAATATTATATTATATATTAGCTTATATTATTAAAAACTAAAATAGTTTAGCTTTAGTTTTATTAATAGAAATAATATAATAAAATAACTTTTTATTTTATAGTAGTAGTATAACTATTAAAAAAACTTTTTATATTTTATTTTTAGCTAAAATACTTTTAAGCTATAAAAAGTAGTAATAAAACTATATTATTTTTAATATATTTTTTTTAACTATATTTAAAATTATATAATATTTATTAATTATAATATAGTTTAGCTATATAATATTATATGCTTAATTTAAAAACTATTAAAATATTTTTATAACTATTATTTTAAATATTATAAAAATAATAGCTATAGCTAAGTTTAGCAGCTTTATAGCTTAAAAAATTTTAGCTATAATTTATAACGCTTTATATTGTTATATTATATTTTGCTATAATAAAAAAAGTAGTATTATTATAATAATTATTTTGTTTAAGCTTATATACGTTAGTAATAAGAATAATAAGCTTTTATTGCTGCTAGTGCTTATTATTTAAATAATTAAGTTATAGCTTAACTAAATTATATATATAACTGCTTTTTACTCCGGCTAAAATATAGCTTTAAAGTTATTAAGTATTTAATAAAGTTGCTATATTATATTTATTTTTATAAACTATTATAGCTATTTTACTTAAGCTTAATTTATTTTACTTATAAATAATAATATTTTTTTTTTATTAAAAAATACGTTTTATATTATTTTTAGCTTAAATAGTTAATATTACTATAAACTAATATTTTAAAACTAGTTTTATTATTATATTATATTAAATAAGCTTTGTTAAAGCTTTTATATATATATTGTTTATATTATATATATATTATATGCAGCTTATAAATTTATAACGTTATTTTTATTTTTATTCCTATTTTTATTTTTGTTACTATTGTTGTTTTTTTTATTTTTATTAATTATTTTAAAGCTAATTTTAATAATATAATAATAAATAATTATAATTATAATATATTACTATATATTTATATTAATAAAAAAGCTTAATAGCTAGTTTATATAAAATTTAAAAATATGTTATATTTAGTTGCTTATTTATATAATATACTATAAGTTTTAAATAACTATACTATTTTTATTTTTATTTTTAAAATTTTTAAAGTTTTTAAAGTTTTTATTATTTTTATTATTTTTATTAGCTTTATTGTTTTTTTTTATATATTTATTTTTATACCTGTTTTTATTTTTATTTTTGTTTTTATTAATAGCTTTTTTTTTTTTATAGTAGCTAGTAATAATATTAGCTACTTATAAATATAAGTTTAGCTGCTAAATAAACTAAATTATTTTTTATATAGTTTGCTAAAATAATAATATAAGTTATAAATATTATATAAATAGCTTTTTTATTTTTATTAATAAATATTAATATATTATTTTAGTTATTTATTATAAATAGTAGCTTTTATAGTAATAGCTAATAAAATAAATAAAGCTTTAATAAATAAAAATATTTTAAGTATTTTTAGCTTTAATATTATAAATATATAAGCTAAATATTTTAAATGTTTATTTAAGCTAGCTAGCTATTAAATATATTAATATAAAAAGTTACTAATAAAAGTTTTTAAACGTAGCTTTATACGCTTATATTATGCTACTATAATAAATATAGCGTGCTACCGCCTACTTTTAGCCTTTTGTTTTAGTAGGGAGCTAGACTTTATAAAATGCTATTTTTATTATTATATACTTGCCTAGCTATTTTAAGCTTAATATGCTGCTTATATTTTAATAGTTCTATTTATTAATAAAAAATAAATACTTTATTTAACTATTTGCTAAGTTATTTTTTAGCTATATTTAGTTAATTAAAAAAAATATAAGAGCTATATTTAATATTGCTTTTTTTGCTATTTTTATTTTTATTTTTATTTTTATTTTTGTTTTTATTTTTATTTTTATTTTTATTTTTACTTTTATTTTTATTTTTGCTCCTATTTTTATTTTTATTTTAATTTTAGTAGCTACTAATAAAAAAAGTAGCTTTTGTTTAAGCAGCGTTTTAGTTTTAATAATTAACATAGTAATAATATTATATAGCTTTAATATTTTAAAGCGGACGTTATAATAAAAAATTTAGTTTTTTTATTAGTTAATAACGCTTTTTTTAAATAATTTAAATATAATAGCTATATTATATACTTAAGTACTATAAATTTAGTTAATCGGTATAAGCTTTATTTTATTAAATAATAAGGTTAAAAATTGCTAGACTATAAGCTATATAAACGCTTATAAGCTAGGGTTTGCTTTTTAGGTTACGTTTTTGTTTATATTTTTTTTTTTTTGCTTTATTTATACAGCTATTTTTAGTACGTAAAAGCTTTAGGTTAAAATAAAATAGCATATAACTTTAATAATACTTAAATAAATTATTATATAATTTTTTATTTTAGTTTATTTATTATTATTTATAATATTTATAGCTATAAATATATTAACAAATATATTTTTATATAATAACGTTTTAACTGGGTAGTCCAAAATAGCTAGCGAAAAATTAAATATAATAATATTAAGCTATACTTTTTAAGCTTTATTACTTTTATATTAAGCTATTTTAACTATATAAACTTTAATAACGTTTAGCTATTTATTTTATTAACTAGTTAGCTAATATAATAATAGCTTGTTATTATTATTATTGCTATATTATTTTTTAAGCTGCTATAAATATATAAATATTTAATTAAAATAGCTAATATATTAGTTTAATAACTAAGGGCTTATTTTAAGCTTTTATAGCTTAGTAAGTTTAAGTTTTATTATATTAAAATATATAAAGTTAAATAAAACGTTTAAACTAAACTTAAATAATTAAGCTATTATATACGCTTTTTAGATTATTTGCTATATATTGTTTTAAACTATTTAAAATATTTTTTGTTTTTTTTTTAGCGCGTTTATTTATTTATTTTAGCCCGATTATATAGCTACAGCTTATATTTAGGCCTTTTTTTTATTACTAAAAAACTTTTCGAAATATTTAGTTTAGCTTAGTTGCTAAATAAAAAAGTTTATTTTTTTTATATTGTTTTTTAGCTTATTGCTATTTTATATTTTAAGTTAGTTAAAGCAGATATAAATAAAATAAGTTAATTAGCATATTAACATTTTAAGCGTTTTAAATATTTTAAATAACTTAGCTTATAGTAGCTTATTAGCGTTATTAGTTTTATTATTATTATTATTATTATTATTGCTACTATTGTTATTATTATTGTTATTATTGTTTTTTTTTTTGCTATAAAAAAAAAAAGGACGTTTAATTTTAAACTAGCTATTAGTAGCTTAATTTATAAAAAATTGCTAGTATTAAACTTTTTCTCGCTATAGGGTACTATATGTTTTATTAGTGCTACTTTATTAATTTAGCTATCCGCGTATTTTATAATTAGCTTATTTATACGTTATATAATAATATTTTTAAATGTTTTTTATTTGTTATAATATATATAAATATTTAAAATATATTAATTTATTAAATATAAGCTTATAAAAAATAAAAATAAAAGCGCTATAAAATAGTAGGTATAAAAACGTTTTTAAATTTTATTAAATATAGGCTATAGCTAGGAGTTTTTATATATTGTTTATAATAGCGCGCTAGTTTTTAAAGTTAATTTTATAGTGCTTATAACTTTTTAAATAGCTTATAACTTTGTTTATAATAATTATATATTAGCAGCTTTTATAAATAATAATATAATATATAAGCAGAAAAATAAAAAAGGATATAGTATTTATTATATTTGTTTTTTAGTAAAAATAATATAAAAAATAGTATATTTATATAGTAAAATAAAAAAAAAAAAAAAAAAAAAAAAAAAGCAAAAAACTAAAATAAATAAAAAAATATAGTATAGCTTATATTTTTATTATTATATTTTGCTATTTTTTAGTATTTTTTTATTTTTTTTTGTTTTTGTTTTTTTAGTTTTTTTTTTTTTTTTTTATGTTTTTTTTTTTTTTTTTTTTTTTTTTTTTTTTTTTTTCTTTTAAATTATCGTATTTTTTTTAATAAACATTAAAAAACAACCATACTATATACTACCTATTATAAACCGCTTATAGCATTTTATAGTTAAAGCTATATATTTTTATTAAAGTATTTTTATTAGTTTACGAAATATTGCTTAAAGAAAACTAGCAGCTAAGCAATAATAGCTAGCCTTAATATACAACTTTATATTAAAATGTTAAAAAAGCAACTAAATATATTTTAAATTAAATAATAATAAAGTATATATAAAAAAAAAAAAAAAAAAAAAGCTTTTAAATATTAATCTTATTTTATATTTTTAATATATTAAAATGGAAAAAACTTTTTTAAATATTAACTTTACTTTATATTTTTAATATATTAAAATAAAAAAAACGCTTTTAAGCTAAAAATTTCGAAATAAAAAAAGCGTTTTTAAATATTAAACTTATTTTATATTTTTAATATTAATAGTCTATAATAAAACTAAACTAAAAAAAAAATTATTATTATTAATAAAACTACAAACTTTATAATAGCAATTACTTTTTATAAAAATTAATATATATATTACTATATTTAATATAACTAAAAAAACAAAATATTACTAATAATTTTACAAAAATATTTTTATAAATAT
>JADKYC010000278.1:0-19907 GCA_019843955.1 Xylaria sp. 218_066
TCTTATTTAATATTTTAAATATTAAAATAAAATAATTTAACTAAGTATAAATAAACAATAAAAATAACTATAACTTAAAATAACTATTTAAAAAGGTTATAAAAAAGCTATTATAAAATAAGCCCTAGTAATAAATATACTATATTTATTATAACACTATTAAATTATAAAAAGTTCTTAAAGCTCTAACTATTATAGCTTATTAAAAAATAAAGTATAACACTAGGTATAACGGCTTAAAAATAATAAAAACGTTAAAAATATTATAATAAATAATTTATAGCTAAATCTATATTTAAGGATATAGTTTAATAATTAAATAGCAGTAAATTAAGCAGTTAATATTTTTACTATTTAGCTTAAAATATAATTTATTTTAAGTATAAAAGCATAGTAATATTAATAGCTCTTAAAGTAGCTAAATACCTTATTATCTAATTAATAATATATATAAATAGATTAATAAGATTTCTATTGTTTTTATTTATTATTTAGCAAAACTATAGCTAAAAGAACAGGTTTAACAAAATTAGCGGGAAAAAAAAACTTTAAAAGTTTAATAAAGTTTAAAGTATAAATAAATATTAATTTAGCAACCGTTATTTATAAATAGTTGCAAATAAAATAACCTAGTATAAAGAAGCCTATAAGGCTTAAAGCTTTATAATAATCCTATAGCAAGCTATTAAAGCTATTATAATATATAATAAGGTATTAGTTTTAAATATTATTACTTAAAGTTTAAAATATATATTAATCCTAAATAAAAGCTTATATTTAATTTAAATGTTTATAGTATAAAAGTTAGGCAAGTTATAGGTTAAACAACCTATAGCTAAAGTTTTTTTTTAAAAATAATAATAGTTAAACTTAACTTTAGTTTAATATTATAAAAAAATATAAAAAGTATAAAATAAATAGGAGCTTTAGCGCTAATAAAATATTATTACTTTTATTGTTTTTTTATTTATTTAATAAAATAAAGCTAGATTTTTATTTAACTTTTAATTTTAAAGTTTTTTGCAAGCTAACCTAAGTTAAAAACATTATTAAGTAAGAAGTTTAGCTAAAGCGGTATATTTATTAAACTATAATATAAATATCCTAAAAAAGGTTTATAAAGAATAAAAATCTTTAATAAAACAAAAAAATAAAAGTTTTTTTAATTTTAATTTTTAATATAAATATAAACTATAAAAATATAGCTTATTAATCTTTTAGTCCTTTGAAATTTAAAGCTAAAAGTACTAAAAAAGTTACTATAAAGATTAACTTATTATTTTAAGCTTATAAAAAGTAATATAAGTTTAGTTTAATATATTTTATATATATGCTAAAATATATAGCTTTAATAATAGCTACTAAGTTATTAACCTAGTTAAGTAAAATATTTAAATATAAAAAAACCTTTTTATATTATTTTATAAGCAAGTTAGCAGTATTAAGCTTATAAAATAACACCTTTTAGTAAAATAATATATTACTACGGGTAATAATTTATTAATAATAGGGCAATCTATAGCTTAATAAAGCTTTATATTTAAAAAAATAAGTTCTATAGTTTAACGCTCGCTAAAATATTAATTAAAAATTTCTTTAGCTTAAAATATAAGCTATTTTTACTTAAAAAAGTGCTAGTAGTTATAAGTTTATATAAAACTTATAGCTATTAGAGTAAATAGCTAATAGTATAGCTATTTATAAATATAAAAGAACTAGCTTATAGTAATTAAACGTTTATAGTAATATTGCTTTTTAATTTTTTAATGTTAGCTTTTTTTATTATATTAAAATAAAATTTAATAAGCGTTAGATTATTTATTTATTAAAATTATAAATTTTTTATTAGTAAGAAAAGTTAGGCCTTTATAAGCTTTTATTAGTTAATATAATATACTAATTATAAGTACTATATAATAATATAACTTAGTTTAAAAAAAGCTAAAATAAAACTAATAATAATATTATTATATTAATTTTAAATAAAGTTATATTTATTATAGCTTATATAAAGCGCAGTAAGGTATAAATAGTACTATAAATATTGTTTAAAGGATATGTTAAACTCCTAGGAAACTAGGCTAAATAACAAAAAGCTTATAACTTAAATTTACTCGGGGGTATTTAAGCTGTTTAAACAAATATTTACAATAAGCCTAATATAATTTTTAAAATTATTTAAATAAAAAACGTAAGCTAGGTTTAAACTATTATAAAATAAGTTAGTTTTATTTTATTAATAACTTTACTATAATAGTAATTTAGCTTAATATAAAAAAAACTACTAATTTAGATAATTAGTTTTTATAGCTATCTAACTAGGCAATATTATAATATTACTATTTATTAAATAATAGCTAAACGCTTCTAAGTTAAAATTTATATTAGAACGTAGTAATACTTTTTATATGTTATAAATAAATATAAATAAGCTTTAGCTTTATATTTTAGCTAGCAATTTTACTATTAGGCTTAAAATATTTAGTAATATTTTATATATTATAATTTTAATATATATAAAATTAAATCCTTTATAAACAATTTAGCTATATAAAAAAGTTTTATAAATAGTAAAGTAGCTTTATTATTATAATTTATTAAAAGTAAACTTTTTTTTGCTTTAATTTTTTATATTTTTTTTACTATAATAAAAAGTTAATAAAAAAATTCTCTTTGACTTTTTTTGTTATTTTTTATTTTTAGAGTAAGCTTTTTTAAGCTTAAAAAAAAAAAAAAGCAAAAGTAAAATAAAGGAAATTAAGCTTACTACTAGTATTAATTAAGGGCTATAGTTATAATAAACTTAGTAAACAAAAGGTTAGTTATTTTATAAAAGTTATATTAAAAAAAATATAAAGTAAGCTATATTAGTTATAAAAAAAATATATAAAACAAAAAAAAAATAATAATATAAAAAATGCTACCTTAAATAAAATAAAAAAGATTTTTTATTAGGTAAGTTATATTATAACTATAGTTATAATAGTTTTAATAAGTAAAAAATACTATAACTATAGCAGTATTAATAAGTAAAAGGTGCTAGGGTTATAACAATTTTTATAATAAACTTAAAAAAGATTATTTTATAGTAGTTATTTTAAAAAAAAATACTTTAAAAGCTTTTAGTTTAATTTAAATATAAAATAAGTTTTATAAAATAAATAAATTTTTAACTTATAAAGCAAATATCTTAGCAATAAAAAAACTTTTAAAAGTAAAACTAATATAAAAATATAGCTAGAACTATAAACTATATATTAGATATATATAGGAAATAATATTATTAAAACAAAAAAAGAATTTTTTAAAAAACTTTAAACTGTGTTTTAAAGCAAACCTTGTTTAACAAGTAGCTAAGAAAGGTGCTATTTACTTTTATTAATATATTTTCTAATACGTTTTAGGAGCTGCTAAAAGTTTTAAATAGTGCCCGCTATAAGTTTGAAAGGCCTTATATATAAATATAAAGTAAACTAGCCCAAAAAGCTATTTTTTAATAGTATAGCTTTATTTAAATAAAAAAGCAACAGTTTTTAAAAAGTAGTTATAAGATAAAAATAAAAAAAAAGCTTTTAGTTTAAAATAAAAAAAGGTTATCCGGTAATAGCTACTTTATAAAAAGGTACTTTGTTATAATAAGTTTCTGTAAATATAGGATAAGCTGTGTTAAAAAAGCTACCTTAAAAAGCTTACCTTATAGTTACAAAATTTATAGCCTCCTAAATAAATTTTTTAAAAATAGCTACCCTATAAAGGTTACCCTATAGAATAACAAACTTTAAAAAATTAAAACCTTTTAAGTAACTTATGCTAGCTTTAATAGTAAAAAGAATAGCTAGTTAAATAATAAATAAATGCTATATAAATATATTAAATAAAAAAAAAAAAAAAAAAAGTATTAAAATATAGTTAAAAAAAGTTAGTTATTAAAGCTATAAGTTTTGCTGCTAATAAGCTAAATAAAAAAGTTAATTAGTTAAATTATAATATTATAAAACTTTCTAAAATAAAACGCTATAAAAAATAAAAGCCCCGTTATAAATAATATAAGCTTTATAAAGCTATATAATAAAAAATAATATAAAAACAGCATATTAAAATAAAGTATAGTTTAGCTTATAAAAGTTTTATAGGTTAAAAAAAACTACTTTAAAAAAGTTATTTTATATATATTTTTAATAATGTTTACTGCTAAAATTCTAGCAAGCTTTAATAAATATAAAATAAATAGCAAGTTTATTTAAAAGTAAAAAAAGCTAAGCTACCTTAAAAAAGTTAACTAGTATTAAGTTTAATAGTATTAGCTGCTATAATATAGCGCGCTTAGCGTATATAAAAAATTTTACCTTAAAAAGGTCTACTTTATATTTACCCTAAAAAAAGGACCGCTTACCCGGTTTTTTAGCAAAAAACCGTTAAAGCATGCTAAACTATATATTATTTAATAGCTAATTTTTCTAACATTTAAACATATTTATATATGCTATAATAAGCTATATATTAATAAATTAATTTATAAAGTTAATATTTAAAGTTATTTAACCTAGCATATTTATAAAAAAAACAATAAGTTTATAAAAAACTTTATATTTTAAATTGCTATAAAATATTTATTTTTAACTAAAACCGGAGCTAATAAAATATATTATACTATTATTTTATAGTACTTTTAAAAAAAAGTTATTTATATTAATATAAAATATATTTTAATAAACGTTAATAAAATTATTGCTTGCTGTTTTAAAAAAAAAAAACTATTTTAAAAATATTAAACCTTTTTTTTTTAAAAAATAACCTTTAACAAAATATAAATAATAAAGTAAAAAGTTTAATAGCGCAAAAAGTTATTAGTTTAATAATAAGCAATAAATAAATAAATAAATAGCAAATATAGGCAAAGTTACCTTAAAAAGCGCTATTTAGCATTATTTTAAGCTTAAATAAACAGTTATAGCAGTTTATATAGCTAAATAAACCTATAAAGTATAAAAAAAGCTACCCTATAAAAGTTATTTAAAACTAAGCTTAATAATATTACTATTATATTTATAGCAAACTTAGTAAGCTAAAAAAAGTTACTTTATAAAAGCTACCTTAATAACCTTACCTTATAATAGGTTTTATAATGTTAGTTTAAAATTAAAGTTTAATATAAGTAATAGGTTATATAACTACTTAAAATAATACTATTAGCTAGCATTTTATATTTTAACCTAAATAATTTAATAAGTAATAATACTATAATAGTATATTTTATATTAACTAATAGCCTATTAAAATTTATATTAAATAGTATTAAATATATTATAGTAAAATAAATATTTATTAAAAAATTAATATTATAAAGTTAAAGTTTTCGCTTAAGTAAAAAATTTTTATAAAAGTACTAAATTTTATAAAAAAACCCTTTAAAAAAGTTTTAGTAGTAAACAGTTATAAAAACTTAAAGAAGTTAAAGTAATAGTTTTAATAAATAGTAATAAAAGTTTAATAGGTTAATAATAAAAGTTTAATAAGTTAATAATAAAAGTTTAATAAGTTAATAATAATAGCTTAATAAGTAATACTATTTTATATAAGAAAATAAGTTTAAAATTTTTTTAAAGTTCGATTGTTTAAACTTTTTAAAATTTATAAAAAAATTAGGTTTATAAATCGAACTAGCAAAATTTTTATATAAATCTTTTTTTAAAAATTGTTTAAATAAATAAAAAGCTTTTAAGCTATATTTAAAAGCTAAATAAAGTTAATAAATATATAAAAAAGCAAAACAGTTTAAGCTTATTTTAAAATATAAAGCTAATTTACTTATTAGTTAATAAGCTATAAAACTTATAAAAACTAGCTTACGCTAAAATACTTACTTAAACCTGCTATTATAAAGTATTAGCGTAAAAACGTTAATAGTTAAGCCTTTATATATGTTTTTATTATAATATTTAAGTTTTCTTTAGTTTTTTATTTATAAAATATTTGTTAATTTTATTTACTTTTTTATAAGCAAACTTTAGCGCACTTATTATTATTTAAGCCTTATAAATATTAACCCCTTTAAAAATATTATTTATAGCGCTAATTTAAAATATATAGTAGCTATTAAGCATATTTTTTATTTTAGCAGCTCTATTTAAGTTTTATAAATTGCTAGCCTATAACTAAAATTATTATTAAGTATTAGAAAATACTTACCTAATAGTTATTACCTTATATTACTAAGTATAAGTTTTCTTTTAAGATTTATAAGTTTTACTATTATAAGCCTTTGGGCTATTAATCTATATAGTAAACTAATGTTTTAAAAAATTTAAAAAAAAAAATTAAAAAGTAGTATAATATAACAAACCTCTGCTTTAACTGCTAAACTACCGCTTATTAAGTTTTAATTTAGCAATTTAACTATAACTAATTTTTTTATGTTATAAAACATAGTTAGCTAACCTTAGCGTATAATAGTTACTTAATTAATTTTACTAATAATTATATATTTGTTTTAAAAATTAAGCTATATATATTTAAATATAAACAATTATATAGCAAAACTATAAATAGCTTATTAAATTAGTTATTATTTATTTAATAATATTTTACTATTTAAATAACCGTAGTAATTTTAAAGCTAATATATGCTAAAAATCCTAACTTATAAAAAAATATATTTATTAAATTAAAAACTAATACTTTTTAAAACTTTTTAATAATTTATAATAACTTTTTAAATCGCATAACCTTACGCTAGCAATAGTTTATTTAAATTTTTGCCTTATTAACTTTTAATAGCAGGGTTTTAGCTTGCTATAGTTATAATAAATAATAAAAGGTTAAAGCTTAACTTTAAAAAAAAAGCCTAAAAAATAGCTACTATATTTAAAAAAAGCAGTAAGCATATAAATTACCTAATTT
Organism: Xylaria sp. 218_066; assembly: GCA_019843955.1. Lineage (NCBI taxonomy): Eukaryota > Fungi > Ascomycota > Sordariomycetes > Xylariales > Xylariaceae > Xylaria > Xylaria sp. 218_066. Next base: position 6,901 of record JADKYC010000278.1, read on the forward strand.
TAATATAAGGAGGTAATAATAATAAATACTAATATAAAGCTTTTTTAAGTTTTATAATTAAAATAAATATAATTTAAATCTTTTAATAAAAAATAATTAAAAAGTAAGTCTAATGCTAGCAGCTATAATAATTCTAGTTTTAATAACGTATATTAAAATTGTTGTAGTTAAAAAGCTTATAGTTAAACTTTAGGCCTAGCTAGCTGGTCTGCTTTATTATATATACTAATTTAGCCAGGCCTTTCTTTTTAAAGAGCCCTATACCTTTTACTAGGTATAATAAGGAACTAGGACTTTTACTATAAAAAAATTAAAATATTTAAAACAGGCCTATATTTAAATATATTAATATAAAATAATAGAATAAAATATATAGTTCTATTTTATTAGTTTTTAAACCTGCTATAATAATTAATAAGAACAGTTAAAAGTATTAATATTTAATTATTAGAAATAAAATTTTTAAATTTATTAAAAACTAATTACTATAAAAGTATTTGCTAAAAATATTTTTATTAATTAAGAATAAAAGTTAAAAAATCAAAAATAATTAAATACTATTATAGTTTTAACTATAAACTATGCTAACTAAAAATTAGATAATATTATTTTTTAACTTGTTTAATACTTTATAAAAAATTAAAGTTTTTAGGTTTTAAAGGGAGTATAGTTATAAGGTTAAAATTTAAAAAAATTAATAAAAAGGTATTACTAAAAGTAAAACTGCAGTTTTTTGCTCCAAAAAGCTATTTAAAAAGATTAAATAGTTATTTTTATAGCTAGTTAGCGTCCGCTAACAATATTTTTAAATTATAAAAAACTTCTAAAGTATTAATTACTATGGCCGATTAAAAAATAAGGTATAATATTAGGTTAATAGCCTTAAAGATAGTAAAAACGTTAGTAATATAATAATAGATAATCTATAGCTAAATACCGCAAAAAATAAAAGTTTAAAAACAGTCACGGATAGCTGACCAGTATGGCAGAACAGGTGCGACCCTATGGGCCCACCTTTTGCCAGATTACCTAATAGATCACCTAACAGATCTACTGTGTATATACAAATCTTTTTGTATATAATTTATAGCTATATTCCTTTTCTAGTTCTCTATCCTACGATTAATATATAAATAGGACCCTAAATAAAAGCTTTGCTTCTATAAAGAACACTAATTATAACAATTGTAGGATTAACATATATATATATATTTATAAACACTTAATTAATTGATTCTTTTTACTTTAATACGATTTATATGTACGTTTACAACTTGTACCGAACCGATTAGAAATTATACTTTAGCATTTTTATTAGATATAAACAATCCTATATATAGATCTAGAAATAGATTGAAGCTAAAGCTAAGATTTTTGTTAGCGTAATAATAGTACGGGATAATACCGAAAGGATAGCGGCAGCAGTAGCTTGCGAAACTGTTTGTAAAAAAGTTATTTTTAACTTATTTAACTTAATTAATTTATTTTTATATCGTTGTTAAAACTTACTTGTTAACAAGTTTAAACGTCGATTTTTTATTAGACTAGCAACTACTATATCTTTTTCTTATATTGTTAAATATACTAATAAAAATAGCAATAGCAATATATTTAATAATGCTATAAAATATTTTTTGATTTTTATTTATAACTAATTTAAACGGAACTATACCGATAATAAAAAATTCTAGTTTAGCTAATATAAAAATATTATAAACTCCGTCCGTAAGTATATATAAGACTAGGTAGACTAGTTTGCTATGTTAAGCTTTAAAGCTAGCAAACTTAGATTTTATTTTAAGCTTATTATAAAAATCGGTTAAAATATATTTTTTAATTTTAATAGATATATAGACTAAAAAGCTTTTAATAATTGCTATATAAAAAATAGGAAAGCTTTATTTTATAAAATAAAAGCTTGCGCTTTATTAATTTATGCTTAAAATCTAGTAGCTTAAAACTTTTATTAATGCGTAGTAGCTATAGACATTAATTTAGAAAATGTTATAGAAACTATAGAAAAAGTATACTAAAAACAGAATAAAAATATAGACCTTTTAAATAAACAAATTACCGAACTGTAGAAAAAAAATGTACAAAAAAAAGAAAAAGTAGTAAAATCTAACGCCCTTATTGTAGAATTGTTAGCCTATAATTATGCCCATACTTTTTTTATTATAAGCAGCAATAATAGTAATAAAAAAAAAAAAAAATCGGGCAAGGTTAAAGTTACTACTTTCTATAATAATCTTTCCTAAAACAAAATTAAATTTAAAATCTAGCATTAAGCTTAAACTAACTAGCTTAAAACTAATAATAACTAGTTTATAAATAATAACGCTAAAATAATAAATATTAAATTTTACTTAAAAAAAACTATAGCAAAAAATTTTTAACCCTACTTTAATAATATTTATTTAAAGCAAATTAAAACTTCGGCTAAATTAATAAAACACCTTTTTTAATAATACTCTAACTTAAACAAAAAAAAAAAAATATATGCTAAATAAGCTAACTTAGAATTAAAATCTTTAGCTAATTTCTAAAACTTTAAGAATTCTTTTGTTTAACTAACTAAAAAACGTATGTTAGCTAAATCCTTATAAAAAGAAAAGTTTTACGTTTAATTATCTATTTAACTAAAGAACTAAGTTATAACTTTATATTTTAATAAGAATATAGATTTTAAAATACTATTTTTTTATGCCGAGAAAATAGCCCATAATCTAAAAAAAATAGATACCGAAAGCAAACAAAAAAAAACAAATAATAGAACTATAACTAACAGTTGTAGTATTATTATTTGCACTTAAACTAATAAGCTTTCGGGCTTAAGACCGACTATTTTGTTGAAAACTACTTTTTTTAAAATATATTTATAACCTAACTTCGAAAAAATAAAGTGTTTAATATAAAAAAGCTAATATTTTACTTATTATAAATATAGATATACTAACAAGGAATATTTTTTAAAAGCTAAAGTTAAAGCTAAAAAAAAAGCCCATATAGCAGCATTATTTGCTTGCTATAATTGCAAAAGAAATAAAAATAAAACAGCAAAAAAGGATTTAAGAAAAAACTAACTTTAAGTAATATAGACTCCCTTTTAAAAAACCTGTTAGTAAATATAATTAAAAATAGTACTAAAGATTTTTTAACCTTATACTTAGGCGGAAAATCTTTTTTTATAACTAATAATATAGTATAAAATAAAAAAACTCTTACTATATAAAATTGCTTTGCTAATATGGGAACAAACGGATACTTATTTGTAAACTTTAATATTACTAAATATATAATTATTTATTTAAAAGCTATTATTATAAATAACTTTTATAAAAAAGCTGTTTTTAGCTATAACTCTAGGATACCTTAAAGTATTAATAAAACGATTATTATAAACTTCTAGCTCCAAAAAAAAACTTTTAAGAACGTATTTTTAATAGTAATATAAATAAAGCATAATATTATTATAAAAAGAATTTTCTATAAAATATATAATATATTATTTAACTTTCGTTAGAGAAACTATATTTTTTTGCTAAAGTTACCTCTAGATTATAAAAAAATTAAAATTACTTCGGGACTAATAGCAAAAAATTGTTATTTAAACTAGTTTACTAAAGTTATTAAACTAATAATATTGCATTATTATAAGCTTCCTATAATAAAAAATTATAATAAATTAAACAACGAAAATAATAATAAATTAGATAATAAAGATTAAAAGGAAATAGAAAATAAGGACCCTAAAACGTATAAACGTTACTTAAAAAAGAAAAACGCGTTATTGCTACTTTTAAAAAATAAAAAAAAAACGGACAAGCTTAAAACTACTAAAAAACGTATTATTTTATTTATAAAAAAACATGTTTATTAAGTAAACTTAAACTTTGCCCCTTAACTTTGTAATAAATATAGTTATTTTAACGAAACGGTAGCTAAAATATATAAATAACTAAATAATAAAACGGTGTTTTATTTTTAACGTTGCCTTTATAATACGTTAAAACCCTATTCTTTATAAGAATATAACGCTTAAGGTTTATATTAGTTACGGAAAGACGCGGTAAAATAATATAAATATTAACTAATTGCCGATATTATAAGTATAGAAGCGGCGCTATTTCTATATACCGCAGCTCGGCAAAAAACGCTAGTCTATATTACTAGTATATACAAAATAAATTTAATTATATAAAATAAACATAAAAGTAAATTATTCCTAAAAAAAAAAAACGAAAAGCTAAAAAAAAAAGCTTAGGAGATAATACCTAAGGAGTACTAACCTTTACTCCGGACATTTAATAAAGTAGACTCTAATATTCTACTATTTAACTATCCGATTAACTATAAGATTAAATTTATCCCCGGTAAAAGTAGGGATAATATTCTAGATAGCCTACTATATTGTATGTTATTAAATAAATTGGAGGCTGTTTAAGAATATATTTTAGAGAACTTGAAAAAAAGATTTATTTAACTTAGCAGCGCTCTTTTTGCTACACCTGTTTTATTTGTTCCTAAAGTTAGTAGAGGCTTAAAGTTCTATATAAATTATAGAAAAATTAACGTATTAATAAAAAAAAATTATTACCTAATATTTTTAATAAACGAAACGCTAGCTTATATTATTAAGTTAAAAATTTTTATTAAAATTAATATCTGATAAACGTTTAATAAAATAAAAATATATCTGGATAATAAAAATTTAACAATTTTTAAAACAAAGTATAGCTTATATAAATATAAAGTGTTACTATTTAGACTATTAAATAGTTTAGCTATTTTTTAGAAATATATTAATAATATTTTAAGAGAATATTTAAATAACTTTTATAGCGCGTATATTAATAATATCCTAATTTTTTTAAATAATTTAAAAAATTATAAAGTCTACGTAAAAAAAGTGTTAAAAAAATTACGGATTGCCGGTCTGTAGGCTAACATTAAAAAATACAAATTTTATATTATTAAAATAAAGTATTTTAGCTTTATTATTAAAAAAAATAAAATTAAAGTTAACCTAGAGAAGGTTACTATTATAAGGGATTAGGAAAACCTAACTTTAGTAAAAGGCATATAGTTATTTATAAGATTTTATAATTTTTATAAACGCTTTATTAATAAGTATAATTATATAGCGAAACCTTTGTTTAAGTTTATAAAAAAAAGTGTTTTATTTAATTAAAATAAAAAATGTTAATATACTTTCGATAAATTAAAGTACTGCTTAATTAACGCGCTTATGTTAGCATACTTTAATTACGAACAAGAAATAAAAGTTAAAATAAACGCCTCTAATAAAGTAACAGCTGGATATTTGTTCTAAAAGGGGGATAATAAAGAATAGTATTTAGTTATATTTTTTTCTAAAACTTTATACGATATAGAATTAAATTACAGCATTTATAATAAAGAGATGTTAGCTATAATAAAAACATTATAATATTAGAAACTAAAACTTATAGGTTTTTAAAAAGAAAAACTGTTTTTAGTTATTACCAATTATAGAGTTTTAAAGTACTTTATAATAAAGCAAAAACTAAACTTTTGTTAAATAGAATAAGCAGATTTTTTAGTATAATATACCTTTCTAATTATATACCGTCCTAGTATAAAAAATATAGTAGCTAACGCTATATTTAAAAAACAAGAACTTTTTTATACTTAGAAAGCTAAAATAGAAAGCTAAAAATATATAACGTTGTTTTAATTAGTTAATAAAACTAGGACTATTTTAAATTAAAAAGCAAATGTTTTTATATTTAATAAAACTATAGATATTAATATATTATTTATAAAAGTATTATTAGTAAATAAAGTGCTACAGCAAAACCGATAGGCGCCCGAATTAAAAATATATAAAACAAAAGCCCAAAAAGGCTTAAACAAAGATTGGGTATTAAACGGAGAATTAGTTATATATAAAAAAAGATTAATAATTTTTAAAGTAAACTACCTGCTAACGTATATTATATAAGAAATATATAGTTATATAACTACTATATATCCTAGAAAAAATAAAACTAGAAAACTAGTAGCTGCTTAATATTAGTAGCTAGGATTATTAAAAAAAGTATTTTAATATATTAATAACTATATAAAGTATTATCTCGCGAAAAGCTCTTGCAACAAAACTCCTAGACTGCTATAGCTTATACTAATTTTTTTATGCCTTTTTAAACATCTGGTAATAGATTTTAAGGAGATAACAATAAACGGAGGCTAAGGGAAGTTTATATTCGTAGTAATAGACCGATTAAACAAACTACTATAGTTAATACTATATAATAAGACAGTTATTATAAAAAAAGCAGCTAAATTATACTACGAAGGTTTATTTTACGTTTATAAATTATTAAAAAAAATAGATTTAAACCGAAGTCCTTAATTTATTTTGGCTTTTATTAATAAATTAGCTAAAATACTGGGTATTAAATAGAAATTATTTTTATTAGCTTATTATAAGTTGGCCGGACAAGCGGAAATTATAATTAAATATTTAGATTAAAAATTGCGTCCATTTTGTAACTATTATTAAAATAACTAGGCAGATGTACTTTTTGCTATAAACTTTGTAGCTGCTTTTTTTCTGTATAAATTTACCGGTTTATAACCGTATAAAATATTATTCGGTTTTTTAATACCTAAATACTATAATTAAATAAATTAGATAATAAACATAATAGATTTTTTAACAAAGGAAAAATTAACTAAAAAAAAAGCTTAACAGATAGCTAAAATTATTACCGAATATATAAAAATAGCTAGATTTATACTAAAATAAACCTAGAATAAAATAATTTAAAAAAAAAATTGTTACCGTTAAAAGCCTAACTTTAATATTAAAAATTGCGTTTTTATTATAAAAAAACGTTAATTATAAGCAACTAATCGACCGTTAAACAAATTAAACTACCTGTTTATACGGTAATATTTTAAAATAATAAAAAAAATAAAACTTGTAACGTTTTAATTAAAAGTACTACTTAGTTAACGTGCAACCGATCTTTATTACGCTAATCGATTATATAAATACCTAAATAACCTTTTGCCGGGCTAAGCTATAAAACAACTCTATAAAAAAACGGTTAACTTGAACGCCGGCAAACTTAAATAGGAGGTATAAAAAATTAAAATATCTTAAATATATTATAAAAAGATACTATAATACTAAGTTAATTAGAAAGGATAGGATTTTAATAAAGAATAGTATTTAGCAAGTAATTTTAAAAATTTACTAAAGTTACTATTATAATTCTATAAAGATAATTTTAACGCTGCTAGTCCTTTAAAAAGGTTAGAAAATTAGCTAAAGGCTATAGAAAAAAATAGGCACAACGGGGATTATCTAGATAATAATTCCCTAGAAGTGCCGGTAATTAAATTGCAACGTTTGCAGAAAAGGAATACTAAAGGTTGAGGTTACATATAACTAGTAATAAAAAAAAGTTTTCTAACAAGTTATAGAAATATTCTAAAGCGCTCCCGCGGATTAAAAGCCCGTAGTATAGTAGCTAAAAAGTTAATACCCGAGGTGATCCCTCTTTTTATTAGTTAGCAACTTCTTAACAAACACGGGGTTCGAATATAAATCTTAAAACGAAATTTTTTTTTTAAGGGGGGGTAGTTACAGATAGCTAACCAGTATAACAGAACAAGTGGGACCCTATAGGCCCACTTTCTGCCAGATCACCTAATAGATTATCTAACAGATCTACCGTGCATATATAAATCTTTTTATATACAATTTACAGCTATATTCCTTTTCTAGTTCTCTATTTTACGATTAATATATAAATGGGACCCTAAATAAAAGCTTTGCCTCTGTAAAGGACACCAATCGTAACAAAAACTTAATAAAGGTAAATGTTTAAATAACTAATTTTTTAGTAAATACTTAAAATAAAGTTTAGAAATATGCTAAAAGCTTATAAATAACCTTATAAAACAAAAGCCTGCGGCTTAATTTAATTTAATATAAAAAAACTTATTAAGTTAACTAAACAGTTATTATTTAGGCCTAAAAAAGTAATTAATTTTGCTAGTATTAAATATTTGTTTACGTAGAAAAGCTTCCGATTTAAATATAAAGCAATAATATTGCTATTAATATTTAATATAATATTTACTAAAACAAAAAATATTATACTTACTACTTTATAAGTATATTAATTCTATAGCGAGCTTAAGTTATATTAAGCTGTTATAACATATAGAAAACAGTAGGCTATATTTTTAATACAGCTTAAAATATATATTAATACTACGAAAAATTACAGCTTTTTTAAAAAGGTTTAAATTATTTAATATAAAAAAAGCAAAGCTAGTTTTTAGCTTTATATATTAAAAAGGATATATTTAATATATCTCTTTTTAAAATACTAAATATAATAAGAATTAATAAATTAAAAGCTTTTTTTTAATTTTATAGGTAATAGTATATAGCTATTCTTAGTTAATAAAATAATTTATTTGCTTAATTATAATAACAAATAAAACATTTATTTGCTAAATAGCTTATATTGCTTTAATAATACGCTAGCTTTTTAAAAGAACTATTTATTTAAGCGGATAAAAATTAGATATAATAATAAGTTAATAATATGTTATATATATATTATAAGCTTATAAAAATAGGTTTAACTATTAGTTTAGTACTTTTGTTTTTTTAAGGGAAGCTTTTTATTATTAAGAAAAAAAGCAAAAAAACTTATATAGTGTAAGTAACACTAGCTAATATAAAAAACGTTTTATACTTTATTTTATAAAATATAGCTAATTCTATAATAAGTTTAAATTACGCTAGACTATTATAATATATATAAAACAGTAAGCTAATATATAGTTTAAAATATATATTAATTTTTTAAAAAATTAAGTTTTTATAATTAAACCTAATATATTAAAGTTTAAAAAAGTTGTAATAACTATAATTAATAAATAAATGCTATAATACTTTTAAATATTTTAAGCCGTACGTATATTATATTAATAAAAATAGCAAGTATTTTTTTAATAAAAATATTTAAATAATTTTATTAAACTTTATTATATTAAAAATAAAGTATTATAATTATTGCTCTTTAATAAAGAATTTCTAGTAAATATAAATTATTAACTTATATTAATTATATTTTTGCCCTATATATATACCGCTTATTGCTACTACTAATTAAATAGCTTAATAAAGCTTTTAAACTGGCCTAAAAAAGTTAGCAATAATATTTTAAAGCTAGAAAGTTATTTAAACTTAGTTATTTAAAAGAAGTAAAAATTATAACAAAGTTTCTATTAATAAACTAACGGAAAGATTATTAAAAAGTTCTATAATTTTTAAACCTATATAAATATACTTTATATTACCTCGGTAAGTTATGCCTACTTTATAAAACCTATTTAATAAACGTAAGTAAGCTTGCTAGCAGCTTAAGAAACTCTATTTAATATTAAATTCTAAACTTATAACTAAATAAGTTAAAACTTTTAACAATAAATCTTTTAGTTCTAATATTAATAAAAAATATAGCAAAATATAATAAATAATATAAATTATAAAATATAGTAAATAATTAAATCTTTAAATATATATTATACTTATTAATATTTTAGTAAGTATGCTTATTTAAATATTATTTTAACCTTTAAGCTTTTATTGCTTAATATTAAAAACTTATAACATTTATAGCTTTTTAAAATTAGTAGCAAAGTTAGTTTATACTTTAAACGTAATAATTTTATTTTATTTATTAATTAAACCGGTCCTTTGCTATAAAATACTTTAATTTTTAAAAGTTAACCTTAGATTAAATAAAAATACTTGTTAAACTTAAACATATTAATAAATAAAAAAAAAGAAACTAATAAAGATTGCTTTAATAATAATAAATAAAATAATAATAGTATAAATTTAAAATTTAACTTTTAAGTCTAAGTTATAATTTATAAAAAATACTTTTAACGTAGTACTTTTTAAGTTTTTTAAAATAAAACGCTTTAAAAGGTAAAAGCTTTATATAGTTAAATATTAAACTTTTATATAGCTTGTTTAATAAGTTAAATAGTTTAAAAATATTATTTTAAATAGGAAGTAAATTTTTTTTAAAGCTAAATATTAGCTAAAAACTAATAATATATAAATAAAGTAATCGAAAAATAAAAAGCACTTGAAAAAAAAGGTTAAATAGCATATAAAATTATTAAAAAAAAAACGTTTATAATTAAACCTTTTTTTAGTAGATTATCCGGTGTTTTTATTAGTATATTTTATTAAATTTAAGCTAGCATTAGTTTTTATAAAAAAATAAAAACTTTAAAAACGTAGCTTTTTTAAAAATGTTATAAACTTTTATATAATATTTTTATAAGAACTAAAAACTATGTTTTAGCAAAAATAGTAACGTAATAATTGTTAATAACCTATTTTAAAATATAAACTAAAGAGTTAAACATTTATATAAATATTTAAATATTAAACTTTTATAAATAATAAAAATAAATAGAAGTAAAAGCTTTTATAAGTATATTATTAACTAATCCTAATATTTTTAAATAAATTTAAATAAAAATATAACTATTTGGACCTAAAAAATAATAAACTATATATAAATAAAGTAAAGCTAAAAAAAACTTTAGTAAAAGTTTGTAGCAGTTTTAATATATAAATTAATTGTTAAATCTATATATAAGGGCAAAAAATTTATTGAACTATTTAATAGCTAGTTATTGCCGAAGTTTTTTTTAAAATAGCAGTATTATTTTTTAGTTTTATAAAGTAAAACAAATAATTAAAAACTTAAGAGCGCTTTTTAGCTTTTATCTATTTTTAAACTTTAAATATATAAAAAGCTTTTATTATTTAGTTAAATATAGGTATTTAAATATATTAATACTAGTAAGCTATTTTTAATAAATAAAACTAATAATATAAAATAAACCGAACATAAAGTTAAAATACCGGAATAAACGTTTATTAAATATTATAAAAAATATTAGTATATTTAAATAATAAAACAGTAGCTATAAAAATTAAAATCTGCTAAAAACTATATAACAACTTACCTATCAAATATATTAGCTTTAAAAATAAATAATACTTAAACGTCCTACCTATACCTTGCCCTTAAAATAAAAACAATGCCCTAAAAAATAAATAGCTATAAGGATTAATAATAAAACCTAAAGCATAAACCTAGGTTAAACAATTTTTAATATAAATTTTAATAAAAAAAGCAAATATTTTAAAAAAAATTTAAAAAACTAAAATAAAAAAAAGTTCTATATAAACAGTAGTTAAATATAAGTTAACTAATCTTAAGCTATAAAAAAGTTCTATTTTAAAATAGGCACTTATACCCCATATAATAAAAAAAAAGCTAATTAATATTCTAGCGCCTAGATTTAAATTTTATACAATAATATAACTAAACATAAAAATAATAGCGGAAACTTTAAGCAAAGTTTTTTTTTTTTTTTAATAGTTTATTACTTTAAAATTAGTTTATCTAGAGCTAAGGTTTAATAGCTAAAAAAGCTTAATATTTTATTAAGTTTAATACGCCTTTAATGTCCTTTAAAAATTTGTAAAAAAAATAATTTTTAAGCTAAGTTATATTTATAACTACAGCAAATTTTTAAAGTAAACAGCCTTTAATTAATAAAATAATATAAATAAAAAAAGTTAGCAAAATAAATTTATAACTTTAAAAAAAAGATTAGCTTTAAAAATTAAATATATTAAACTTTTAATAAATAGCTTAAAAATAAATTACTACTAGCTAAACAACTAGCTAGCAGCTTTTAATATTTAAGTTCTAACGTTTTTAGCAAACTTTAGCTGTCCAGCATATAATTAACAACTAATTTAAAACTAATATAAATAAAAGAAATCTAACTATTTAATTAAAATATAGTATTATAATAGTTAAAAAGTAATATTAATATAATATAATTTTTATTTAATGCTTTAAATATTAAAATAAAATAATTTAATTAAACGTAAATAAATAGTAGGAATAACTATAATTTAAAATAACTATTTAAAAAAGTTATAAAAAAGCTATTATAAAATAAGCTTTAATAGTAAATATATTATATTTACTATAATATTATTAAATTATAAAAAGTTCTTAAAGCTTTAACTACTATAACTTATCGAAAAATAAAATATAGCATTAAGTATAACAGCTTAAAAATAGTAAAAATGTTAGAAATACTATAATAAATAATTTATAGCTAAATTTATATTTAAAAATACACTTTAACAATTAAATAGCAATAAGTTAAGTAGTTAATATTTTTATTACCTAGTTTAAAATATAATCTACTTTAAGCATAAAAACGTAATAATATTAACAGCTTTTAAAATAGCTAAATACTTTATTATTTAATTAGTAATATATATAAATAAATTAACAAAATTCCTATTATTCTTATCTACTATTTAGCAAAACTATAGCTAAAAAAACAAGCTTAGCAAAATTAGCAAAAAAAAAAAACCTTAATAGTTTAATAAAGTTTAAAATATAAATAAATACTAGTCTAATAACTGATATTTATAAATAGTTATAAGTAAAATAACTTAATATAAAAAAGCTTATAAGGCTTAAAGCTTTATAATAATCCTATAACAAGCTATTAAAGCTATTATAATATATAATAAAGTATTAGTTCTAAATATTATTATTTAAAGCTTAAAATATATATTAATTCTAAACGAAAGCTTATATTTAACTTAAATACTTATAGTATAAAAGTTAAATAAGTTATAAGTTAAACAACTTATAGCTAAAGTTTTTTTTTAGAAACAATAATAATTAAACTTAATTTTAATTTAATATTATAAAAAAATATAAAAAATATAAAATAAGTAAAAGCTTTAACGCTAATAAAATACTACTACTTTTATTATTTTTTTATTTATTTAATAAAGCAGAGCTAAATTTTTGTTTAATTTTTAGTTTTAAAGATTTTTATAAGCTAACTTAAGTTAAAAATATTATTAA
>JADKYC010000279.1:0-19790 GCA_019843955.1 Xylaria sp. 218_066
TATAAAAATAAGTTTTAATAAAATTATTTATAGTTAAAAAAATAGCAATAAAAAATAATAAATAATTTTTAAACTATTAGCTTTATATATAAGCTATTTTAGCTTTTTATAGCTTTTAACTAGCTTTTATTTTAGACTTAATATTTTTTTAAATTTTTTAAAAGTAGGTTTAAATAATAGTTTTATAAGGCCGTTTATTATTTAATTTAAAATAAATATATATTTAAAATTAATTTTTTTAGTAGCTATTTATTTTTAGTATTATTAATTTTAAATTAAGATATATTTATTTTTATTATATAGTAGCAAATTATATAAAATTAAAATAGCTTTTTAATTGTTATTATATATAATAGTAAATATATTATTTAATTTAGTATTAAGTTTAAACAGCAGTTTTTTTATTTAAATAGCTTTTTTAAAAGTTTATGTTTACTTTTTAAGTTTAGCTTTAAAAAATAATAAAAATATTATTAGTTAACGTTTTAAACTTTAGTTAACTGTTTTGCTATTTAAATTAAAAATATACCTTAAAATTAATTAATAGGTTTTTTTATAAATACTTTAGTTTAAATCGGTATAGCTTTATAGGTTTATAGGCCTTTTTTTATATATTAGTTTTAAATTAATTATAGTTATTAAATATTTAAATATCTGCTTTATTGCTTTAATATAAGAAATATTTAGCTTTGCTATATATTTACTATATTTTAAAATAGCGAAAATAATATCTAGTTTAGTGCTTAATATTATATATATTAATAAGCTTATAGCTTTTTAATATTATTTTTAGTTTTTATAATTAGGTATAAAATTATTTTTAAAGGTTTTAATATTAATAAAAATAAAAGTATAAATTAGTTTTGCTTTTTTATATTTAGGCTTATTTAAATTTTAAAAGCTAAATTTTATTAAGACCTTTTTAAAGTAAGCTTACTATAATAATTTTAATATACGGTATAATTAATTATGCTTTATAGCTATATTTAAATAAAATTTTATAAAGCTTAGATTATTTATTTAGAATTTTTTGCTTAAAGTTTATTTAATTTTATTAATTTTTAAAACCTATAGGCCTATAAATAAAAGATTATTAATATAAATAGCAATATAATAGTTATCTTAAACAAAAACCCTTATATTTAAGTTTAAACTACTAAATTTTAACTTTTTTAAGAATATAGCCAGTATTTTATACTATACTTTAGGTACCTATTTTAACTTATAAAGTATTTTATTAAGTTTATATATTTTCTTTAAGTTTTAAATAAATTTTAGTAGCTATTCGATATATATATTTTTTATAACTTTTTTATATAAAAATGCTATTTTAACGTTTATTTAATAGATTTCGAAATCTAAAGTAATAGCTATAATAAATAAAATTTTATAGCTTATAGGTTTAACTACTAAAACAAATATTTTATAATAGTTTATTTTACTTTGTTATTTAAACTTTTAAACTATTTATTTAGCTTTATACCGAACTATTTTTTTTAGTTTATTTTTTTTTAGTTTATATATTTATTTATTTAATAATATTTTAGTATTAAATAGTTTTATTATTATTTTTTATATTAGGTTATTAACTAAGGAGCTATATTTATTATTTATAGCTTTAAGCTATTTATTTTAATAAAAGCTTTATTTTATAGCTTTATAGCTAACTAGTTTAATAACTTTAATAGTTTTAATAGTTTTTAGTATAATAGCAATAAAATAAAAAATAATTAATTAATACTTATAGTTCTTTAAATATATTTTATTATACTTAAGTTATAATATAAGTCCGTTTAATTAGCTTAATATATATATTTTTAAATAAATATTTTTGTTTTTACTATTATTGCTATTATTTTTTAATAATATACTACTAAATAAATTATTAGGGGTGTTTATTTTATTTTTTAGTTTTTTTAATATTATACTTTTAAAAAATTTATTAAAAGTATAAAAATTTTTTAAAAAATTGTTTTTAATATTTTTAAAAGGATTATTATTTTTAGTTAGCATATTATTTAGTATATTATATAGAAATTTATATAAAAAAAGCAGTATTTTTTTCTTTTTTTATATAAGCTTATTATTGCTATTGTTAATATAAAAAAATTCTATTGTTCCTTCCGAAGGTAAGTTTAAAGTAGTATCCTATAAAGTAATATTTTTTAAAACATTTATTATAGTTTTATTATTTAAGCTTTATTAAACCTATTTTTTATTATTAACTTTTTTTAATGCTTAGTTTAATAATAATACGTGCTAAGTTTTTTAAAAAAAGGTTATATTATTAATATTTATAACTTTTTTGCTTTTTAAAAGGATTATATAGTTATAAGAACTTTAGTACTAATATTTTAGCATTTTATAAAGTAGTATTTTTTTTATAAAAGCAAATCTTTTTTTATTTAATTTAAAATATTGCTTATTAGTTTTTATTGCTACTATATAATTATATGCTAGTGTTTAGCTATATTATTTTTTATATAGTAATATACTTAATCGGTTGCTAAATTGCTAAATTATTATATAATATACTGTTTAAACGATTATAAGCTAATATTTCTATAATATTTTACTATTTATAGCCTAGCTTATTATTAATGTTATAATATTTTTATATATACTAATAGCTTTTTTATAAATGCTACTTTATTAATATTATTTTATAGCAATAAATAATATTTAAATCTTTTATTTTTAGCAAAAATATTTAAACTTTTTACTAATATTTTTACTAGCTTTATTTAAAATAAATATATAATATTTTTGTTTAAAGTGTTTATAATATTTTAAAAATATTTTAAATATTTTAGTAAACTTTTTTTTAGTTTTAAGCAGTAATACTTAGGTTATTTTTAAATAATTATAGCAGATAATAGCAAAGTATATAAACCTTTTATACCTTTTAAATATATTTTTAAGCAAATTTGCTATATTTATATATAATAATTTAAATAGGTAGGTACTACGTTAAAAAGTTTTTAAATATAGCGCTTGTTTTATTTTAGTTTAAACGTAGTATTTATATATATAATTTGGTTTTTAAAGCTTAATATATTCTACTTTTACTAATTTCTTAATCGAAAATTTGCTAATATAGCTAAATTGTTTATGTTATAAAGCTAATTTAAAGTTAAATAAAAAATAAGCAATAAAAGCGGCAGTAGTAGCTTTTATATTAAAGTTAGGTTAGTTAACTAAATATAAGCTATTATATTTAATATTTTTTAAAAATATTTTGTTTTTTTTTAAAATATATATTTTATTATTTTAAAAAAAAAATTTAATATTAAGCTTTACTAAATAAAATATAAAAATAAAGTTAGCTTTAATTAATAAACAATATATAGCATTTTTTAAAATAATAATTTTTAGTTTTTTATTAATTAAGTTAATAAATATATAGTTATTACGCTAAATAGTTTAAATTATTAATTTATTAATTTTTAATATTATAAAATATAAAGTTTTATAAAAATTAAAAAAACTATTTTAATTTAAAAATATAAATATATTTATTTTGTTATTAATAATTAAAAGTTTTTTTAAAATGTTAGCTAAATTAATAGCTTTTTTTTAAGTTATTATAGTAAATAAAACATTTATAATATTTCTAAAATAGTTTTTTCCAAAATATTATTACATAATTTTTTTGCTACTTTAAAAATAATATTATATTTTTTAGTTAATTTACTTTATAAATAGTTAACTTATAATATAAAATAAATAGATTTTTAAAATATAAATAATATTTGTTTAAACTATATAAAAATAATAAAAGTTAATTTTTAATTAAAGTTTATAAATTTATAAACTATAAATATTATATAATTTAAAAATAATTTAAAAAGTTTTTTAATTAATATAGCTGCTAAAAAAGTTATAATAGCGTTTTATTTTATTTTTTTATAGCATTATTATTTTTGAACTTTTATTTTTAAATTTTTTTTAATTTAGCTTTATACTATTTAATATACTTATAATATTATTTTTTATTTTATTTAAAAAGTTTAAGCTTAAAATATTTTTTATAATAAACTTTTTAATATAGTTTATAATAAAAGTTATATAACTTTTATTTATTATTATTTAATTAATTTATAATAAAAAAGTTAGCTTTTATAATTAATAAAATAGTTTATAAAGCTTATTTTATTTAGCTTTATTTAAATTAAATAATAGTATTTATAGCTTTTTTTAAAATAACTACTATTTATATAACTATTAAAAGTTTTTTATAGTTATAAATAAATATTTTTAAAATATTAAATTTTTAAATAATAAAAAATAAGTTAAATTTAAAGCTAAATTTATTAATAAATTTATAAATAATATATAAATATAGCTATATAAATATTAAATCGAATATTATTATATTTGTTTATATTTACTATAATATTATAATAAACTATATAATTTTTATATAAAACTTTAAACTAGTTTTTTTTTATTATTAATAATATAAAATAAATTAAACTTTGCTTTTAAGCTTATATATTTTAAATAATTTTATTTAAATTAATACTAATATATTTAAAAATTTAATATTAATAAATTAAACTTAATAATAAATATTAATAAATAGCTTGCTATAAATTATAGCATATATTATATTATATTTGTTTAGTTATTTATTTTTTAGGCTTTAAAACTTTTTACGTTTTTTTTATTTTTAATAATTAAAAAAATTATTTAAAACCTTCTAAAAAAAAACTACTTAAAACTATTTATAGCTAGCTTTTTTTTTATATTTCGGTTCTATTTTAGCTACTAATCTAATATATTTAAAAACTTTACTTTTTTTAATTTTTTTAATATAATACTAAATAATATTTTAATTTAAAATATTAGTAAGCTTTATAAATATAAAATTTATATATTTAAAAAATATTGTTAATAAATTAAAAAAATTATAAAAAGTTAATTCTAAATTTAAATTATTAAATAGCTTATAACGTTTTTAATTTTAAAAAACTATATTTATTACTTTAAAAAGTTTATTAAAAAGCTTTAAAACAGCTAATTTTAAAAAGTTTTTTAAGCTACTATAACTAAATATATTACTAAATATTAAAAAATTATAATATATAAAATATTTATTTAAAATAAGTTATTAAAATAATATTTTAACTTTATATCCGAAAAAATTATAGTTACTTAAAATAAATAAACAAATAAAAACTTTTAAAAATATTAAAAATAAAAACTTTAATAATAAAAAATTATTAATATAATTAAAGCTAAAATTGTTATTTTAATTACTGTTTATTTTTTAAAATAAGAAATAATTTAATAAGTTCGATAGCTTTTTAATAAATTAAAAAAATATTTTATTGCTTAAAAAATAATAAATAATAAAAATAAAAATTTAGTTTTTATTATAAAAGTAGTATTAAATATTTATAGTTATTTTAGTTAGCAGTTTTAATTTTGAATATTAAAACTAATAAAAAAAAAAAATTGTAATTAAAAAATTAAATAGCTAGTATATATAATAATTTTAGCTTTTAAGCTAAAATAAACAATTTATAAGTTTATTTCTAAATTTAGTAAAAATTTTAACTACCCTTTTTTAAATTCTTATATTTTTAAAAAAAAGTTTATTTGTTAATTTAAACAAAAGTTAAAAACTAAAAGAATTTTAATACGCGGTAATATTAAAATTAATATATTATTATAAAATTAAAAATTAAATATAATAATATAAAGTAATTTTTAATAAATAAAAAGCGTTAAAATAAATAACCCGGGCTTATAACCTATTAAAAGTAATACTTAGTAATCCCGTTAAATTATCTAAAAGTCTAAGTTCAGTAGCTAGTACTACAGGGAGAGGTATAATATATATATACATTCCACTGCGTGTGGGTCGGTTGTATCCCAGCCTCCTGACTTTAACAGTCAGGCCAAGGGGTTAGCTACCTGTATCCGTGTTTGTATAACTAAATAAGACAGATAATATGCTTCAAAGGATTATAGCAATTTGTTCACCATTTAAAGCCCTTTATTTATTTGTTACAGGTGAACAAAAAATATGAGTTGCTTGCACATGTTACAGGTTTTAAGAAGAATAGGTCGAATGGAGCACAATTGAATTCGTTTTTGATTTTTTTCCTTTATAAAAACGGAAAGAGCAAAAGCAAAACCAACGAAAAATTAAAAGAGAGTAGCTGGATGAGTTGCCAGCGACTAATTTGCCTGATTACTCGCTGGAATACTGAAAAAACCCCGGGTAACTCCTACTTTTGCGTCTTAGCCTAAGAGCAATAATACATATACGCATCCATAGGTAGAAATTATCACTGATTCTTATAGCGAACTGCTTAATCGAATATAACACAAGTGATACAACCTAAAAAGAAACGTATTTTAACGAAGTGACCCCTTGGAGTTACACGAGAAAAAAATACCCGCAACACTTCAGTATAGAGCATGAGCTGAAAGAAATATGTTTTGTTGGCTTTCCGTAGGCTAACGGAAAGGGCCAAGTTGAGGTGTCACACTGCATCAACTCTATCTATCTTGATAAACTGAAAGTACTCGGCTCTCTTCTTCTTCCAGCGTAAGGTCGGATCTATCTACACCGCGAACCACCTGCGTCATCACCAACACTTGGATTTGGTTAAGCACGAATTGGTCAACCGGATAATTACATTTAATGCAGCCTTGGTTAATCCATTTCAATCATGATAGGAGAAGGAGCATAGCAACTGTGGCATAATTGATGGGGTGCTGAAGTCTACGGTGCCGGACTTGCATTGGTATCACTCGCCGGGATCTTTGGTATCATCACATCGTATGAGGGCAAGACCTTTCTAGAGTGGCCTGCACACATCAGCCTCCGTGACTTAATAGATACCTTGACTGAAATCATTAAGGCTGGAATAGGTTTACTGCTCGGTAATGATAGGTAATCGGCCCTGATCAACGAATAAAGGGATGAGTATCACTTTAGGAAGCAACCAAGATGTCTCATAGATATGGATAATTTTGACGATTAGTCGCGGTTCTCTGGGGTCTATTTCCTTTCTATTCAAGTAATGGAAGTTGCGAAGATGTCCTACTCAAACTATCACCAAATCTATCAAGTTCTAATTCTCCCAGGGAGGCCGTGAACACAATTGCTAAGTTCGCCTCATTCCTCACCATCCGCCAATTCTCACGCAGATTATAGGCATCGTGGCATGTATACATGAAAGAGAAGTGTTGGCCGCCACTATTCGTCGTATGGATACAGGATACATACGTTGCCACCGGTGGTATCCCGGTCCCTCGAAGTAAACCTTACACATATATCTCAAACACATATATATTAATCATATAACAACTTTGAGATCAAAATTAACCGCCCCATGGCTGTTGCCATCAGCACCAGCTTCGTAAACCAAATCCCTTCGCTCGTGACGACAACATGCGAATCGGGAAACTCTACGTTTGGTCGCTTTTCTAGTTTGCCCATCTGTCACTCTTGTGCCGAAATCACGGCGCGGATCAAAAGCTTGACCGAGGCAAATGGACCCTAGAACTATACACTTCCTAGGGACAAAAGTGCAACGCCCTCAGTGTTCACAGATCTGGATCCTGCCCCTCCACTCTCCATGAACATCAGTGTTGCCTTTTCGCCTACACATTTCCTGGATGTCAGAGTCATGAGCCTTAACGCCACTACACGTCGCAGCGCCAAGTCAACTATTCCCTTGTGTACGGACGTACGGAGCTTCGGTGTCGAAATCCGTTCTCGAAAAGAAGATAATCTCCTATATTCCTATGGGGTCTGACGCTTTTGGAGGGTTAGGTCGGTGCGTACTTGCGACCAGTAATTTAACGCAGCAGAGAGGACAGAAGTTAGTCTGCTTTATCCACTCCGCGAATAACACAGATAGTCTAGATGCGTAACCATTTTGAGGTTAGAACAGCTAGTATCAGGGCTAACGATCTAGGCGAAATACACAACGTATCACGCAATCACGGATATACGCAGAAAAGGGACTCTGAATAGAATCTGGATGTGACTTGTAGAAGGGGGGGTGAAAGCTAAGGAGTCTCGGGTGTAAAGGTTCTAATATAGTACAAGGTTTGATAGGGCTATACGTCATGTGAACTGATAGCTAGGGTCAGTAACGGTGGCCTAAACGGGATGGATGATTACACTATGGGAAGGGTCATCCTTAACGCGATATTTGTCCAATTCCGATGGGTTTTGGTATCATACCCACTTGTTCTTGTGGCTTTGCTTTCTTCCTAGAGCTCTTCGCGCAGAGTCCGAGGGAAGCGGCTCCCATGAGATCATGGAAATCATCGCTATTTTGTTCTGCAATCTTGACGAGGTGATCCGCCAGGGACTGGAGCTGGTTTGGTTTCGTGACGGGATTGACAATGTTGCGAGGACAGCGTTTGTGCAGATGGCGCAAGATGGCGCGCACAAGGCAAAATTCTCGGAAGATCATGCAGGACAAGAATAACAAGTCCAGGGGATTATGCACGGGAGGTTCTTATATACACTATGAAAACATTCAGTTCAAGTCGCGCACAAGGGCCAAAAATGGAGGGCACCCCACGATGCTGTTGTCCGCTCTCCAGCAAAATTACTGAATTCAGGTTAACCCATGTAAAAGATGCTCAGATAATGATTGAACCTATCCCCCTACCTATTTCTTGTGGTATCAAAGCCAACACAGCTCGCCAACATACCCTTGATCTAGACCCCCTTTCCATCGTTGATCTCAAGCACACAGCTCAACAAGGAGCTGGGGCCAATAATCAAGTAATGAAATTGCGGAAGATTGCCGAGTTTAGAGGCTTTTTAGGGGCTGGTACTCTTGTTAAAGAAGACGATTGTGTCTGGATTAATGCTTTGCTGCCTACGCAACGAGGGTAGGGTTAGGATGATTACTAATCGCCCTGAATACCTCATCTTGGCGAATCTTAACCGGAACTACTGAAAAAGAAAGTGGTGAATAATTTCCTCAATCATGCAGGTTGAACGACGTCGCTGTCACTCGGGCCGTATATCAGTGCAGTTGACAGAGATGTTAAGGGAAGGAGGAGGACGAACCTGAAAGAAATCCCGAGAAAATGGGCTGAGACGTGTGCGGACGAAGTAATTTGTAGTTGGAGGTACCTACAGGCAAATGAATCAGTGCGAGGGACAAGGCACCCATCAGACCTTCAAACGGTCGACGAGGGTAGCTTCGAGGACCAGTTTGTTGATCGGTGCGAGTGGCAATGGAAATACCCTCGGTTATTACGAACGGCTCTTAATTTCTTTACCGTTCAGCAGACACTAGCAGAAAGACTCTTTTCCGCTGCCTGGAAAATTGCGAGTTCTCTTTGATCGTGTCTCGATAGATTTATCGTCAGTATGATGCTAGCCTCACGATTGTGGCTACGGGGCTAGAGTTATTTTGGATCTAGCGACTCCGTCTTCGCCTATATAAAACTAGAATAGCGTTAGAATTGGCTATCGGGCTACGCTAACGCGCGAAGCGGCGAGTTTTGTAAGGTGGAGGAATTTGAGGGCAACGAGTAGGGAAGGGTTCTGAAAGGACTTAATTCTACCAATATACACCAAAAGATCTTGGTGGAGATGATTGAGTTGATGTGACCCCGGTGCATGTATGGCCACTCGCTTTATGCGCGCTGAAGCGTGCTGAATGCTGCCTTGCATTTCCAAGGGAGTCCGGGGCCTAGAAGAAGCCATACGGACCTAATTGTATATAGTAACTCTCTCCAAGCCCTTAACGGCATTCGTGATTTTGCATGTCTTCAGCTCAATAGTGAGTTGCAGCGCATCATGTTTGAGAGTTGAGGTGGATTCAAGTGGCTTCTTAGGCAACAATCATAAGGAAAGAAGAAAAACAAGAAACCCCCTCCCCCCGTTTTTTTTCTTCTTTTTTCAACCAATCGCCCTTGAAAATAAAATTCATTGGGCACAAGTTTGTTCTGGTAGCTTCTAAACTAGTCAAAGCTGTTTGTTTCAACTGACGCATTCCCTCAGCTGTGATAATGGCCGCTCACCATGCCTTTGAAAAGCTAATTGTTCTATCGATGGCATCGTGACTTTCAATGTCCGGCGGGATTCGTAGGAATGGGCTGTTGTTATTATATTGCCATGTTGGCTCTACTACTGCACTTGTGAATCTAATCTTAAAGACATTGTTGCATGTAGGTAATGTCTTGAGCTGAGAACACGATGTTCCGTGCGCTGATTTTTTATTTAGGATGGAATTATTAGTGACTAAGCCTAGTAAATTTAACCTCTGCCTCCCTCCTTCTCCCCCAGAAGGCCAAGGTGATTACACGGAGATGTACGCCTCGTACAAGTTAGGGTATGTTATGTTTTTCCTAAACAAGAAAGTGGGGCTCAACATGGCTGATCTTCTATCGTCTCTCCCTCCAGTCTTGGGACCGACTTTCCTCCCTTTTACTCAACCTGAATACAAGGCACACACATTGGATTCCGACACTTAGATTTCAAGTCACAGGTTGACACCCCCGTGAACCATGGGCACTCATGCTCTAGAAATCGTTCGCTTTTGCGGACGCTACTACTCATACTGGCACCAGCTTGACGGCTACTATGAGGGTCTGGGCGCCAAGATCATCGCCGACATCCCCGCCGACCCCGAGGAGTACAAAAGTACGTGATTTACAAGAGATATTACCATCATGTATTATATACTGACAATTCAGAATGGCTTGAGCAAATGCGGGCCAAGCATGCAGCCAAACAAAGTGCGCTTGAAGAACGCGTCTACGAGATTCGAGATGGCTCCAAGCCCGACTATGACCATTTCCGCGATCTTGTGGATCTTCCCTCTGAGCTTCCACAACTGCATAACCTCGGTGCTCAGTATTTCTATATCATCAATCTTGACCGTGAGGTCCTCACAATGAATTTTGGCGTCCACTGGAAGCTGGGACATTTACCTCGTACAGACCTATGGATAGACGCGATACGAGAGAGCTTTTACCAGCGTGAGCACACCATCTCCCTCGACATCTGTCTAGAGGAGTATATAGCGTCTCCGGCATTAGAGTTACCTGAATTAAACAAGGCCTTGAGATATCGGCACCACGTCGTAGCCCCAAAGTTGGACATCAGCGAGGCGCGCAAAGCATTTCTTACCCGAGTCTTGGCCGCTGTGCTGATTAGTTACAAGGAAAACATTATTAACTTTGGAATGGAATGGAGCCCAGCATCATTTCCATTCCGCGAGTTGACTTTTGCGCTTGTTTCAATCGCATCCGGCGCGGCCGGGTTCTTGTCGCTTCCCAGCGCTCAATATTGTAACCTTCCGAATTGCCCAACTACCTGTTGTCCAGATCTTCATTTCCCCTGGTCTTGTGGGTATCTCGACAAAGAGTGGGTTGGCGACCACGCTCCACTGCTAGAGTTCGGCTCAATGTCCCATCAACCGGGCGACGCGCCAGGTGTTTCTCCAGCAGGAACAATGTATTGGCTTGAAGATGTCCTTGTGAGCCTGACCCTAAGGCATGATAGCGGGGCCATCACGCAAGCCGTTTCTTGGGGCCTCGATCAAGGGCGTAAAAATTTTCAGATCGTCGTGCTGAGCCTCTTTAGGGTAGCTTTTGCAGAGGTCTCCTATGGCGAAGGCGAAGACGAGGAGCCCTTGGTCAAAGTCAGCACGCCCATCTATCTCTCGCCTTTGCGCCGAAAGTACTATATGAGCACCCATCCACGCGAGCGACCAGAATTGAAGCCCGGCATGAGGATCGAGGGTCGACGTATTAGAGAGATGCAGACATTCTGCAAGGGGACGGTACAAGAACTGCAGTCCCACTTCCCCGGGCTTGCAGCACTCGTTAATTTTTTTGATGTTGCTGCTAATAGGCGCGCGACGTCCAAATCGGCAGGTATTCTCCCTCCTGAGCTCTATGACCAAATATTAGAATTTGTCGATTATGACACATGGAGGACCTGCGCTTCCGTATCAACAGAATTTCGCTACTCCTGTCTTCGCAAGTACAGGGTTGGCGATAAGATGGAGATTGTGGCAGGCCACCTCGTACACTTGCGGCAGTTTAATGAGGGACGCTATTGGATGCCGCTCATTGGTAGTGACCGGAAAGCCCTCATGGTAAACGTGTCCGTTTAAGTTCAGGCCGGCGGTAGGCATCCCAGTAGAGAACGACAGTGGCGATGAGTCCTGCTCTGTTTTGGAAAGGATTTTCATTGCTAATTAGGCTGTTGGCAGGTTCATAAAAGCCAGTAAGAGGGAGGGGTGTAGTGACGTTATACCTATAAACTATCTCCTCAATTCTTAAATAACTCTCTATCTGGTTCTACCACCTCGGAGACAGAGCCTCTTTCCGGTGCTTATAAAACGCAGGGGATGTGTTGTCAAGCCAGCGAAAGAGAGAGTGAAGCTCTGACATCTGTTCGAAAGCATGGAACGTGAGCCATCGAAAACGATAGCTGTCAGATGGAGCAAGATGAATTTGGAATTTGTTAAAGTTAGTTAGTCATTGATGATAAAGAAAAGGAAATGATAATAATTTGAATTGAAACACCTCCACGACCGTTTTACTGTGGCATTGCAACAATCTCACAAAATTAATCATGTGTGTATAAGTTGAGTGAATATGTTTGTCTTGCAAACATAAGACCCATGTAGACTAACTGGAGTGATGAAGGTACCTACATAGTCCGTAACAAGACTTCTTTTATGATGTGGTAGACGCTCCACTATTGCTTTGAGCTACAAGGTTCTGTGCCTTCAATCCCATGCTGCGCATCCGAGCCTGTCTCAGCACCTCTATAGCCTGATCTATATCCGATTGTATTTGGTCAACGTCTGGAATCAGATCGTGACGAAGCTTCTGCTGCAATTTGTTCCGTATCTGTATCCGTTGATGTGTCCGTGCACTTTTTTCGTCAGTCGGACGTATATATTAACTTCGCACAATGCTAGCTTTCGCTTACGAAGTCTGCAATATCCACCACTGTCT
Organism: Xylaria sp. 218_066; assembly: GCA_019843955.1. NCBI lineage: Eukaryota > Fungi > Ascomycota > Sordariomycetes > Xylariales > Xylariaceae > Xylaria > Xylaria sp. 218_066. Next base: position 12,973 of record JADKYC010000279.1, read on the forward strand.
GGTCGATATATATAACGCAGAGCTCCCTTCTTAGGGATACCCTGACATGAGACTCTCCATATTTCTGTATCAGCCACAGATATAGATCGTGAGGGGGGATGTGGTCGGGTTGCTCGGTTAAGACAACGCGGTCTTGGTCTTTTCTAACAATCTTTAGAGCACATGGTAACATCTTTAAGTTCCAAAACCCGCAGGAAGAACGAGTATTGTAATAAAAAAGTCCAGTCTCTACTAAGAATGGGGAATTTAAGTTGTTATTCTCTCGCTGCTTCCTAGCTGGTCGTTGATCAAGACACAAGGCGATTATGACTGAAAGATAAATATGTCACTCCATATAACGGCAGGCAGAAATTAGCCTGCCTACGGCTGAGTCTAAGTTTTTCCACTTCCAACTTATGACGGTGGCAGTGCTTGGTACTGATCGTGATTGGCGCATCTAACGCATGAACTCCTCTATTCTTAATGACTTCGCGCTGACCAAAACGACAGCCTCAAGGGCTTATTTTCTTTTCTCGGGCATTCCCTACTAGAATATTGCAGCGACCATGTGAATAGGATCTAAAATTAGGATCACAAACAATACAATGAGTATATTTAGCATAAGGGCTAGGAGTGTTACTATGAATCGTGCCAGCGCGGTGCCAATTTTCCGTTTCCCTAATTTCTTAATATGCAGTGATACCCGTCCTAAGCTATTTACCTTCTAATATCTAGCTACGCTTCATTTACCCACCAGTCCGTCTGGTTCGCATTGCCTATTGGCGAATATGGAACCATAGTCCCGCCACCCCAAGACCGGTGATTATCACAATTCAAATTTAGAGTCTCATGATATGACCAGGCGCTTCTGCCCATCATCCGGGGACGAGTTCCGAGAGACACTTGGGGACCATAATTGCAAGGGACTAGAAAACGAGAACAACTGCTTACTGAAGCCACCGGAAGCTTCTCAGGCATGGGATGGTGATGGCTGGTCCTTCATTATCAATGTGCCTGACTTGGGGTTTAGAGTCGCTCGCCTCCAACTCAGTCCGTTGATAAGTCCCTAATTCAAGATGTCGTGGGTGCTAAAGAGCTCCGTGAGAATCTCGGCCTGGAGTCAAAAACTTGTAACAGCGTCAAACAATCGATTAAAGAAAATATCAAACGATGTCTGGTGCACAATCAGTCCAACAACGGCCTAGAAGGCAAAAGATTTCTACCTATTGACAAACTAGACATGATACTCAGTGTTCGGTCTATCGAAGAATTATTACAGGAAGAATATTCCCAGATGACGAAAGAAGATCTTTGCAGTAGGCTCGATGTTTGTTTATCCCGGCGACGAATCTTAGGTATTTTGCTTTTCATGTACCCAGAGCATCTGCGGCTTTTCGAATATTTCGTCATTGATTGCATTACAGATACAGACCTGCTACTTGCATCGACGGGCAGTGCAGATGAATCTAGCTTTCGAATACGACTATGTTCAAGAAGTGGGAAGACAACAATATCACGCCTTTTTGCAGTTACCAGCCAATATTTCCTGCCCCGTTCTTTGACGTCCATGGAAACGGGCTATGCAGTTACTCACTGGACGACGCTGTACGATTACCATGGCTGAAGTGCGAATTGAGAACCAGGGGCGGCAATGGAATGGTGCATATGTGTAACAAGGGCTAGTACTACTGGGGCTTGGAATAGGCTTCAACTTTAATGTATTAATTCTCTACGGCTCTAAGGATTTCTATATCTGAAAAGGAAAGATTCCTAGAATTACACGAGGGCATCCTGGGTCCTTTTATAGACCCCTTCAAGTATGCCTTGAGCCTTCAAGTTGGGCAACAACCAACATGCATATAGTAGTATGTATGTTGGTTCCAAATAGCCAATAACCTTATAGTATAAGTGGGTCGGGATTCAACCCGTGTGACAATATGGTTGAGACACATCCAAGCCATCACAACTTCAAATCTTTTCAAGTGAGAAACAGCCTGTGATGCGTTTTATAAGCCAATAATTAAGCTGAGGATTGAAAGTCTACCAGTCCTCTTTACTTTGCGCTAAAGGAGATCCCAACTCTTGACGCGGACATGTATCGACAAAAATTATTGGCTCGAGAGAAATCCAATGTCCAGAAGCAAAAAAAAAAGGCATCTAATCAAACTGCTTCTTACTTTTCAGCATGGACAGAAAAGCTGCTTCCTTTTTGAATGGGCTGACGATAATCTATGGGATTATTGGAAAAACTATCCAAAAGGTCGAGAGAAAACAATTGTGAATTCATTATGGATGGCTAGGCAGTACCTGAGACTGGCTACTGCGGTCAAACGAATCCATAGACTTGCAACTTGACAGAAGGAGAGAAGAAATAAGGTAGGAGTCAGAAATAAAGATGGCAAAGAATGGGGTCAACATGGTGATATTAAGCCGCATAACATACTATTGAAATAAGGGAGGCTGGTACACTCCACTCCCATGTCTATATAATCTACTAGATCCCCCATAGCCTGGAGGGCTAATTCTATACTTTTAATTAATCTAATCCTAATTACTATATTTATTATAAGTATCCGTTTTTACTACTTTTAATAGGTTATAAGCCTAGAATAGCTTACTTATATTGTTTTTTTATTAAAATATTATTTATTATGCTTTTTTATAAGCTATTCCTTTATTATTATTATTAATTTTATACTTATAAAAATGTAAGCTAAAAAAATATAAAATTATAGCGTACTAACTATTTTAATTTTTAGCTCTAGCTACTTAATTTTTATTTAATTTTAAATATTAAGCTATTAACGTTAAATTAAATTAAAAAAAGTTTTTTATTTGTTATTTATATTTTTGGTTCTAACTTTTTTTTTTTATATAGTTTTTTTTTTTTTACTATTAAAAATATTTAAAAAGATCGCTAAAAATAGCTTTAAATATTAAATATTATTTTTTTAAAATAAAATTTTTACTTCGTTTATTATTTATTAAATTTTTTAACAAAAATAATTTTTTTTTTTAGTTATAAAGTTAAACTTTTTAATAATAAAATTTTTTGTTAACAAGATTTTTAAAAGCAATTATTTTTTTAAAAATATAAAACTTTTTTATAATTTTTTATTTAGCTTGTAGCTTATATTATTATTTTTTATTTTATTAAACAACTTTAATTTATTTAGTTTTAAAATTATTATATAAAAAAACTTTTTTATACTATTAATAATAATATTTAAAACTTTATAAGCTTTTTTAAATTAACTATTATTTAAGCTAAAAGCTATTTAAAAGCTATTATTTATTTTTAATATTAATATTAAAGCTTATATTATTAAAATATATTTAAAAATAGTTTAATAAAAATAGCAAAATAAGCTTAAAAACTAAAGTAATAAGTTTAAAAACTATTATTATAATAAAATTTTTAGTAGACTATATTAAGTTTATTAAAAAAATATTTAATTATTTATTAATTTAAAAGTATAAAAAACTTTTATTTAAAAAGCTTTAAGCTATTTATTTAGCTTATTAAAGTAATAAAAGTAAAAATAATTTTAATAATAAAATTAAAAAATAAAAAAATAAATAAAATAAAGCTTATACTATTATTAAAAATTATTTAAGTTTTAATATATATATTATAGTATAATATATTATAAATGCTTTATTTAATACTATTAAGCTTATTTAAAATAAGTTGCTATAAGATTATAAGTTTAAAAGTAGTATTACTTTTTAGTTTTTAATTTATAAATAAAACTATACTATTTTAAAAACTTATAAAAAAAATATAATTAAGCTAACTATAAAGTTTTATATAGTTTATAATAAGTTAATTAAACTAAATTTTATTTATATAATAATTAAGTTTATATTTATTAATAAGTTTTTTATATTTTTTAATTTTATATTTAATATTTTTTTAATTGTTTTTTATTAGTAGTATAATATTATATTTAAAAAAAAAATTAATAGAAATATTGTTAAAATAATAGTTATATTTAATAAAGCTATTATAGCTATAAAATATAAATAATAAAATTAAAAGCTTAAAAATTTTAACGTTAATTTATTTATTATTAAAAGCTAAAAATATAGCTATTATAATAAAAACTATTTTTTATATAAATGTTTTAAAAAAATTTTTTATTTAGTATTTAAAAGCTATATTTTTAAAAAAACTTAAAAAAAGCAAAAATATAAAAAAACCGCTAAAAAAAAAAAAAAAAAAGTAATAAACTTTTTAATATATTATTTATTGCTATTAGTAACTTAAATTATAAAAGCTTTAATTTTTGTTTTATTAATTTTAATTTAATAACTAATATTTACTTTTTAATAGTATTTAAATTTAGCTATTTTATAGCAATATTTAAAATATTTATTAAACTAATAAACTTTAAACTATTAAAAAAATTTTAAATAGCAAATATATTATTTAAACTTAGTTTAATAAGCTTTAATAACTTTTTTAATAAAAAACTATAAAAAAAACTTAAATTAATATATATTTTAAATTTTAACTATAGTTAATATTTCTTTTATAACTATAAAAGCTTTTTTAATATAAAAAAATATATTAGCTCTAAAACTATAAAAATAAAAAAAAAATTAATAATGCTTTAAAAAGTAAAAAACTATATTTTAACTTTTAATATTAATAAAAAATAAATATAAACTATATTTTATAATATTATTTACTACTTTAAAGCTAAAGTTAACTTTATTTTTATATTTTAGTTATTAAAAAAAAAAATAAAGTTTTTTTTTTGCTAAAATAAAACGTTTAGCGCTAAAAGTAAAAAATATTTTTTTACTACTTAAATTATTAATAGTTTATATTTAGTTAATACTTTTAATAATAATGTTAATATTATAACTTTAAATATTAGCTTTTATATTTATTTTTTTTTAATTTTAAAATATAAATTTAATATAAACATTTTAAATATTTAAAAAATTAAAGCTTAAAAAACTTAATAAAATATTTTATTAAAATTTTATTTATTTAAAAATATTATTTTTATAAAACTTATATAAAAAAATAAATAAAAAAGATTTTTTATAAAAATATATTATAAAAAAATATATAAAAGTTAAAATTGTTATATATAAATTTTACTAATATGCTAACTTAAAAAAATAAAATAATAAAATATAATTAATTAATTTAATAAACAATAATTTATAATAACTTTATTAAAATAACTTAAGTTTTTTTATTAAAATTAATATTAAAGTTTTTTAAAGTTTTTTAAATTTTTTTTAATTAAAAAAAATAATTAAAATAGCGCTATTATATAGTTATTTTAAATTAAAGCTTTATATTTATTAGTAATACTTTAAAATTTATTTATTAAAATTAAAAAATTATTTTATTTTTTTTTGCTATAAATTAGCATTAATAAAATAAAATAGCTAAAAAAGCTATAAAAGTTTTAAAAAATATTATTTATAAGCTACTTATTATAGCTATATTAAATAGGGTTAATATTAAATATTAGTTAATATTAGTAAAAACTGCTATATATTTAAAAAATTTTTATTTAATAGTTAAACTTAGCAACTAAACTTTTTATAAAATATAGTATAAAATACTGCTAAACTTAGCTTATTTTTATATAGTTACGTTTTTAAGCTTTTATTTTTTTAAAAAAAAAGCTTTAATTTTTAATAAAAAAACGGAGCCCTATATTATGCTAAATTATTAAAAAAAAAGCACTATAAATTATATTATACTTTTAAAGTTTAAATAAATAATTTATATTAATAATATATTTTTTAAAAAAAAATATATATATATTGCTATTAAAAATTAGTTACTTATTTAAAATATAATATTTTTAGTATTATTTAAACTACTATTTATAATTATTAATATTAAAAGCTTTAGTAAATTTTAATCTAAATTTTTTTAAAATATATAGCTAAAAATATATTTTGCTTTTATATTAAAAAAAACCTTTATTTTAAAAAAAACTTTAAATATTAAATTATTAAAGTTAAAAAAAAACTTTAATACTATTTAGCGCTAACTATTTATATAGCTTAACTAGTTTAATAAAAATTTTATAAATAACTTTTAAATATTTTAAAAAAATATTACTAATAATTTAAACTTTAATACTAGCTTTATAATTTATATTTTTAAAAACTTTAAATTTAAAAATAAAGAATTTAAAATATAAAACTATATTATTATAGCACTATTTTTAAAAATTTAATAAAACTACTTTAACTTATATATTAAAATAAACAAATAAAAATATTTTAAATTATTAGTAGCTAACTTTAATAAAATAAATTTTTTTTAAATAATAGTTTTTTTAATAAATATTATTTATATTTTTTTTATAGCTAATATAATAAAGTTAAAAACTTTTTAATAAGTTTATAATAATATTTACTAATATAATTAATATAAAAAAATAAAAAATAAATATTAATTTTTAGTTAATAATAAAACTTAAATAATATATAAGTTATTGCTAAACTAAAAAGTTTTTATTAAAAAATAAATATTTAAGCTAAAATAAAAATTTAATAAATTTATTATTTGCTATAAAATATAATAAATAATTAAAAGCTTTAAATAAATAAAAAGCTTAAACTATAATAAAATGTTTGCTTTAATAATTAAACCTATAAACTATAAAGCTATATTTGTTATAACTATAGCTGTAAATTTTAAATTTAAATAAATGAATATAAAAACAATATTTTTTTATAATAAAATTAATAAAAAAATTTATATTAAATAACTTTTTAAATTTAATAACGGAATAAGTTATATATATAAGTTTAATAAAGCTTTTTATAAATTAAAGCAAATATTTAAAATTTAG
>JADKYC010000280.1:0-19398 GCA_019843955.1 Xylaria sp. 218_066
AATTATTATAAATATATATATATAATATTATAACGTTTAAAAAATATTAAATTATAAATTAATATTAAAAAGTTTAAATTTTATATTATAAAAATAAAATTTGTAAAATATATTATTAATATTAAAAATATTTAAATTAACTTAAAAAAAGTTAAAGTTGTTTATAGTTAAGAACTTTTTATAAATATAAAAAGCGTATAGTTTTTTTTAAAATTTTATAATTTTTACTATAAATTTATTAAAAACTATAGTTATATTGTTATATTATTTTATTATTTAATAAAGAAAAATATATTATTTTAATAAACTAAAAAATATAATAAAACTTTTAATAAATTAAAAAAAGTACTAACTTTTATTTTTTTATTAAAATATTATAAATATAAAATACTTATTAAAATAAAAACAAACGTTTTTAATAGTATAGCTATTAAAATAATAACTTAATTATATAATAATTAATAATATTTAATAGTTTATCTTTCGAAAATATTTTATAATATAAAATTAAATTTTAATATATTTGATAAAAAGTTATACGTTATTATTTTAGCTTTAAAAAAATAAAAACTTAAATAAGTTAACAAATATAAAAAGCTTTTTTTAGTTATTACTAATAATAAAATATTAAAATATTTTAATACAAAATAATATTTAAACTTTTAATAAATAAAATAAATAAAACTTCTTTTTAAATATAATTTTTTTATTATTAACTAACTAAAAAAAAAAAATATATTAGCTAATATATTATTTCGAAAATAAAAAAACCTATTTATATAAAAAATAAAAAAAAAATTATAACGCTCTTTTGAATTATTTTAGCTAGTTAGCAATATTACTACTAATAATATTATTATTAATATTTTTTTTATATAAATAACTTTAATTTTTATTATAAAACTTTAATATAAATTAAAAAACTTAAATAGTTTTTAATTAGTTAAATAAATTTTAAAAAAAAACTATAAAAACTTAAATATAAATATTTATTATAAAGAAATATAAAATTAAAATAAAACCAACTTTTAAGTTATTAAAAATAAATTAACTATTTATTATAACTGTTTAATTATATCTAATTCTTTATATATATATATAAAATTAATATAAAAAGCATATAACTAAATATTAATAATATATTTAAAAAAAAGAAAAACTTATAAACTAATTATTAAACATTATTAGTAGCTTAATTTAAAAAGTAATTATAATATTTATATAAACAATTATATAAAATATAAACTAATAAAAGTATTTAAAAATAAAACTTTTAATAAATTAATACTTTTATTAATATTTAACTATATTAAATAATATTTAGTAATAAATTTTAAACAAATATTATAAAATAAATATAAATATAATAACGCTTTAGTTATAATTAACTATTTAAAAAAATATATATAAATAGTTTTATATATTATATAAGCTATAGCTAAAAATGCTAAAAAAATATATTATAAAAGCTTTTTTAAAATATTTAAAATATTTATAACAATAATCTTTAACTACAAACTTTAGTTTATTTTTATTTTTATAAACAAATTATATAAGCTAATAAATATAACTTATATTTTAATGTTTATACAATATTATAAAACTATAAAATAAACTAAAATTATAAATAAATATTTAAACTAACGTTTATAACTATATATAAACTATTATTAAAATAACTAGTTTAAACATATATTTGTTATAAACTATATTTAAATATTATTACTTTATAAGTTTATAAAAATATTTTTTTACGAAATTAAGATAAGCTTTTTAATAGTTTTTTATTTCGATTAAAAAAATAAAACTATAAAAAAAAAGCTTAAAGCTATACTTTTACAAAAAGAAAATCTAAAAACTAATATATAAAAAAAGGTTTAAAAAATTGTTTGATTTATTAAAACTATAAAAAAATAACTAATATATACTTAAAAATAAATAATTAAACAAGCAAACTAGCATTATTGGAATTTTAATTTTAATATAAAAAATTATATTTTTATTTTTAAAAAATAGTAATTTTCAATTATAAATAAACTTTTAAATAAGCTAAACTATTTTATAACTTAACAAAAGTTTAAAATTTTAAAGAAAAACAGTAATATTTATATTTTTAAAATATTTTTATTATAAAAAACAATAAATATTTATTACATACACTAGTTATATAAATATTTTAATAACTTTTTTTTAATTAAAAATTAGAAAATTTAAATAGCAAAATAATATAAATAAAAAATAAAAAAGAATTTATTATTAAAAAAATAAAAGCTTTTTAAATATATTATTAAAAGCTGCAATATTAAGTTAACTAAAAAGGCTAAAACGTTAATAACAAATAATATTCCGTAAAAGATTTTAAAAATAATATAAAAATATTAAAAGAATTTTATAATATAAATCTTAAATTAGCAAAACTTCTAATATAACTAAAAAAATAGTTAAAAGCAGTAAAAAATAATAAATTTAATAAAATATATAAAAATAATAATTAAACAATAATATAAAAAGAAAAACTTATAAAATGTTAATATATTTAAAATATAATACGTAAAAATTTATTAACGTAATAAGTAAAAAAACCTATATAATAACTTAATAATATAAAAGCCTAAAAAAAAATTATATAAATAAAAACTTAAAGCAATTTTTTTTTTAGCTAACAAGCTTATTAAAAAGTTACTTGTTCGAATATTATATATATCTTAAAGACAAGCTATTTCTTTTTTAAAAAGGGGATAGTTATATAGTAGAGCTTAGAGCCTACAAAATAGACCCTATAATATATATAGCTGGATTAATAGATTAATAGGTATGCGCTATATTAGCTATTTACTTAATTACCCGATTGGGAACCCTATTTATTAGGACCTGCCCCACCACTTATATATATAAAAATATTACCTTAGATAGCCGTTTTTCTTTTTCCTTCTTTTCTACCTTATTTATAGATTTTTTATATAAATATAGCACTTATTATTAGAGCTTTGCTTTTATATATATGCTAGGTATAACATTTAGTAATATTTGCTAATTAATAGTTATAGCGCTTATTAAAATATAAAATATGTTTAATTACTATATAATATTATAATATATTAAACTGCCGCTATAAAAAAATAATATTTCTATAACCTTATAAAAATAAAAAAAATAAAAAAAATAATAGTTTTTAGTTCAATTTAATATTTATAATAAGACTACGTAGTAAAACACTACTTTATAAAGTATTATTCAAGTAATAAAACAAAAGTATAAATTAAAAAAAGAAAAAAAAGTCCTAAAGCTAAATCTACAAAGTAGATATAGTGAAGGCACTTTATATATGCTAGCTGGCAACTATACTATAGGTATTGCTAGGTGGCTAGTTACCCCGCCATATAGGGTACAGCTGTAGTGAGGCTACCGCCACACTACCTCCCCTAAAGGTTCCTATTAAAAAGGTTTCAATAATTAAAAAAAGTTATTAATAATAATATAATTTTATTAACTTTTTAATAGTGAGTTTTAAGCATTTTCTTTAAAAGATTATATAGAAAGAAATATAAATACTAGGTTTTATTAAAGCTTTTAAATATATTATATAAATAATAATATAAAGCTTAGTTTAACTTAACTAATAGCTTAATAAATTAATTTAGTTTTAAACTATAGGTATAAATTTTATAAAGATTTATTAATTCTTTTTTTAATATTATAAAAATGTTTAAAATATATTACATTATTTAAAAAAAGTATAAAATAAGTTTATAAATGTAATATTACGTTTAAAAGCTATATTAAATATAAAATTAATAACTAGTTATATAATTAAAAGCCTTTAAATTAACAAGTCGAATAATTGAAGAAAAACGTTTATAAAAATAACTTATTAAACTTTGATTTTTTTTAAAATAATGTAATTATTATTTTACATAATTTTAAATTATAATAAAATTGTTTATAAATAAATAAATCATTTTAACAACTAAATTATTTAAGTTTAATATATATTTAATATAAACAATAATTAAATAAATATACTTTTTATATTTTAATAAAATTTTAACCATACTTATTTTAACTTAATTAAGTTGTGACGGAGCGCCTACCACACCAATTCACAAGCTCACTTGTATGTGAGCTTGCCAGAGCAATTAGTACGCGTGCATACTAGCGAGCGTACAGAATAGCTTCGGACGCTCCGAAAAAGCGATCTGAGGTTATTCCGGGAGCGCTTACATGTATATAAAATGGAGATTTAGATTTCCGAAATAGAGATAAAAAAAAAAAAAAAAAAGAACAAGCAACAGATCCTTTGAACAGCCCTAGCAAGCTCACATATAAAAGCACTGGTTTAATTCCACTCCAATAATTTAATTAACACGCAACTGCGCAATATAAATGTTTATCTTATAAATAATTATTTAGCTTTTAATTATTAAGCTTAAATAATATATTTATTAAAATAAATATTTTTTTTTAAAACTATTATGTTTATAAAAAAATTATTTATATATATTATTATATAACGTTTATAAAATATAATAAAATATATTTTAAGCTATATATTAGTTATTATTTATTAAATTATTTTAATAAAACGTTTTTATAATAATAACTTAGCCTTTAAAATTTAATAAAATATATTAAACGTTTTATTTATAAAACTATTTTATGTAATTATTTTAATATATATTTAATTAAAATAGTAAAGATTTTTTTTTATTATATAGTTTTAATATTAAAGTTTATATAAAATAATTAATTTAATTTTAAAAAGAATTATAACTTCTTAACATGAAAAATATTTTTTAGTATTTATAGTTACGTGGAGGAGCCTGCAGAGTGGACCCTGTAGTGTGTGGCTGGATTGATGGCTGTGCGTTACACTAGCCACTTACCTGATTACCCGATTGGGAACCCCATTCACTAGGATCTGCCCCACCACGCACATACATAAAAACACCACCCTAGATAGCTGTTTTTCCTTTTCCTTCTTTTCTACTTTATCTTTCGATTTTTTCATACAAATACAGCACTTATTGTTCGAGCCTTGCCGTCATATATGTGCTAAGTGCAACATTCATTAAATAAATTATAAAAAAACTTTAATGGTTAACAAAATTTAACAGTTATAATCATAAAAATAATTAATAAAAGTTTAAATAGCAATTAAAAACTTTAAAAAAAACTAATTAAAGAATGTTAAATATAAATAAATAATAGACTTAACATTAAAAAAAAAATAACTGATATTATTTAACTTAACAAGTAACTATAAAGTTAGGTTTAAAAATTAAAGTTTACTAAAAAAAACTGAATTTATTTATATTATTAAGTTTTATTTTCTATTTATTACAGCTAGCTAAACAGTAATTAAGAATAATAAAAATATTTTTTTACTAGCTAGCATTTATTATATTTTAGTAAAGGAACTAACTTTATAAATTAAATGGAAGGAATTAAATAAACTTTTACCTCCTGTAAAAACTTTGCTTTATTCTCTTTTTTAAACCATTACAATATATAGATTTAAATTATATTAGTTTTAATAATTCATATTAGTTATAAATTTAAACATATATTTTATAGCTTTATATTATACTTATTTACAAACTTATTAAGTTATTTATAAATATATTTTATAATAAACTTAAAATATATAAATATAAAAAAACAAACAAAAATTTTAATAGTTTAAATTTTATATTTATAAATTTTGTTTTTTTATAAATAATATATTATAATTATTAAGGTTTTAACGTTTTATACTTTTTATAATTCTTTTTAAAAATTAAAAATCAATGTTTAATTTTGATTAAATATAATATTAATGATAGGAACCCCTAGGGGAGGCAGTGTGGCTGTAGCTACACTGCGGCGGTACCCCGTGTAGCAGGGTAGCTAGCGCTGGCTACCTGGTAATAGCTATAGTATAATTGCTAGCTAGCATATATAGAATGCTTATACCTATACCTTCTTTGGAGATCTAGATCTAGGTCTCTGTTCTTTTTTTTTAATTTATACTTTGTTTTAGTACTTAAATTATATTTTATAAAAAACTATTTTACTACGTAGTTTTATTATAAACATTAAATTAAACTAAAAACTATTATCTTTTTCGTTTTCTTTATTTTTTTATAGCAGCAATGTTAATATATTATAGAATTATATAGTTATTAAGTATGCTTTATATTTTAATAAACGTTATAAGTATTAATTAGTGAATTTTATAAAGTTTAAATATTTAGCTTTATTAACTTTCATTTATTTTTATGCTTTTTATAAAAGCTTTTAATAAAAAAGTAATTATAAAGTAGTTTTAATATAAAGCTACTATAAACTAAAATCGGCTTTATAAACTATGTATATATTTTAAAGTAGCTTAGTTTTAATAACTGTAACCTTTATAAAAATAATTTGGTTTTAAATATTATTAAACGTTTATAAACCCTATGAATTTCTTTACATACCTATTTTATTTTGATTGTTTATTTTGTTTCAAATTTCTTTTATTTAATAAACTTTAAACGAAATTTAAAACTAAGTTATTTTTAAAAGCGAAAAAGCTACTTAGTTTATTAAACACCCTAAAAGAAAACAAGTTACTAATAGTTCTACAATATATATTTAATAATATTTAAATTTAATTAAACAAGTATTAAAGCTATTAAATTTAAATAAAACAGCTAGTTTAAATAATAAAGCTATTAGTTATTTATTTATAAAATAATAATAAGTTTAAAAAAAGACGTAATCGTTATTAGCAGCTATATTATAAATATTTTTTAAAATAATAAATACGGAATTTAGCTTTTTTAATAACATAACTTTCTTTTTTAAAGTTTTTATAGTAAAACTAAAATTTAATAAAAAAACTATTAATTTATTTTATATATTAAAAAATAAGGATTAGTTAAACGTAAACTTATTTAAATAGAATATTAAATATATATTTAAAATAGTTAAGCTAATAACTAAAAAAAGCTAAAATATTAAAATATTTATATAGTTTTAACAACATTTTAATTGGCATTTTATTAAATCTTAATCTTAGTTTAATATTAGCTTCAAAGATATATTAATATATAAACAAAGCTAACAAAAATAATACTAGTTAAAATAATATTAATTAAAGCTACGTTAAATAAAATGATATTATAAGTATATTTAATATTAACCTATTTATATTAACCAATAATTTTAGTTCATTTATACCTATTAATACGTTAAATCTTTTTATTTTTATTTTCGGTATATTAGCTAATATTTTAGCCAAACAACTAGGCTTTATCGCCCTTTCAAGAAATATTCCTTCTATTATTTTTAGCCTACTAAATATTGGTAATAATAATAACAACAATTGTAGTTATAAAGAAAATAATATTTTTAACAATTTATTAAATAATAATAGCAACAGCTATTATAAAAGATTTAAATCTTCATAAGATTATACTTTAAATATTAAATTAATTACTTTTACTAAAGGTAGAGTTTATAAAGTGCAACGTAATAATATTAAGATTTTAAACTTTATATAAAATAACCTAAAAGATTAAAAAATTATTATTAACAAAAGAAAGATAATTTATATTTAAAAATTAAATAATTTGCACGTTTAATATAAGTTAAATTATAAATTTATTTGATTATGTTTTAGCAAAGTTTATATTTATAAAATAAAATAACAATAGTAACTTAATTAATTGTTATATTTAATTTAAAGTAAAGTTATCCGCGATCTTTTTAAAATTTAAAATTCGATTTAAAATATAAACTAGCTATATTATTAAAAAGCTTTTAAAAAATGAATCTAGCTTTATGAATATAACGTAAAACTGTAATACTATTATTTAATATATTTAATAAAGCTTGAAACACGGTTCTAAAAAGAGTACTTTAGGTGAAAATAATTCTAATTAGCTTAATATAATAAAAGGTATTTATAATTAATGAAATAAAACTATAGCAAACTATATTTAGCCACTAAAAAATAAAACAACATTTAATAACTATATATAGAAAATTAAAAAAACTTATTATAAACTAAAACGTAAAATTAAATAATAATACTGAAACGTTAAGTTTATAAAAAATCTTTTTAAAAACCTATTTACTGAAGGAAATCTTTGTTTATTATAATTTTACGAGGAGTATATTTTAAACCATTAAAAAAAGAATTGTTATAGTATTAAATATTATAAATTAAATAATAAATCGTAATAGAATAATATCAATAAATAATAAAATAATTATAATAAATAGCAAAATAATTATAACAATTAATAAAATCATTATAATAAAGATTATAGCTATAAAGGAAGTTCTAATTACAAGTAAAATCGCTATTATAACAAAGACTATAATTATAGTTATAGAAAAAGTTGTAATAAAAGGAAAGATTAATTGTTATAATAATAAAATATATTCTGTTAACAAAAAAAGTAACAAAAGATATTATAGCAGTAGTATATTGTAATATATATTATTTTTACTTTTCTTGTATTATAAATGTTATAAAGAATATAAATAAAAAAAAGCATTTAAAGGTTTATTTGAATTTTATAAGTAAATACTGTTATAAATTTATAAAATAAGAATATTTATATATAATCTATAATAAATAAACGTTTCAATCAACTATTTTAATAAAGGTTTATATATAGTTATAAAGGTTAATTTAACTATTGATTTATAGTTTTAGCTTATTTTATAAATGTTAAAATATAAGTTATACTTATTAGCTTATATAATCTGTTTATAAAAATAAAAACAAACATAAGTTTATATTTAAAAATTACTATTGTAAATATTTTAAACATTTTAAAAAAACCTTTATAATATATTTTTATAGCATCTTTAGCGATAGCTTATATAATATATAAAACTGTTTATATATATTTTTTTTAACAGTCGGTTATAATTAAATTGTTATTATATTTATAATTTCTTTTTAATATTTATTTAAAATTTATTATTTAGTAGCATTAAACATAGTTAAATATTAATAAAAGATTTAGTTTATTAAAAATCTTATTTTTAAATATTCTTTATTTTATGTAATTATTTATATATATAATATAATTGTTTTTTAAATTAAATTACTAATAATATTTACCTATTAATTTGTAGGATTTTCCTTTGCCTGAATATAATACTTATATTTAATCGTACGTTTTTTAAATTAACTTAATATATAAATATAAAATGTTAAATATAACTAAACATTTATAATTAATAGTTAATTTATTGTTAATAACTTTAAAGTTGTTTTTATATTAATTTTACGTTTCTTTATAAAAAGCTTTTATATTTAAGTTTTTATAGTTTTTTTTTAAAAACTTTTTTATTAATTGAAAACTGTTTAAATTTTCTATTTTATATCGGAGCTTTATAGCAGAAAGAAAAGTTATTTATATAAAAAAAGTATTAATGAAAATATTATTAACTAGCTAAAATAACTTAAAACTACGTTATAACTATTTTTTTGCTTTAAATATAAATAGGTTTTTTTATTTTTAAAATAATATACTAGCTAATATGTTTTTTTAATTAATAAATAATAAAACAATTAAATTTAAAAAGAAGTGCTGCCTATTTTGTTTATTAAAAATTTAAACTTTTTTATACTAAAATGTTTTAATATTTTATAATTAATGATAACTAAAAAAAGTTTTTTATGCTTGCTAACTAATTTAAACTTTTATTTCTTTAATATTAGCATTATAACATATAAATATTTATTAAAAGTATTATAATTTAGTTTTATATTCAAAAAGATGTTTTACAAATAAGCTATGAAATATCATTAGCTATTATATAATTAAGTTATTATTTTACTAGTTATACTGTTAAAGATATTATTTTTTATTTTAATAAAAGTTTTATATTTATAGTACTTTAATAAAAAAGTCAAAGTTGAAGCTTTTTTAACTAATTAAAAGCTTTATTATTTTTTTTAGTTTATAAAAATAGCATACTTTCTTTTATTAAATCATAAAATAATATAATGATTTAACTATAGTATTTTATCAACCTATAAAAACAACAATAAAACTTTAAAAAGTATTATACACCGTTTATATTTATGAAAAGCTTTTACTTATTAACAACTCTTATTTTTTTTCAGTTAACTTATATATTTTTAATATTTATAATATACAATTAAATCCTTTGAATATTAGCTTATAGTTTAATATGTATTAAATTTTATATTATTATGTATATATAATTATAATAATTCTTTAAGTTATTAAAATAAAGAAAAATATTATTAACGTAAACATTATAAAAACTATTAAAATAGTTGAACAAAGTATTATTAATATACCGTTAAAACGTTATAAATTTATTACTTAGTTTAAATAAAAATATTTTATAACAAAAGGTACTATAATACGTACGAAAAGATATTAAATATTCCTCTTTCAATGATAGTTTAATATAATAAAAAGTTTAATATCTATTGATTTTAATAAGAACTTTTATTTTACTTACATAAAATAAAAGTTTTATAATAAAAAGAAAAACGTTTTAATCTTAATTTATAATAGTGAATATAAAAATATAATTTACTTGTTATCTTTTTTATAAATAAAATAAATAATATAAAAAGTATATTATTAAGTTTAATAAAGCTTTTTTAAAGATTATTTACTAACTCCTTTTTTATAGCTTCTAATTTATTTAACAACATGTTATATAAAGGATTATTTTATAAATTATTATAAAATCTATTATTAATAAACTTTATTTTATAATCTACCATAAAATAGGTAAAAAGTAATATATTAAAGTTAACTTTATTAACAGCGCAAAATATATTATAATATTTTAAAAGTGTTTATTTAAACGCTTTTTGTTTTAACATTTCTGGTATGGATTACCAAGGGTAGTGTGGTTTGAGTCTGTATATTGTGATAAAGTAGGAAGGAAGGAACTGGGTAAGGTTCCTGCCGGAGGCAGGAACTTACCTAGTTCCTCCTTCCCTATTTAATCTACAGACCCACTCTGCAGTGGGGTCCCCCTGCGGGGGCCACCCCCCTTGCCAGAGTGTAGCAATTTCCCTTTTTTTTAAAGGAATGCTTTTTTTTTTTTTTTTTAATAATTCTATTAACTTTATAAATATTTAGAATTTATATTAAGCTAGCTATTTTCTTTTTTGCCTTATATAACTATTAACAAAAATACGTTAAAGTTATTTATTTATTTTTAAAAATTTTTTGTATACTACTTTATACTATTTTTTTATATATAGTAAAGATTTAATTTATTTAACTTTTAAATAAAAGTAATTCTTTTTAAATTTTCTTTTTAAATAGTTTAGTTTTTTTAATTCTTTAAAAGTAAGTTTTAAAAATAATAAAAAAAGGATTCCGTATAAATTATATTAGATTTTAACGATTTTATTTAATATTTAGTCCTTTTTTAATATAAAACTTTTTAAAAAGCTTTATATTTTAACATATTAATTTTTATAGCCGTGATTTTATTTATACTCTTTATAGCTATTTCTTATTGTTATTCTTTATAAACCTTTCTTTTATTTATATTATAATAGTATTAGTTAATATTAAATTAATATTTTAAATATTATAGCTAAATATTAGCATTATTTATTGCAAAGCTATAACTAGTATTATAATGAGCTAATTAGTTTAAAAGGACTATTAATCGATATTATTAACAATTTAAAAACATATTATATTTTTTAAACTATATTTTTAAAATAATTATTTTATATTATTATTATTTAATAATAAATATAAATATATTTTTAAAGATTTTGCTTTATATTTAAAATGTTATTATTAAAAACTTAATAAAACTTTATTGTTTTTAACTAATATAACTACTAATAACTCGAAGTTCAAAGCTTATAATTATAAATAAATTAAACAGTTTATAATTTTATTTATAAATCTTTTGTTTACGTTTATATATAGGCTTATTTTTATATTTTTAAAAATGTTTTTTAACGTTAACTATAATCTATTACTATATATTATAATAATATATAATCAAGATTTTCGGCTTATATATTAGTTTATTAAACTTATTTTGTTATATTTTTAACAAAAAATTTTTAAAAAAGGAGTTTACTTTTTTTAAGCTTATTTTTTCAACTTTTTATGTTCTATTCTGTTAACCTAAAATAAGATACAAAATTAAAGGAAAATGGATATATATAACTATCTTTCGCTATAATAGCAGTAATACGTATTTTATAATTTATAGCAGTTATTTTATTATTTAATAAATATTTTTTAATAATATATTTTTGCTATAAATATATAAAACATTTATTTTTTATAATACGTTTTTATATTTATTAGCGTTTAGCTTAAGAAATTAACTTTTAGTTTAATTACTAATATTAACAGTAACACAATTATTAAAACTATAAGCACTGCTGTAATAAAAGTTTTATAAGGTTCGATTAATATTAAAATAAAAAATATTTTAGTTTTAACTTATTTTATAAACAATATTACGTTTTTAATTGTTAACGTAAAACAAATATATTATTTCAATATATCGCTTTACATACTAATTAAATATAATCTATTTATTAAAATAAAAAGCAACAACTTTGTTTACTAAATAAAAGCCAAATATTTTATTTTTAAAACTTTTTCTTTATTTCTTTTTTTTAATCGAACTTTGCTTGCTAGTTTAATAAAATTAGTTTTAAATTTAAAAAGTTTAGTTAGTTTATAATTATTTAAATTAAAAAAGTTTTATTTAGCTTTAACTTTTTTAAAAGCATTAATATTTTTATAGCTTTTTTTAAATAGTTACATAAAGCTTTAAAAATCTTTAACATATTAAAATAAATATTAACTAAATATAAAAATTAAAATTTAGCAACTTTGTTTTTTATATATATTTTAATATTTTCTATTTTAGCAGTATTATTAGCAACTTAATTATTATTAATAATTAATTAATTTCTTATGTTATAAATTTATATTTTAAACTTAATATTAGTTTTTTTTTTATTATAAAAAAGAAAACTAAATACTTTTTTAAACTTATATATACCTTTTTTAATATTAGTTAATTTTACAATATTTCTTTAAACTTATATAAAAAAATTAATAACTTATTAATTCAAATCGTTTATTTATTACTATAGTCAATTATGCTTAATAGTTCTATTATTTATTTCTAAAAAAAAATGATTTATTTCTTTATTAAAGAGTTTAGTTATAAGGATATTAATAATACATTGTTAAAAAGCTATTATTATTATAATTCCAACTTTTTTTTTAAGAAATAAAACAGCAGGTTTCTTTGCTATATTATTAAAACTTTTTTAATTTATTATTTTCTTTATTTATATCTATGCTTTGTTACTTTTTTTAAGAAAAAAAAAATCAGTTTATTATTTTAAATAAATAAAGCTTTATAAGTTTAAAAAGAAAAATCAATAGTAGTATATAACGTTTTAATACTATTTTAAAAGCCTTTTTTATTAAAGCTAAAAATTCTTTTTTTTTTATATATTTTTAAGCTAAACTAGTTATTATTACTTTTTTATTATTATATTTTATAATAGCAGTATTAAAACTATTAAAAAAGCTATTTATAAAATAAAATAGGCAGGCCTTTTATTTTAGCTTAAAATTAAGGATCT
This sequence comes from Xylaria sp. 218_066, assembly GCA_019843955.1. NCBI lineage: Eukaryota > Fungi > Ascomycota > Sordariomycetes > Xylariales > Xylariaceae > Xylaria > Xylaria sp. 218_066. The sequence goes on from JADKYC010000280.1 coordinate 13,622, forward strand.
TATCTTTATAAATTGTAAGCAACTATAAATTCTTTCAAAATATTTATACCTGTTTACATACTTTCTACTTAAAAGCAGCTGTTTTTTTAGGTGTTCGTATTATTTTATTGATTTAAGTTTAATTCGTGTTAGTTTTATATATTAGTAGGAAATATTATAAAGTAGTTTTAATGCTTTATAAATAAAAGGATAATTTATAAATTATTGCATTTGGTATATATATAAAAGCAAAGCTCTAACAATAAGTGCTTTATTAGTACGAAAAATATATAGATATAGTAGAAAAAAAGAAAAGAAAAATAGCTATTTAAAGTAGTATTTTTATATCTGTATATAGTAGGGTAGGTCTTAGTAAATAGGGTTCCTTATCGGGTAAGTAGCTAATGTAATACGTAGCTATTAATTTAGCTACACGTTTTACAGGCCCCACTTTGCAAGCTTTAAGCTCTACTACGTAACTTATAATAAAACAAAATTAAATATAAATAGCAATATTATTAATAGTTTAAGTTGCAAACATAATATTTTTAAATAATTAACTATATATTTTAGTTAATAAATATATATTCGTATATAAATATAATTCTTTATATTAATTTAATAATAATTTAAAAGCTTTTATATTTTTAAAAATATTAAAAATAATTTTAAAAGCTTTTTAAAATATTTAAGTTATTTAAAATATTAAAAATATCAAAAAAACAGCTTTAAATAATATATTTAGCTTTAATTTATATATATATTAACGTGTTTATAGGTAAAAAAGCTATTATCGGTAAAGCCCCCAAAATAAAGTGTAACATATATAGAAAACGTGGGTGGGGCGCGACACTCGGTTTGCAAGCGAGTGTACTTAGCATTTAGCAAAACATAAAACCTAAGTACACATATGACCCTTAAACACAAGCTAAAAACTTTGAATCTCAAGATGAGCTCCAACTAGGTGCTACAGTAGCCTCTTCAGTCGGGCTTCCTCTTGGACAATCTTTAGCCCAGCATGCGCTCGATCCTATGTTTTTTGTCGAATATTCTAATACAATAGCAACCTTAATTATCGTGACCTGATTCGCAGATCCTTGCTACAACACCTCATTTTCGTCTAACCGCCCCGCCATACTTTTGCCTCACTTTCTATTTCTGCCCTTTAATCCTTTTTCGCCTCACGAGCTGCTTTCCTCAGAGCTCTGTTGCGGATGTCGATGTGCATTGACCGGTTGACCTTCAGGCCGATATAGCTGCCGATGCCGACTGTGTTCTCCACAAACCAGGCCATAAGTGTGTGGCTCCAGTACGGTGTACACGTGTAGGCCGTGTGATGCCAGCTGCCTACACCCACCTTTCCGAGCGCTGCGCGAACGAAAGGCTTCGGGCTCGGGATCAATAAGCTAGAGCGGCGCACCTTGCTCATCGCCGTCGTGACAAGATAGCTCAGAACCAGCTGCACATCCACATTGTCGGGCTTGAGCTCAGCGGCAAGTGCTGTCGACCAAAATTGAAGGAAGGCCTTGCTGCCCGAATACGTAGCCAGTAGCGGCATGGGCATCCAACCACCAAAGCTGCCCATGGTGAGGATCAGACCACGTCGGCGACTCTGCATGCCTGGAGCCACGATTCGGGTGACCTTCAAGGTTCCCCTACAGTTAATGTTTATAATGCTTTCCATCTCCGTTTTATCGGTGAGCGTGAAGGGAACGGGTATGCTATGGCTCTGACCAACATTGTTGATGAGAATACCAACATTGAGGCCGTCGATGCGCTTCGTCAGACCGTCATAATCGGCTTCATTATCAACTGCCGAAAAGTCCATGGCCAGAGAGTCCGTCTCGAGACCCGGATATTTGGCTTGTAGCTCCTTTTGGAGGGCTTCAAGCTTGGACTGGGTTCGAGATACAAGAAGAAGGTTGAAGCCCTTGGCAGCAAGCTGGGTCGCGAACTCTTTGCCCAAGCCATCAGAGGCACCGGTAACGACGGCCCATGTACCTTTCTCACCATATTTCCGAAGCTGTACATTTGGGACCAGCGATCAGTGCCGAGCTCGATTAAAATGCACTGGTTGTGTGCGTCCTTCTGGAAAAGACTCACATTGGTGCCGCTGAGCACAAACATGCTCAGCATTAGACGGACGAGGCTCAGCACTTTGGTGCCTACCCAAAGAGCACCTAGGCCGGCGAGAGCCAGCTGGGCGCTCCGTGGTACAGCGGCAATGAAATTGTTGATGGAGTCCATTGTCTCGAAAAACGAATGCCGTCCGTGGTGGGCGACGGAGTAACTGCCAGTCGTAGACAAGAGAATTTAAAAGTAGTTCCCTCAGGGTTCTGCTAAGAGCACAAGAATCGGTGGTCCAGATCCTGTTGCATAAAAGCTTGTGGGCTTGTTCACAACCTTGCCCGCCGCCAATTTCTCAATTCAGCTTAGCAACCGGTGATCTAGAGCTCTTGCGATGAGGTCATTGGATCGATTTACCGGCGAAGGCCCAACAAAATTTCACTGCCGCGAAATCCACAATCGAAGCTCAATACAGGATCTGTGCTTTATCGATAAGATAACGCGAGTAACTGCCCTTAGCAGTGATACTCCAGCTACCCTAAAGTAGCGAGGTAACTTTCATGATAGCTTCACTCTGGTCCCAAATACCTAACCTAGGTGCTCCCTCACAAACGGAGCTTTCATCGTACAATTCACGTCATCGGGATTCTAATTGAAAATGGCCGCTATAATCGACGCACTGAAAGCCTATCTACCATCCGGTGAAGGCTACCTGCCATATTACATGTTCGGGGTAAGCTCATAAGTTAATTACCTCCCACCGCCTTCATCCTAGCAATGGACCTAACCTCCGACCCAGCTCTCCGTCATTGCCGTCGGCAACTCGCTGCAGAACTACCTAACACTGCACTACTCAAGACGTCTCTACAACGGACAATTCGTGTCGAACGCTTCCTTACCTCCCAAGTCCAGCAGCTTCGACCCAGAGGACTCGACACGCAAACTGGCGCCCGCGTCCACCAACACCAAGGACGGGCGCACGACGGACCAGGTCACGCCATTAGCGGCTCGACTATTCGGCACGTACACGTTTATATCCGCCATTGTGCGCATCTACGCTAGCTACAACCTCCACCTTGCACCCGTGTACAATATCGCCATCTGGACCTATGTCGTCGCCCTCTTCCACTTCGGGTCCGAGTGGGCTGTGTTTCGGTCTGCGTACCTCGGTCCCCCCATTTTGTTTCCTTTCTTCTTCGCTACGATTGGTATCTTTTGGATGGTTTCCCAGTATAGTTTCTATGTGCAGGCTTAGGGCCAGAATTTGAAGAGCTTACGATGGAATTTGATTGACAGTAACGGTCTGGGCATGTGATAGGTTGTCTAATATGTGGGATATCGACATCCTCTACATGGCTCTACATCTATACCCCAATACATACTTGTAGTTATGCTTATTGTAGCTTTTTCCTGTACAGCTCTCCTCCGCAGTCCCTTAGGCGCGCGGCCGCCTGTTCGGGAGTAATGTCCCTCTGCGGCTCGGCCAGCAATTCATATCCAACCAAGAATTTGCGTACCGTGGCTGAGCGCAGCAGCGGCGGGTAAAAGTGCATGTGGAAGTAGCTGTTCTCGACCTCCTCGTCTGTCCCATCCAGAGGCGCTTGGTGGATCCCTGAGCTGTACGGGAAGCTCGTCTCAAAGAGGTTGTCGTATCTTCTCGTAACTTCCTGGATCGCCTCGGCAAAGTAGAAGCGCTCCTGCTCGGTCAAGTCGACGAGGGCCCGGACGTGTCGCTTGGCGATAATCATAACCTCGAACGGCCAGACGGCCCACCAAGGACAGACAACAAGAAAGAAGGCGTTCTGATACACGATGCGCTCCCCCTTCTCCATCTCAAGCTTCACGTAGTCTTGTAAGAGATGGCGCCCACCGTGGTCGGCCCGGTACTTGGCCATCTGGACCGCTTCCGCAGCTGGCTCCTCGGGCAGGGTACTCGTAGTCCAGATCTGACAATGCGGGTGGGGATTCGAGCAACCCATGGCAGCCCCCTTGTTCTCGAAGATCTGCATATATCGCAGCTGCTGCGTCGGCGCGGGCACCAAACTCTCGGGTGGGGCTTCGCGGCCCATCAAGTCCGACTTGGCTGCAACCTCGACGAGTGGATTAGTCGGCGCGAGGTGGGCAGCGTAGATGCGCGTCCACGTCTCGATGATGGGCAGGGTTTCTTTCGCCGGCATGTCAGCCAGTGTCAGGTGGTGCTTGGGCGAGAAGGTGAGGACGAAGCATTTGCCCTTGACTCCTTCTGCGCGAAGCAGCAACGAGGGTAGATCTGCCAATAGTCAGAAGAATGCTCTGTGGTAATTTACAACTTGTGCGGTTGATTTACCGTCGCTCGAAGCTTCGGACTCGGGCTTGTAATCCTGCTGCACTTCCTTGACAGCGCTGTAGTCGTTGACGAAAACGAAGGTCTCCTTGTAATCCGGGTTGTTGTCGCCCTGAGCGCGTGGGTTCCGAGGACACAAGTAGCACTGACAGTAATCGATTAGCAACCAGAAATACCGCTGTGTCTAGTGACATGGGCATACTTTGGGATCATATTCAGGCAGTTTGTTGATTCCGGGGCCCTCTTGCTGGCCTCTGCGCAGAAAGGCGTTAGGGACAGCATGCTCGGTTACGTCAGAGGGCTCGCGACGAAGAAACTCACTGCCAGGGCCTCTTCGTTCGATGGGGCGACACAAGGAGCCATGATCCTCTGAGGGGATTGTAGCGCCTGTGGGAGATATCGTCGAGGATTTTGTCGGGCATCTTGAAGAGGAGGATCTAACGGCGCAAATGTCTCTAGGCGCCTCGGCTACTAGAGGTAGACACTGCAAGTTTGCGCTTAAATATATATATGTGGTTAGTTATACTGAGGAACGGCGCAAGTTGTAATCTTGGTCACGAACCGTTTGATCTAGGGATTCGCAATCCAAAAATAGGAGAAGAAGCACTCAGCCCGTTTATCGCTCAAGTACACTGACACAAATATTATTATTCCGCACTCGGCTTTATACTCGGTGTAGTTTTCACACGAACGTGATAGATGGTCGGGTGCGGTGCCCCTCCAAAAAGACTCCGGAGCCCCGCGCCCACTAATGATGCACATGTTCCTTGCAGTCGACTTGATTAGCTATGTGACCTACAAGAAGTATTCAATACTACATGTAAGTCGGTATTTACTACCTAGGTCTACATGTGCATTTATATCAGCGAGGTTACATTTATGATGCAATAGAAAGCATCTTTCATGACTTTCTCCATAAATGCAAGATCAATATCGAACAGGTTGGCAAAAAGGGGCTTTTGTGTAGGTAGTCATCGTGTATGCAGTAACTAGACTAGGTCTGGTAGGTCGCTGAGAAAAGCACTACTAACCCAAGCACTTTATATTGTTAGAACTGTCGTAATCAGATAACTGCAACAAATAGGGCGAATGCAAACTTCATTTCCCATGAGTCTGATGATAAGATGCTATCATACGCATTTTCGTCTTGATACATAAAGGCACAATCCAAAAACACCTTACAGTACGGAGTTACTTATAAATGTTTGAGGGAGAAGGTGGGGAGCTGTCCCACATTACCTTCCGCCCAACAACACGCCCCTTATGTTATACATACCTAGGCGAGGCGCCCTGAAAATAAACTGGCACCGCAAACTTCCTGCTACCACTAACCCTCTTATTTTTGTACAATGAAAGCAATAGAGTAATTGAATAAAGTAGCTTATATAGCACTAGATCGCACGACTTG